>WBMW01002017.1:323074-399427 GCA_013396635.1 Penelope pileata
GGGGGGGGACCGTCACGTGACCGCGCGAGCTGACCTACTTTGGGCCAATCGGAGGGCGCGGGGCCCCGCTTGCTGCCCGCAGCAGCGCCGCAGCGTGGAACCGCGGCAAGGGCCGCGGCGCGCGCCTCACCCTCCATATCCCTCCCCCCTCGCGCCTCACCTCACCTCGCCTCACCTCACGGGACCTCGGCCCTGAGGCGGCTGCGGCCCCGCCGCTTGTCTTTTCTGAATACGTTTAGTTTTCTCTGGAGAAAGAATTGCGAAAGTGAGGGGGAGGACGATGCGCTGCTGGGTGACAGCGCAAGGCAGGAGAACGGGGTCTGGGGTGCACGTAGGGCTGCAGGGAAAGGGGCTCCGGTGGCTGAAGCACCCCGGAGTGGCACTGCCCTCCGGCAGCCGGGGAGGTGTGCACAGAGGAGAGGAGAATTGGAAGAGATGACAGCTTCAGCCTGCGTTTTAGTTCTAATGCATCTACAGCAGCCAGATATTTCGAGTGTGGCCTCAGCTATCAGTGTATGTCCGTTGTGTACACACGATGTGACCCGTTACTGAGAGAAAACCAAACGTGTTGAGACACCCGCACCCCACCCAGAGCCCGAAGCAACTGCTGAAGGTGAGGCCGGGAGGCCCCCAGCAGCACAGCCTGCCCCATCTCCCACCACCATCACCAGGGCTCGGGGGGCAGCCCCAGCTCCACTGCCCCAGCAGTGCTCCCAAACTTCAGGTGCACAAAAGCCCCATTTGCTGTCCGCATGGCACACAGCTGAGGCTCCTTGCAAGAGCAGAAATGTGTGCTGAATGAACCATGATCCGCCTCCACTTTTTTTTAGTACTTATTTTTTTTTCAAAGGTTTTAATGAATGTGGGAGAGACAAGTTTGGAACTGTTTTGGGGTGATGGCAGAGGAACTTCTTTTAAGTAACCTGGGGCGGTGCCAAAAGGCATTCCAGTTCTCAGAAAAATAAAAATTACTAGTCACTGCTTATGTGCTGCGAGTTGAAAGATTAATGATTTTCTCTGCCAACATTTACAGTCAGCCCTTACCATGACTATAGATCAAATACATGGACCTGCCTGGACAGTTGACCTGGTTTGAACTCAGCGAGTGTTACTCTCAATGATGACTGCATTTTTGGAATAAATACTCTGCTATGCTTTTTAAAGCAACCATAACCTCATAAAGCATCAACCACCCTCTGAAGCCTGTTTAAAGCACGCCAGGGCCCTTAGTGCTTTGGGGAATTATTGAGACCCAGCAGGTGTAACTAACTAGTTAAATGAGGTGACAGAGCTGGACTGAGACAAGCTGTAAGGAAGTAGCTGGCCTGTTCTGCAGGTGGACATTTCTCTGAACAAGGACAACTCCCAGCTGGTGCCAGTGGGAGAAACAACTCCATCCTTCTGTTTGTTCCTCTGAGCTCCATTCCTATTCCTTTCTCACTTTTGGCTTGCATGCAGCAGGAAGACAGTTAGAAATAGCTGTTCTTACATGCTCAGGCTGTTTGATTTTGAAAGTTGGCGCTGGTTTTACTGGAGATAGAAGAGCACTCACAAGCAGAGAATAAAACAGCCCATCCCCAGGCAGAGCTGTAACAGGAGGAAGGAGTGAAAGGTGCAGGAGCTGAGCATCTCCTCCTTATTCACAGTTTCTATTGAAGTCGATGACCCAGATTTCCCTGACTTCAACTGGCTGTTTTCAGCAAGCTTGCCAGAGGCATGGTGCTGGGGAAGGTCAGACAGAATTTACCCTGAAGTGTCCTGCATGTACAGGCTTATCAGATCTGGGTCTGTAAAACTTGATACCGAACACCCACTAGTACCTGACCAGTGCCCTGAGCTCCAGGCTGGCAAGGCAGCTGCCCTAAGTTTGGGATTCCTTTTTGTCTTGTACTTCTGGGCTCAGTTCTGTGACATCCAGCTTGCTCCCAGATCTCTCTCAAAGAAAAAAAGAAATTTACAGAAAACCAGTTTTCAATTCTGTGGTGTTTATTAAGAACCCAGAAATACAATAAACCTCTTTACTTTGTCAGGGGAATCCTGACCTGCTGGAAAACTGGGAGAAGTCTTGCAGACAACAATCAAGCTTCCAAGTCATATTATGTCTTTTTATAGATAAAGAATCATCATCACAGCATGTTTTAGAAGAGCAGCAAGTAGTGCAGAAGTGCTTGTTGCTGTATGCAGGTTATCCCGAAGGATTGGATCCATCAAGTCTTGCAGGTGAGATTTTTATTTGTTTTACTCCCCCAAATGTACTGCCACTCTCACTTACATGCAGCAATGGAACAGGTTCTTAATACCAACATCACCTGCAGCACCCTTCCTTAAAATCTATCCTCGTGTGCCTTCTATGGCATAATATGTGTTTTTTAATCTCTCCAGAAAATTCCCGTTGGAAACTAGTTGTCTCAGCATCAGCATATACACACTGAGTATGTGTAATAGCAGTGTACCAGGATTCCCATATTTTTGGAAACCTACTTTTGTAAATACTATGATGCAACATAGAGATGAGCAACAAACACCACTGTAAAAGGCACATGTGCCTCGGATTCTGCACATGCATCTCCCTGCTTTGACACAGCAAGTGTGATTAGATCTCTAAAGATTACAGTTTAAAAGGGCTTGAAAAAAGAGTATTAGTAACTTGGATTTTTTAAATGTATTTCCAAACATAGAATCAGCTTTACTGATACTGAGCGTCCAAAATCTGGATTTCGGTCGTATGCCTCAGTGTTTACCAAAAGGAAGAGGAGGTATTTTCCCATAACCATTTGTTGGCTCTGCCTTAGCAGCGTCCAGGGCTGCTGCCTGCTGTGACGCAGGATGGAGCAGCTGCGCGCTGGGAATTGTGCTCAGAGGGCGAGGAGCAGATCCTGGGCATCCACGCTGCAACTCCTCCTGCAGCTGTGGTCCCTTGAGCTGTGGTCAGCAGCCTCCTGCAGAAGTCCCGCTGCCCGTTTCATCTGCTGAAAGAGCAGATGAAAGAGCAGATGAATTACTAATGTATACGGACAGACATGTATGGAAAAGATGCACAGGAAGAGATGCACAATAGTTGCCATTTCAAACATGTTCAGCATTGTAAAATTTCGTGCATTTAAGTGAAATGTGAAAGTTAAATACAATGGTAGCTGGCAGCTGCATCTTATAAACCTTCAGTGCTCACGCAGACACAAGAAACCATAGAATGATTGCTCATTTGTTGCTTTATTCTGCCTTTGATTTTTTTTAATGTCATATTTTCTTTTAAAGTTATCTGCCCTGATCTGTGGAAATGTAGATGCATAATTTGGATGAGGGATATTCTTGCATCTGTATTTTCCTAGTCAGGCATTTAGACTATAAGCTGTATTGAAAGCCTCAGGCAGAAACCTATCCTGAAAGCATCAGACATAACTAGTGTCACATTAAAACGGCTCTGTATTAATTTTATTCCCATTCATTTTTTTTAAGCCTTGAAAAAACCCACCCTTACATTAATTGCCTTGCAGAGTAGGTTGCTCATGAAGGCTCACAACTAGCATTTCCATAGGCAGTGGTGGGTTTTATTATTTTTTTAAAAAACTGCTGAAGGGCGTAAACATACTTACAGTACTCTATGGCCATCTGACAGCAGATATGCAAGGAAATAAAGATGTCCTCCTGTATTTTCCCTGAAACAGTTCTGACCTGGAGAATACATTATTTTGATTGGCGTTAGAAAGAAGGCTGTGATCTTATTTTTACTGTTTGTTATAGCTGTTTCAAACTTATCAAAGGAAGAAGTAGAGGCTTTTTAGATGGCTGCTTGCCAACATCACTAATCAGGATTTTAATGAGATTTTTCTTTTCAAGGCCTAAATTAGGTCTAATTAGCAATATGTAAAGCAAATATATAATGCCATAGAAGGGATGCAGCCTGCAGTCTTTTATATAGAATGTGTTTCAATCTCTTTACAAACAGAATTGTTCAGCAAAATACACATTTTTACGCTGCTTAAATATATGCAAGTTTTCTTTACTGTTATGCTTTAATTAACAAATTGCCTTTAGAAAATGTGGTCCTGTACTTTATAATAAGTTTGAAATCTCTGACAGGAATTAATGTGAGTGCTGATGGCTGAAGCCCTCTCTATGATTTCCATTCACTTAGATGCAGACTCCTGAAAACTCCAGTCCAACACATGCTGCAGTCACAATGACAGGGTGAGCTGTTCCCTTTTACTTCCCTCAAGTCCTCCATTTGCCACCATCACATCTCTGGATGGACCATGTGTTCCTATTGTTTGTGGGCTGGATAACTAGCCTGCAGCTCCCATTTCCCAACCATCATAAAAGGCACTGTTAAATTTAGTCTACACAATTTTCGTCCAAGCATGCAGGACAGAAAATCATTAGCAACTACAAAACATCATCCTCAAAACACAGCATTGTTTCTTCCCTTCTAAGTGTGTATTATGAAAAGAGGAATAAGACCAAATTACATTTTTCTTTCCCACTTGCAAAGCTTTGCTGTTACTTAGTGTTCCATCCTGGGCTGACTGTAACATACAAAGTATTTTTAAAAAGGGAAGCATCTTTAATTAGAGTTGCTTAGATGCAGCTTAATGCAATTAAACACCTAAATGTATGGAATTACAACATCTGCTTAAACAGACCATTTTATTCACAAACCAAGACCGTTAGCCAGGAATTCTCTTTCAAAGCCGTTTTCCAAATTTAATGTTTAGTAAACAAATCTCATTTCTTTATCCCTGTTAAATCAATATCACTTCTGATTCATTTAGCTCATGAAATTGAAAAGATGAATAGCAGCAGTAACAATGGGGGTAAAAAGTAAACAAACAAACAAGCAACCAAATCCACCAAAGCACAGCATAATAGAAGGAACAAAAAAACCCAAGTACTTCCCCCTTGCACACACTCCAAGTCACCAGTTCAAGTGTTGTTGTGCTGAAGCATTCAGAACACTTGAGAAGGAAAGTGCTTTAGGGATTACTCTGGACCAGGTCTATCTGGAAAGATGTAGGCAGAGTTTATGCTAAATGGCAGCATCTGTAGTTAATAAGAATAGTCTATCAAGTGCCCATTAGCTTTGAACCAACATCAGACATGTTCTAAGTAAGCTTCAATAGCCATTTCACATGTGTATTTCTTGAAGTGTGTAAATAAATATATTCACAATGATTTTAAGGAAAGAGCCAAACCACAGGATAGAGTGAGCCAGAATAATTTTGCATCTGTTACAACACTCAGGATAATGTTTTGGTTGATTTATAGTGGAAATATTTGTTTTTCAGCTGGAATTTTGGTAACTCAGAACAGATGTTCACAGTAATGTTGGAATAATGTCTGCCCATGCTTTGCTGTTAAATCAAGCGCCGTTAAGTGTTTAAGCTAACCTAGTTTTAGGTTAAGTTTAACCTGAAATCTAATATACTGTGAAGTTACTAATTTTAAGAAAGGCACATAGGAATGAAGATGCTCATGGAATCCAATGATTTATTTTTCCATTTTATCAGAATCACAGGCCATACAATGATGCATGCAAAAAACTACCAAAGCTGTTAGATTTTCTGTTCTGTGAATCTAGATGGAGGAGAAATGCTTGTTCATCAATTTAATATTTTTTCAAAACTGTAGTGTTGAACCAGCTCATCTTTCTGACTTTTTCTACCCTCACTGAGCTAGGGAATGTTTCTTAACAAGGAAAGAGAAGCAGGTTCTCATAATGAGAAAGTTGTTTCTCTCTCCTAGAGAACTGGCTAGTTGTCTTTAAAATCATTAAGAATTGAATACAATATTTAAAAATAAAAATCCTATTTGTGTCACTTAGACCTCTGACTACAGAGCAAAGATGAACACAGCCCTCTCTTCCCCACTGGAGTTACTCACATCCCTCAACATTTTGCCAGAGGAAAGAGAGTCTGCATCTATGCTCGTTGCATTAGCTGGGTAGACAATGTGTTCTGAAACCAACTGACATCTCTGCATTTGCTTCAGTGGCACAGAACTCCGAAGTGAGCAGCGGTTCTTCCACTTTGGATAGGCTGCTTTTCATTTTTTCTTCCCCCTGTTCCAAAATAGTATCCAAAGCTATTTGCTGATGTGAATTCCAGATTGTCAGTGGAGTTGTGCCTGATGTCTTTACCTTATGATGCCGGTTGGTTCTTCTAGGAACTTTCAGCTTTGCTACTGCACTGTCCTTGCTTCCCAGGAAAGATCCCCATAAGCTGGCATGCAGCCCTTTAATGGTTATCCCATTTGCATCTACATTTCTTTCCAGGTGGCATTACTATATTCCTAACTGCTGAAAGCATTAACAATGTCAGAGAGGATTCAGTTACTCATTTCTATGTGGAGCAAACGCTTTGAATTGTGGTTACTGCATTAAGCTCTTGAAGACATGCAGAGATGCTTCCTCGCTGATTTGATGAGCTCCCAGCAATGCCTGAAGATGCCCAGCCTAGAGCTGTGTGCTGCCAGAGGCACTGTGCCCTGCTCAGTGCTACCACCCTTGAGGCTGCACAGTGCTCAACCCTGAGTGCCTGCAGCTGGGAGAGAAAGGGAGAGGCAGAGCACAGGGAGCCCAGCTTTTTCCTTGGGCTGCAGCTGTTTTACACCTGTGTCTTATCCTCCTCTGAGCCATCACTGTGCACTATTAGCAGTTGGAAGAACTGGAATCTCAGCACAACCTTGTTGTGCAAATGCAGTACAAATACAGATCTTACTAGAATATATTCTTCACAAGCAATTAGTATTTGTAGCAGTGACATGAGTCACCTGCTTAGATACCATGGATACAAGCCATCAGATAACTACTCCTCAGAGAAACGTGAACTGCTGAGAGCTCTGCTAGGTCTGGAGAGTTGCATCCTGCTGGGCTCTGAATGCTTCTCCGCAGCTGAGCTGTCCTCAGTCCATCAGAGGTGAAGGCACTCCTCGTGCTGCAGGATCACTCTGGCTTGAACAGGAATTCTGTGCAGGTCACAGCCCACAAGAAAGCACTGCTTGCTCTGGGCTACCAGTAAGTAAGCCTGATTTAATTGGGAGTTGCACTGAGGTCCTTTGGAAGGCAGTCAGCGGTGTGGTTATGGTAGGATTAGCAGCTCATGAGTAGTCTCTGCTGAAACAGTTCACTCTCACTGGGCTGTCCAAGTTCCTCAGGTGCTGTACCTCACTGCCACACAGACTGGATTTTGAAATCAAAGAAATCTGTGGAAATACTATTTCTGTCAGAAAGGTCAGAAAAGGATCTGTCATGGCCCATGCCGGTGTCTTTTCTGGAAAGGTAACACTGGCTTTGCTATATATGTAAGGTTTGCTGTCCTCTGAAGTTGATGGTAAATTTTAACAAAAAACGTGTGAGTTCCTGGGGTGGGATTTTGTAGCTCTAACACACACTGCAGCTACAGACACAAAATGCTGCACTTTTGGTTCATTTAGAGAACACCCATTGCAGCACTCATAGACAACCTTATGAGCAGACATCAGCACAGACAGCACTCATGAGAATTTACAAATCAACTGTGGAAAAAAAGATATATATTAAGCTTTCCAGTTTCATGCTAGATTAGAGGAGATGAGATTTTTTTTCAACACTTGGAGGAGTTCCTCTCAAAATTACAAAACTCAGCTGATTTAGCTCTTTTGCAGGTGCTGCAGGGGAGGAGCTGTCAGGCCCTGCCTGGAGGCCGTGGTGCTGAGCACAGTGCAGCCCTGCTTGCCCAGAGCCTCTCACCATGGGCAGTGGGAGCTGCTCCGAGCCTGTGACCTGGATTCAGGAGGCTTGAATCCAGCTGGATCCTGCTGTAATCTATCATTTTAATCCTCCCTCCTCCCCCAAAATTGCATGAACTGGCTAACGTGGCAGAGGTTCTTATCCAGAATCTGTGTGTAGATTAAAAAAAAAAAATCTTGACAGAAAAACTTTCAAGAATATCTCTTGTCAGGCAGTAGTCACTACTGGTAATTACCATGCTTTCATCTGTAGCTGTCATTGCGCTGTAAAAAGTGGCTGTTATTCCCATTTTAGAGAAGAAACAGATGTTCTAGGGACTTCTGAATAGATTAATACAGAAATTGCATGCCTAAAAGGTCTTCTAGAAAATCCCATCATTATCACATGACTGATTTTGTTCAGTGCACCCAGGAGTTCAGCAGATCTGCTGCTTGTGCTTTGCTTTGCTTCTCTTTTCTTCTTACTTGCTTTAAAGCAACAGCTTTAGTTTGGAGTTTCTGTTTTACTGCTGCTCTAGGGCAGCTGAAAAACTGAAATGACACCAGCTATCAGCACTTTCTTTTCAAGGCAAACTTTCAGGTAGGGATTTGTTTGAAACTTCTTGAAGCTTAATTTGGTTTTGTGATCAAGAGAGACAGAAGTCGCATTTGTGCAATCCAATTAGGCTCCAGCCCTGGCAGGGACATGGCATGGTGCACGTAGGTCCAGCTGACTCACTGTCCTTCCCTGCTCTCAAAGCCTCTGTTGGAGAGCCATGCTTCTTATCACAGGTATTTGGGATTACTGCAGGCTCAATTTACTTGTCTGGGAGGTGTCAGAGCTGCAGTCTTTCCCTCAGAAACCTGGTAGGTGACAGGGGAAGGGCCAGAAAAGAGCTACAGGTGGATTCTGTGCTGGCATCAGCAACTTGAACTACTACAGGCAGTCAGTCCTGAAAGTGTCCAGGAGGCTGTGCATTGCTCTTGGCTTTAATGAGGAGTTACAGAAATTTCTGTGGCATCTCTACTTATTTAAGGCTCCTGCCCAGAATTAGAATCCATCAGCACCTTTGCTTTTTGTTTGGGATGAAGACTCTCCACTACAATAAGCTAAAAAGTGTTAGAACAAGGAAAAGCGTATCTGGCAACGTTCCTTGCAGGACCCAGCCCTCATGCACTGTGTATTCAAGGATGTGATGCCCTGAACACGGGACTACATGCTACTGTTTGCACTCCCAAGCAGCACCATGCCCCTCGACTTGCCTTTCCAATTTGGCTGTAGCAGAAACTAGGTATTTCTCCTTAAGTGGAGAAGAACACTCTCAGCCACATTAGAAATCAAATTGCTGATTACCCTGCTGTGCTTCTCACATCCCTGGGAAGAGTCCTCTTGTAGAACTCTCTCGTGCCATGGCAAAATATCATTCCTGTGGGCTGAGAAGTTTTCTTGTAAGAGGGAATCTGTATTTTCTGAACATGCTGAAGTTAAAGCCTTTTCTTTCACTTCTCTGAAACTGTACCCACTTGTAAGGAGGTTAGTGTATATGTAACAGTGAGGACAAGCAATTCTAACAAAGCTTGACTGAAATGGATTCCAGAGTTTTCCATGGAACACTTCTGAGTTACCTTCAGCCAGAAACAGGACTTTCCTGTTGGTGACCATTTCCCATTGGTTTGATTTTTTTATTTTTAATTTTTTATATGATTTGTTGTGGGAACCTATACGGTTTCTGGAAAGCTTTAGCCCACATTACCATGCTGCTTCAGCATATAAAATCTGAACTAGTTAAGCACATATATATTTTTGAGAACTTAAGTTCCAGTGACCACACTACATGCCCAAAGATGAGCAGGTAGAGAAACAAACAAGAGTAATTGCATTTACACATTTTCCTTTAATGATGAAAGGCTTTCTTGTAGTTGCATCTTCTAAATAGCCAAATAACAAGACAATCAGTCTTTAACACCATGGGTGTCCCATTTCCTGTTCCTCTGCATCTTTATCATTTACAACACTTTCTGTATTTAATTTGAAGAAACAGGATGTTCTAAGAGTGACAGGCAGCTTTCTTAATGGGCTCATCAGCTCCTCTTCATGCCATGACATCAATTATGTACAGTTGTCTTTGACTTGGAATGTGTAACCCCCATGGTGACTAATTACAGTACCTAACATTAGGGTCCCTGGTGGCACGGGCTAGAGATTAATAAACGTAGTTCAGCCTGCTGCCTGGGGTCTGAAAACTTCACTGTCCCTGGAGAGCTCAGGGCTCTTGGTTTTCTGAGGCCACTGGGTTTGGAGAGGAATGGCGATGTGTTACCAGCCTCTTTGGAGTAAAAGTGAAAACATGAGAAGGAATCCCAGTGCTCTGCCTTTCCTAAGAGCCTCTCTCTTTCCTGTATCAGTGCTATTACTTTTGTATTTTAGGCCACAAACATCATTTTATATCTTTTTCTATTTTAATCATGTTTTAAAGAACTGTCTTCGCATACAAGAGCAAGGAATGTGCTTGATGATAATAATAATTGGGCCATAGGGAAATACTGAGTGCTTAATAAATAAAGAGCAGGGCACTGTAAAAGAGACTGAGGCATTTCTGATGAGTGTGTGGCTTCTGGGGGTCAGGGTGAAATCATGACTTACCCAAACTGTGACCAAACTGCTGATTTTCCACAGTTTCTTTTACCCTAGAGGTCTCCCCGTAATGTCAGGCTACCAGTTCAGGGTTAGTTCACCTCATCTCCTGTTGAGGCGATTTAAAAGGGACACATCTCTTTAAAGCAGGAGACCAAAATCAGAGGTGGCCTTATGGTATCAGAGGCAAAATCTGCAGGGGATATGCTAACCTTCCAGAACATTCCCAAGAAAGCATAACTGGGAAGCAGGTCTGTGAGTTTTTTTTTTTTTCCTCTCCATAGATTCCCTTTGAATGTACAGCTTTAACTAGTTTGGATTTGACTTGGATATTGTACCATGGGGACAAAATCAATATTGTTCATTAGATTTCAACTTCCCATCCTAGTATTTGGAAACACGAGGCTCCACTTCTAACAGATTTTGGCCCATTCCATATTTTTTCAACCACGTGACAGTGCTGAATGATACAAAACTCATTGCATCTTTGTGGGAAGAAAATCCAATACTTCATGTTGTAGCATAATAATTTATCCCAGAAGAATGTTACAAAGATATCAACCTATTAGATCCATGGCAATATTAGCCACTGCCTGGGGAAAAAAAGAGTCTGGGACGAGCAATGAAAAGCCACCAAGAATACAAAAAGAACCTGGATGGAACTACCTGTGAGATGGCTGCTATTTTTAGTATTGTGTGAAAACAATCCCCAGGGAAAGGCAAAGCTAGTTACAGAGGGCAAAGGGCAGGCTTTATTCATTAGCAGTTGATTTTTGGTACACTATCACTGTAGGCTGTAAGGAGAAAGGCTTACTAAGGTATTTAGGTACCTAAACATGCCTAGCAGCATTTATAGCAGCATCTAAGTAGGTTAGGTGCCTAATCCCCATTAACTCCATCAACATCTTTAAGCTGCTAAACACCTTTGTAAAGCTGGCCCCAGTGCCCCAGCTGACAGGTGCCTCTGTTTAAACTGCTGTGGCTGTGCTCCTCTGCAGCAGCTGAAGCCCCACCCGATGGCCCTTGCTCAGCTCAAGAAACTTCCTGAGAGCTACCCAGAAACCTTCATGCTTAGTCCAGATCTAGCACCAAAACTCAGTGACTTGTGAACAGTTCTAGCTTAAGTCAGAAGCAAAATTTCAAGTCAGCTCAGGAGTCTTCATTCACCTGCAGTCTTGGTCCTCACGTTGTCCATGCTAGAAATGTTTTCTTTCACTGAAATCTTTACTCTGAAATACAAGATTTCCACCACAAAGGTTTTTAAAGACAAAGAGGAAAGGTAATATGCATCATTTATGGTTTTAAAGAGTACGGTGTTAAGCAGGGGCCTTTCTAGACAAAGTCTGTGTAGAATCGCCCTTTGAGGGTAACTGTGTGACAACTGAAAGTGAAGTTCTCAGTGCAGAACCCAACACCACAGTAAGCCCAGGCTAATCCTGAAGGTTCCAAATGAAACCAGTGTCAGAACAGATTTAGTGCTGTAAGGCTGTGTCCAAGTAAATGCAGGCTGTGGCCCTTGCCTTGTGTTAAATGTCTGTGCACAGACAGCAACTGTTCCTGTTTTCCTGATCCATCTATAGAGGCAACACGTATTTGCTCACATGAGATCTGTATCTTTTAACAGACTTTACTGTAGAAAACTGCAGTGCAGCCACTGTTCCAGCCTGCCTGTAGAACACCGGAGGCTTAGCACAGGTCAGGCAGGGTGGCTGTGCCCCTGCCAGCACATACGCCTCAGCGTTTACACAGTGTTCGTGGAATGGGCAGCTCACATTTGTATGTGTGCACGTATTTATGGGGTGGAGTTGATGAAAGGACCATTTGATTTATTGAGACCCCGAATAGTGTTACAAGGAAATTATTTAGCACCTACAAAGCTGAGGATCGAATATGCCCGTGTGGATATCTGTGTTGAGCCATTTGCTTGGAGGATGGTGAATGTGCCATTTAAAGTTTACTGGAGTGTTTGCAGTATTTGAAGGGCAGTGTGATGCAGGTATTCAGGTAAAGATTAACACCAGTGTGTACCAGAACAGCATTTTTCAGTGCTACCTTTGCATGGAAAATAAATGGAGGTACAGGAATTATTTATGACCCTATGGCCCTTCCTTCCTTAAGCTGTAGTTTTGTTATTTTAAAGGCTATAAAGAGCACTTTCATTTTTTTTCACCTCATTTTTTTTATTCTGCAATAAAAATGAAAAGCCATTGTTTACAGCATTGTATGTTTGACAACCGCTCTTTACAAATCCTTCTGAAGTTACCCTAGAACCATTTTTGCGATATACACAGTTCAGCTTAATCAAAATAATTTCACAAAATATTTCACAGATAGGAAGAGACAAGGGGAGATCATAGAATCATAGAATCATAGAATGGTTCAGGTTGGAAGGGACCTTAGAGATCATCTTGTTCCAACCCCCCTGCCATGGGCAAGGACACCCCCCACTAGACCAGGTTGCCCAAAGCCCCATCCAGCCTGGCTTTGAATACTTCCAGGGAGGGAGCATCAACGACTTCCCTGGGCAACGTGTTCCAGTGTCTCACCACCCTCACAGGGAAGAATTTCTTCCTTATATCCAGTCTAAATCTACCCTCTTCCAGTTTATAACCATTACCCCTTGTTCTGTCATTATCTATCCTTGTAAAAAGCCCCTCCCCAGCTTTCCTGTAGGCCCCCTTCAGGTACTGGAAGGCTGCTATCAGGTCCCCCCGCAGCCTTCTCTTCTCCAGGCTGAAGAGTCCCAACTCTCTCAGCCTGTCCTCGTAGGGGAGGTGCTCCAGCCCTCTGATCATCCTCGTGGCCCTCCTCTGGACCCGCTCCAACAGCTCCACATCCTTCTTGTGTTGGGGGCCCCAGAACTGGACACAGTACTCCAGGTGAGGTCTCACGAGAGCAGAGTAGAGGGGCAGAATCACCTCCCTCGACCTGCTGGCCACACTTCTCTTGATGCAGCCCAGGATGCGGTTGGCCTTCTGGGCTGCAAGCGCACACTGCAGCCCAGAAGATAGAGATAGAGAGAAATAACCTAGGAAACAAGTATGCCAGCATACAAAAATAGATTAGAACATTCAGAGATTGTAGGTATGAAAATGTAGCCTCAACAGCAAAGCATTCGAACTAATGGGTTATCTGGAGAGGTAACGCTCGCTGGAGAAGGAGCTAGATAGATGCACAGATCTATTTCTAACATCTTTAATTTCTAGGCAAATTTCTAAGAGAGAGGGAGAAATAGTTTCCAAGTTTCTGAAATGTTCTCATCTGGGGGTGGAGACGGTAAGCAGTGCCGGCAGAACGCCAGCCTTCTGCCTTGGTTTCTCCCCCCCTCGTGCGCAGCAGGCTGAGCACTGCGTGCTGGGAGCAGGAGCTCCCTGCCAGCCCCTCGGGAAGGGCAAGCACTATGCGGGTAGCTGTCCTCCAGCTGATCTAGCACAAGGACAGTTTTAAATTGCTGCTAGGTCTCTACAAAGCCTCTGCTGATGAAGCCTGCCTGATCCATAGTCTCCATCCCTAAATAGCTTCTCCTATCTGAAACACCCAGCTAGCTGTCGCAAAGCCACTAGCAGAACACATCGAGACTGCGAGGGTGAGGTGGAGCTTCAGACCTCTCTGGAGCAGGGTCAGGAAATGGGAATCTACATGCAGCCTGGCTATCATGGAAGCATGAACTGAACGCGCCTGTCTTAAAGCATCCAGCTTACTACTAAGGCTACAGTAAATACTGCAAGGAATTCTGAATCTTACAGTCTGTGGGTCACGAGTCTATGCCATTTTCAGAAAAGGTATTTAAATAAAGATGCATCTAGAGTGCTCAAGTGAAACTGAAGCACACGCTTTGTCCTTTCCCACTGCTCTCAGGGAACACAAAGGAGGCTGTGAAGCACATAGGAGCCACTGGAGCAAAATATGAGTGAAGCACAAGTGTTATTGCTAGGAAAAGTTTTCTCAGAAATATACGTTACTGTGGGTCTGCTGAGCAAGCTCTTCCTCCTAATCCACACCACCTGTGTAGATTCAGAGATAATGTGGCTCTGACCTAGTTGAAAGTACAAAGCAATTTTCCCTATTTGCTTATTCAAGATATCCTGACATCCCCTTCCAGCAAAGACTGCAAAAAAGCTTTTGTGAGCTGCACGTTGTTCCTGCAGGAAGAACATTTGGTGGAGTGCTCTGCAGCTCACAGGCCGTATGCAGTAGATTGCTGCACTGCTATTCAGAGGAGAGCCTTGACTTGGGCTTTTAAAAAGCTGTGTATTATTTTTGATTCAAAAGGATCAGCAGCCAGTGTGCCCGACTTGGCCCAGCTCTGTAATGGTAAGGATAGAGAGTATGGCATAGCCACCAGAACTGGGAGTAGGTCTGGTCTTTACATACATAGGTTCATACATAGGTTGCTCTGAAAATAATGCCTCCTATTTATTTCCATGGAAACTACAACAGATACAGAGAGCACAATGACACTGTGTGACAGAGCAAATTCTCAGGTTCAGAAGTCACAGCTGTGCACATTAGGAAAATGCGGATTACAGCCTGTGCCTCCCTCACAGTTACAATCCTGTTCTCGACCTGAAGGTCAGCATAGGGCATTCCTCTGGGATATTCATCAGTGCTTCTGCAAAGTTTCAGATCCTTGTTTCATTCATTGTTCAACACCTACCATATATGTAATACACACACACACATAAAAAGCCTCTAGAAAAATATAGCATAGAATCATATATTTGTAGAGCTAGCATCATACGCTGTTCTGTGAATAATGAGATTTAAATTACCTTGTGCTACTGAGGTACAGTGAAACCTGCTCATTAGTTTGCAGTAGCACTCCCTGTCATTTTCTTTATCCTCTTGAAATCATCACCAATGTTTACAAAATGATTTTGTTCTACTTAAAGACCAATTTTGAGGAGGTGACTGATTTCTGCTGATCCTGGAGGTGGTTTCACAGGTTTCATTGTACTTGAAACTTCACAGCTTCCACTGAAGTATTTGATGCATGTATGTATCGGTTTAGCAGACTACAGAACTAGAACAATTTTCTTTCTAGCCACATACTGTTGACAGAGTATGGTGTGCTTACCAAAACTGTTTCTTTTCACTTGACAACTTATCAAAGATTCATTTTCCTAAAGCCCAACCACCAAACTTAGAAGTCATCAGGGCTCCAGTACTTGTAATAAGTTGCCAAATTTCTATTAGCAAAACTCATTCACAAATTTGTTCCGTATAAATCAGATTATTCAGTAGTTACACAAAAGGCATCTATCTACCTTACGCTCACTCGCATTGGTCTTTAAAAAAAAAAAAAAAGAAGAAAGAAAAAGCAGACCTTGCATCTTTCAGCAAACCATCAGCTGGAATTTACCACATGAAGTACATCCAATGGCTGTCATGCTGGTCAAAACTGTGGAAATTTCTCTTCAGGTCAGTGGAGTTATGCTGACACAGAAGGCGTGAACTGGGTCCTAAGATACCACTGATCCCTGCACAGCTGGGGCAGGCTATGGACTGAACAGAGACTCCTGTAGTGCCTTCACCTTTTGAGGCACCCAAGAATAAAGCCACCTGAACAAAGAGAACTCCCTCTGACTTCACGGGGAGAAGTGTCATCGGGTACTACTGCATCAGCCTAGAAAGAATAAAGTGTGCTTCTTCTCACTGGTGTGCTGAAATCAGACAAACGACTTTGTCAGCAGCAGCCTCAGTGGCTCTTGGATCCAGCAGGCTCTCTTATTCCATCGTCATCATCCTCAGAGCAGAGCAAGCTTAGTGCACTTGTTACAGGATGGATCCATGACGTTGTCTGTGTCACATGGCTGAAAAAGAAAAGAAAATGCTATTAACAACTCCGAAGAGGTTTACCAACCTCCAAAAAAAGAAATACCAGGTGGAATCCACAATTTTCAGGCCTCGTATTGATCATTACAACGCTTTCAAATATTGAATTCTTTGTCTTGCTAGCTTTGAGATTTTACAAACAAAATGAGGAGTCTCCTGGATGCCAGAACCTGGACTGAACGTCTCACTTCCAAATAGAGAGAATGCTTTTGTAAGGGACTCCTGATACTTAAACCCTACACTTGAAATGCAGTCTGAGCTGCTTCATAGTTCCTGTTAAGCTTCTGAATGAATGGAAAGAACCTGCTCAAGACTCAGTGAGGACAGATAAATGGAACAGGCTTGCTGCCCGGGGGTGAGAACGCTGTACACCTTACGACTGGTGGTGTGTGTGCCAGCCATACTGTGTGTGGGCACGACACAGCCTCTTCTCCCTTCTGGAATAATGTGTGCTTGGTAAAGGAAGTAGCTTCTTTTCACTTAAAAAATCTTGCTAATAAATTCACATAGTCAAGTCAGTGCAAAGATGAATTTTGTAATATGAGTTCATTACAAAAAGTAGCTGAAAAATGTGGCACATATAAGATACACTGTGAACGAGAAACAGTTCTCTCAGCAAGTCTCACAGCTTCTAACATCCAGTGCACCCAAAGCCCATGCCTGCGCTCACATTTCTGGTGCATAAGTTTAATTAAACATGAAGTGCTATGATGGAACTACTCTGGATTTTCCTTTTCAAGTGAAAACAGCTTGCCTTTTTATCTTCAAGAATGCTGTATTGAATATCTGATCATGGAAATTGATATATGAAAGTAGGAATTTCTGGGTCCGTGTTGCACCACACTCACTTGTGGGAGTGGAGATGGCCTTTCCAGTAACATGACTGTGTTAGGGTTTAACCTTGCTTTCACAGCTGTCATTGGAATATGCTGACCTTAGAATATGTTGAATGTGCTAAGGACAACGATACCATTTTTACTGGCAACGAAGGCAACTTTCCAATGGCTGCCTTTAGAAGGTCAGACAATAGCCAGCATGAAGAAAATGCTGAGAGAGAGTCCTCCCATGAGAGGAATGGGAATAGAATGGGTTTTTAAAATGGAATCTTTCTAATGAAGGGCATCATTCCCATTATTTCACAGCACAGGCAAGCATACAAATACATTCACAATATAAATACGAATACATCTGTAAATATACCAAGTAAAATGTCTCTGCTGTCTTTTTCTGCAATGTTTTCTATAATATCAGGAAATGCCATTGATCTTTTTTTTCATTTTAAAAAAATCAGTCATTATGGCTTAACACTGAAGATACCACTCTAACTTAAAGTCTCAGCCTGTTATTTCATTTACCTGCATTAAGACAGAACTCCTTCCAGTACCCGAGGAATCACGGGAGCTGGGTGAACCAGCTTCAATCCACCCCATCTCTGCCAACGCAAGATTTATTGCCTGCAGTACTGCTGCCAGTGTTTATACTGCCTTTTATCAAGCCATTTCTCAGCAATCCATTACTGAATTTAAATAAGAACCAAATTATTCTTAATTTTTTTTCTCATTTGATATTCACCTGTAGCATGCCTTGACCTGCTATCTATGTCCTTAGCTCTGTTTTACCATGAGCATGGGGCATCAATCCTGCAAAGTGGGAGAAACTGCACAGGAGCAGAAGAGTTATGTGAAAAAGCATTCATGGGTCTTTGATGCAGCCAATTAAAAAATCTGTAAGTGTTTGTTCTTCCAAAGATTTGCCTCCTGCATACTTTAGGAGCAGGAAGCAAATGACAGCATGCCTGTCTGCCAACTGCTCTAAGAACCTGATTTTGTTTTCATACAACTAAATGTAAAAACTCTTCTGCCTTTATCAGTGCAGAATTGTGGCACTGAAATCGGTATTAAATTTTCTATATTCAGTGGCATAGCTCTGTTTAATCACCGGTAGGTAGAAGAGAACTAGCTTTCATCCATTTTCCAAATCTGAGGCCAAATTTTGCTCCAACGTCAATTCACTGTAAGAACTTCTGATTACAGCTCAGTTCATTTAAACTTGCAAAAAACTTTATCCCATGCTTCTAGTAGGACAGTTTGTTTTAAACCCTTTGTTAAAATCCTTACTAGGAAAAAAACCCTTATAAATAAACATTAAGTCCAGATACCACGCAAAAAGACATTGTCAAAAGACATACGTTGTAAGAAGACGTACACAATATGCACAGATGATTTAGGGAAAGAACAAATGTATAAACCCCCTGCCATTTATTTTTAGCTCCCTACCAGTGCTGTGGCTAAAGAGCTTTGACATAATCAGTCCGAGGAGATAATCCCAGATTTACTGGTTTGCAGAACATTCCTGTATTAGAAATACATCCCCTCTGATTTGTGTGCTGGGGCCATCAGTATGAGAGGGAACCCAACCCCACCTCTAGACTTGGCCTAACTGCAGAGACTGTTTGGAATATCAAAGGCAGATGTGGAAAGCCAGCACTAAAATTCTAAGTGTGAAGTGTTTCCAAATTGCAAATGTTCTTCAAAAGATTCATTTCAAACTTTCAGAGCAATTAATATCTACAGATTTGTAGGTTTTCAAACAAGCCGTTGCCATCAGAAGGTAGCCAAATTTATTGTGAGAAAACAGAAACATTTGATCTGGAAAAATATCAGTAGCTTAACATCAGCAAATTGCAGGACAAATTTTAAAGCTTGGAAAAACAAAACATGAGATCACAGGTTTTTTTGGCAAAGAAATGGTAGTGAATTATTTAAAATTCCATTATAATTACCCTCCTTATGGCTCTTATTTCCTTGCAAGGAATTTCTTTTAAAATGAGAACTTAAGAGTGTGTATTTTAAGAAAAGAATAATTCAGAGAAAATTCAAAGACAAACTTGTGGGAAAAAAATGTATATTTGTTAGATATTGAACGTTATCAAAAAGCTCAAAACTTTGCATTTCACCTTAAACGGAACTCACCAATTAGGTCCAAACCCTGGAGCCTAAGGGGGAACGATGGAGAACCTTGCAGACAACACAGCTGCTGTAGGTCCCGGTGCAGGATGCCAAGCAGGTGCTCCTGAAGGCAGCTGCTGGTGCTGCCCCTGACACCCTTAGTGAACGCAGCCTTAATTTTAGTCAGGACTGCACGACTTCTGAGACCAGAACTTTTCCTTAGTTTTCAAGAGCCCCTGCTGTGAGTGCTTTGCAGTTGTCCCTTATGAAGTTGTGTTTCCTCAATGCCAGTGCTCATTGTGAAACAAGCTCCAGGAGCCAGCTTACACCTGCAGACCCAGTCGTGATTTCTGTCATGTTTGGTATCCCCTTTGATAGTGGCAGTGGTAGGAAGGCAGATGCTAAATGCTGTCAGGGGATACTGAGTCAAGCAACTGAAAATTCTTGCTCTTTTGAAGAACAAATACCAGGAAGATCTGCAAGGAGTAACTAGTTCTTCACTATCACTAAAGGATTTTTATTTTGTATGTAAGGGATTACGACGACATCAAATATTTGCCTGAAGTACAATCAATCCTGAACGCATGTGGGAAGACAGTTTCCAGACTTAAAACCTACAGGCAGTTAGGGATGGCTTTTTGTATTTACAATCATCAGGTTATTTGAAATGAAACATTCTTTCTTTTCTTCCCCCTTTTTGTTAAAATCGGTTTAAAACTGGACCCTCTTTCAAGGCAAAGAACATACAGCACATAGAAATACCCCAAGGAGATGCTAGGTCCTGAAAGATGGCAGTGACCTTACCTTTCATTGGCTGTACTGAGACAGAGAGCACTTATCACTGCGTCCTAAGGTGCCATAAACTGTTTTTTTTTTTTTTTTAATTCCCTTAGGGACTGAAGATTTGGCTTGAGTGGTAGATTAAAGATTGAGGGACGTAAAGTGAAAGAAGAGATTCTCTCACTACTTATGCCTTGATAAAACACTTGTCTACTAAGAAAAATCTGTGAGCAACTTCAGAAGGCCGTTATCGCTAGGAAGATTGACTCATCTAAATAGCGTGCTCTATCATTAAAAACTATCAACAACAAACTAATGGGCCAGTCAAAAATGAAACCAGGAATAATGGCAGGATCGGAGCCAAGGCTGAAAAAGCCCAAAGGTTTGAGTGACAGGATATGCAAACCTCTCCGTTTTAAAGTCTGCCCCGACATTTACCCCATGCCAATTTTAGCCAACTATTACCCTTGACACGCTGTTTTAAATATGCAGTTACAATCCTGTGTCTGGAAGTGAACATCATAAAAATTCCAGTGCAGTTTATCTGCAGCAGCAGCAGAGCACGCAGAGCAGCAGTGCTGTCTCTGTACACCCCAGCACGCTGACACAGCTCCGGGGGAGTGACAGCCCCCCCTGCTCTCGGGGCACCCTGCGGCATGCCAGCCCTCTTCCCCAGTACATCCATCCTGCACGGGACACAGGGGCCTTTTGTGAGCAATTGTGCAAACAGTTGGGTGGTAACAGTCCTTATCACCACGGGTCTGATGTCTTGATAAGACAGACGTGGCAGCATTAGGCCCAGATAACGCAAGCTTTTTTCTACAACAGCCAAGAGCACGCTCAAGGGTTCTGTTTAAACTCCTCTGCATCACTCTGCTTCTGATGGCTCTTCCAAAGGCCAGGGTCTCAGGAGTGCATGACTTACCCCCTAAATGCCAAATCTTGCCTGGACAAAGGAAAACTCACTAGGAGCACAAACTTTCAAATTTCCAGTTCTATTCATAGAAGTAACTCAACAGGTGCAAACTAGACCTTTGATCACACCAGTGTAAGAGTAGAGTTACCCAGCAGAGGTGACAGAAATCAACACACTGATTTCAATGGAATTTACAGGTCCTGAGCGAAAAAATAATTTCAGCTTCACGTATTTCCTCACTGAAGAAATGTTAACAGCTGCCTTCTAGGACAGGCCAGAACCTGGACAGAGCGCGCAGTGTCTGTGGAAGCTGAAAGAATGTTTCTCCATTTTGGTTCTTGAAATTAAAAAACAAACAACCTCTCAAGGAAAAAAATGACCCAACCAAAAGCAGCTTAAGGTCTTAACATTCCTGTATTACAAGCTCATGTTACCATAAAAGCCAAAGCCAAGTTTCCTACTTTTACAGCTGAGGCTATTTTTCTTATAGTCATGCAATGTGATTTCAGTGAAAATCAGAGTAACAGAATTCCCTACAACCTAATTAGCTGGCAATAAATCACTTCCAAACCATAGGAAGTATTTAAGAATTTTCATCTTATCCCAGTTACCTGTAAGTCTCAGGAATTTTTAGTTAGCAAAATGCCTTGCACTGTATCTTTCAAATAAGTCTGTTTTCATTCAACAGCGACCGTGAACAAAGAACAACCAGAGGGCACAATTTTTGAGGAGGAATTTAACTTCTGTATATATTCACTCCTAGCGACCAATCTGAGACACAGCAAAGGGTCAGACACCAGACATCAAGGTCTTGTGATGATAAAAGTTTTCTGAGGCATCTCAAGTTGGCTATCCAAAAATCAAAAGTATGTCAGGATTACCCAGATTCTTACAGCTACATCTGAAGGCATTTGAACTGGCACTGAGCTGACGTGTGCACAGAATTTTGGAATGTTATGCGTTAAGAAGCAGCAAGAATAGTTGGTACTGAACCAGTTTTATTTGAACATTTGCAACGATATAACTGTTCTTTCCTCTAATTTCAGATGGGGGGGTTGAGGCTGGCAGGTAAATAGAATCATTTCCAAAAGCAACCTCTGTTTTCGAGTGAAATAGGAAGGGTCCAGTTTTCACAGATGTAAACTAATTGCATCTCTCTTTGAACTCAATGGAAACAGAGCACTCCATGCCTCAGAACACCATTCCTACTCACAAACCATCCAAGTTAATACATTCACAGCGTTGTTTTTGATAAAGGATGATTTTGGTGCAACCAACTTGCCTACCCCGTAGGGGGAGGTGGGAGCAGAGCTCCTGGTACTTGACTCAGTGCAGGGGATTTCACTGCCACGTTCAGTACAGCAGATCACGTTTTTTCTTAGCTTGCTACTCTGAAGTCACTGAAAGATAAACGTTACTGGGACTAGGATTACTCCTAGATCACCTCTGCCTGAACTTGAACTTCATGGAACTTGATTTGTTCTAAGAAAGGCTGCTCCAACCATTACTTAGCCAGCCTGTGGTTAACGAGTTATTGCAAGGCACTAGGAGATACTGGAATGGAATAGCAGAGGAAAAGCTGAACACATCGACGTGTTTGGTTTTTGAGTCCTTTCTTTATAATGCAGTAGAAATGTGTGGAGTGCACTTATACACGGAACAGCTTTGTTTTTTCAACTTAGCACACTAAGCAAAATCAACTGTGATTTACTTTCCTTTTCGGATGATACCTTCAGCTCTGCTGCTGTAAAACTTGTGTTTACACTACAGAAGTTCATCTGTCACACATGCTTTACTATTCTTAGTTCAGTCATAAAAATCAAACAGTTTCTGTGAATGCCCAGATTTCAGTAAAATTAATGATCGCTCCTTCCAAGCAAAACCAAACAGAATAGAATATGATAAAGTGAATAAGTTCCATTTGTTAAGTCGAAGCCTGATCTGTTGGGCTTGATTTCAAAAGCTACCAGCACACATTGTGTGTTTTTATTAATCTATATTGTAAGTATAATTTAACTTCTGTGCTGAGTTATACTGATATGCTGTCAGAGCACCCTCACTGCCTATTTTGTCACACTGAAGTACGCAATGCTTCGATGTGAAACTCCTGATATTTAGGTAAATTAATGAAAGATAATCCTGATTCAAACCTTACTGTTTCCTTTTTGATAGAAGATAGAAAACACCACCGGCCCTAATTTATCTAACAGAAAAGAGAAAAGATTAAAATCTTCGGGAACTTCTACTTGTCTTTCATCCAAATTTAATTTAAGATAAATGTTCTTGAGAAAAATAACAGTTAATATGGAATAGATGGAACCTAGTCCTATTAAAGAGCGAGAGAAAGTGTTTACAGGGGCAAAATTCACAGCTGGTCCTTACAAACTGTATGCATATGCAAGGCGTGGGTGGGAGTGGGAGGGAGCATAGCAAGGCCCTACCTAATTTTAGGTGCCAGTCTCATGATACAGAGCTGCCATATGTTAAAGGTGAACGCAGTGGGAGGATGGAAGAGATTAACTTTGATAGGTTTTCTGGGGAAAAAAGATTAGTGTCCCAGCTATGCTTTTTCATACTGCAAGTAAAATAGAACAGTTCAGCTGGAAGGGACCTTCAGAGACCATCAAGTGCACGTTGGAATAGGGTGCTTGGACAGGTGGTGGAATCTTCCTTACTAGAAGTATTCCAGACTTGGTTTGACAGCACTCTGTGTTATTTTTCAACAGAAGCTTTGGTTATCTGACCTCCAGAGACTCCTTCTGACTTAGACTGATGATTTTCTTCTCTGATTTTGGAATTCCAGTGGACTGCTGAAAACCCCACTGGGCTACATTCAGTTGTCCCTTTAGGTTAATGAGGTCAAAAAATCTCAACTGTTCTGAAACAAATTTGCTGATATAAACAGGGATAGAAACACCCAGCGTAAAACAGCGAGGAGACAGGCACCAGTAATGCATTTCTATTGGACATTGAGTAATGGGGCATGAACCTGGGCTGCGTGGGAAATAATGCTTGCCCTCTCTGTTACTTCAAAGCACATTAGATTATTTCAAAACACACCTGGGGCCAAATTCAGCTTTCACTCTTCAGCAGGAGGAAAGCACAGCGATGCTAGCAATGAAGACTGCTACCTTTTAGTCTTCCGGTGTAATTTTTGTCCTTTTGATAACTGTTAATTTATATTACATTAGTAAGACACTTAAACTTGGTTTTCCTGCGGTGCATACTGAGGTGCAGCTCAGAGAGCCTTCCATTACTGTCTGATATTTCACAGTAAATCTATACACACGACCTTAATGCCTGGCATAGAGCCATGTGAGTTTAGGAAGCACTAGCAGCCTTAAAGCTAATTTCCTCACACTTGCCACTACTTTGTGACTGACTGATCCTTAGCAACCTGCTTGATTTATCATAATTTACTGAGAAACTGAAATGATTTCCTGAGTAAATGTGGTGATTTCAAAAATTGTCTCAGCTACTGGTGGACACGACGAAGCTTTCTGTGGTAGATGGCGAGCGGTTCAGTGCCTCAGGAATACAGCCATGTAAATGTTTTATTCATGTCATTTATTCACATAAGTGGGTTTTCACTTTAGTGTGTAACACAAGCCAGCTGGTTTGCTTCTTTTAAACTCTGATTTCTCATGCACTTCATATTGCTACACCCCCTTCAGAGATATTTATGGAAGTTTCACAGCAAGCTGTCTCAAGCTTATGTGCTATTAAGATTCCATTCTGGAGTGTTTACTGCATTAGATTTATAACGTATAGATTTATGGACTCAGCTAGTTGATGGCACAATAAAGCACACTGGATCTGAAGGCAACTACTAATTAAAATAATATTTGATTGTCTTCAGCAGATTGTAAAACTGCTGTGGATTTAAACACAGGCAGTACATCTATGTAGTGTCACAGCATCAATGCATAAGAGAAGTGACAATTCATATAAGATGAGCTTAATTGTGGCTACACTTGGAGAATTATAACATGTTTTTCTATCTGTATATATTGGAGTAGGATAGTGTTGAAATAACTCTTAAACCCCTCATGGCTTTGGCTGTTCTAAACACCAAATACAAGGATTGAAATTCACAGCCAAAGAGAACAAGAAGGTTACAGCACTGGTACCAGGAGAGGAAAGTATCAGCTACTCTGCTAATCCCCATTTAAACAACTAGAGTAAAATACTACTGAAAAGGATCAGCTGATAAAGATGGACCTCAAGCTGAGTTCCTCCTACAAGAGGATACTTTCAACATTAGGTAGAATTTTCATCTTGAAATCTCTACCAGACTATGTCAGAAACAAGGCACTTGCAAGCCTTATTCCTTTCTCTAAACAGTTCACTTTCTCAGACAAGTACTAAGGAGGTATGAATTTTCAAGCGTATAAAAAGCCTGGCTTACACTCTGTATAGACATTTGGCAACAATGATATAAGCAAAACTATGAAATAGGGAAAAATGAATATTAATTAATTTTATTCCAGTGCTCAACTAATTCCATTCTAATGAACAAAGACCTCTTAACAAATGTGATTGTTGCATTCAGAAGAACATGACAGGTGATTGCATTCCCTTCTCTGCAATTGAAATGGATGGGTTTTCCTTGCCTGCCATGCAAAGACTGGCACGGAGAACTTCACAGGACAGATTACAGAAGGTAACGATGATGGAATACTTAGGGCCCTATCACTTGTCATGCTAGGAACACATTAAGAAGGAGGAAGAACATTTTTAATCCATTAATGATCAAAGTTCTGATATGTGAATACTCCTGGAAAAGCTTGTTCATGTCTGCTCAGTTCAGATCTGCAGTTTCAACAGTGGGGATAATATGAAAAACATCTGAAGCTTTCTGAAACTAGGCTTCTACCACCTAGACTGGCTGAGATTCTACTGCTGCTAATAAGCACCCTGGAATTACAGGTGCAACAGCTCAGCATCCAAGTGCAGATCTTAAAAGATATTTCTTGAGCATATTTAGCAAATTTTGCTTTCTGCTGAGTTGTCCAGATAAGCACTTCTATAAAAACACTAGTAACAAAACCAGAAAAAAAAGGGGGAAATCTCAAAAATGGGAGATTTCCTTTATTCTGTTGCTAAATTTTATTTGTTCTTATATTATTTGCATGATACTATCTTCAAGCTCAGTTCCCAGTTATGCTGGAATAAACCTACATTCCAAGTCTTTTACCCAGAACAGAATCCAGCATCCACCTTAACCCTCCAACTGTGATATAATGTCTCCCTTTATCAACAGATGAGGCCAAGGGAACCATGCTCTGCTTAATAGTTGCTCTTGTATTTATTTCCATTGCTGTGAAATTGGCTGTTGATTCATTTTCATTTCCTAAGTTGTCTACATTTTTTTGGGTATAAATCCCATGTAGTAACTTACAGCTATCTGTAAATAAAAGCCACCCTTTGATTAGAGCTGGAATGCACTATCATATATAGTATGTTTGGAAACCTCTGCAAAAAAACAGCAAGGCACATCTTTAATACATCTAGCTTGAGGCACCACGGGGTGAGTTAAGGACAACAGAGCAGCATGTTTGAAAAAAGAAAAAAGTTCCTGCTTTTCTTGGCTCGCTAATATGTACACTTCAATGTTATTTACGTGACTTTTGCAAGAGTTTGGGATAAAAGTAATTTTATCTCAGTGCAAAGATTTGCTTCCCTTCCTGTCTTTTAAGAGACTTCATAGAAATCCACCTGCAAAATTATGAGGGTTCTAGTTGTAACGCGCTGTGAAGTGTGCTGGCAGAAGCAGAGGAGCAGACACAGAACTCCAGGCTCTAGCTCAACTGGTAGATGTGGTAGGACTGCTGGACTCCGTGCTCCTTAGTCCCACAATGGGACTCAAATCCATGGATGAAACAAGACCTTTTCTAAACATCTGGCTCTTAGAATGCTTCCACTTCCCCAAAATATAAGAACACGTAAAAATGGATATATATATATATATACTTGTAAAATGTTTAGGGGATGGGATTTTTTTTTTTTTAATATCTCCTAGATCCATTACAGGCTCACACACATAACTAGGGAAGTTCTCAGCACCATGAACGAGGGTTCTCAAAGACATCTGAAGGACTGAGTCGCACAATTCTCACTGAATTTCCGTTGGATTTGTGACTAAGCCCTCTAAGACCTTCTGGACAGCGCAGAACTGAACCAGAGGAAAGAACAAGTGACACAGGTAATAAAGATGTATATAAAACATATGAGAGGTTTTGTTATTCTGCTCATTTTTTCTGTTAACTCTAGGTTTAAAAATGCATTTAGTTAGATGGGATTTTATTTTAGTTCTGATCCATTTTCTCTCAGAAATACTCACTTGATGAAGTATTTGATTCCATCTGCTGTATAAGCTTCTTCCCATCCATAAGGTAGACCTACAATGAAATAAAAAAATATGTCTCAAAATTTAGGTGACACAAGGAACATACGATTTTGAAATGTTTTGAATGATTTTGAAAAGTTCAAGCCAATTCATAAAAAGATTATAAATGAATTGGGAAAATGCTCCTGATGTATACCTCTGTGGTACTGCATTGTAATGTAGATAAAATATAAAGTAAAAAAAAATGTCGACTTTTTTGTAGACTAGAAAAATATTTGCAATTAAAAGATGCATGAAAATTGTTCTGCAGGTGCTTTAGCTTGAAAGTCATCGAGAAATGTTACTGTCTTAGGAGTTAAACTATTTTTGTGCAAGTCACAGCCTATCTCAGAGACCAGCTCATTAGAACCATCTGTGAGCCTGCTTTAGATTTAAAGCTTGTATGTGGAAAACGCGCTGCCCTGCAGGCACCAGATGATCTTTGAAGCCTTCTTCATACCAAAGCATGCCCTAAGTGCACCTATTTTTTTGGGAAGGAAATTCTTTATTGAAATACTCATTTTCTTTTCTCAGATTATCACATCTTTGTCTCTAGTGTGGTCCTTCTTAAAAATCTGGAAAGGGATTCTCTGTTCTCAAAGAGAAACAAAGTTCATCACAGCTGTTGTTGGCACAGTGAAGCAGGTGCAGACCATCTAAGAGGTAACTGCAGCTGTAGGTAAGCACCAAGTAAAGAATAACAAGCATGTCTTCTGAACTCAGGAGTTCTGGTAGGGTAACTCGAGAGCTGGTCCTTGTAGGACAGTGCCATCGCTGGTTTGTACAGCTTGAAAAGCAAAGAGCACGCCAGTTACATTTTTCCTCTCACTTTTAGCCCGTATTTCCCACTTTTCTCAGGCTTCTTCACATTTCCAATTTAGCACAAGTCTATATAATCTGCTCCTCAAAATTTTCCACCTACTGCCTTTGAGAGAAAACAGCCACTTCCCTTTAATACAAAGTAGTTGCTGTGTAAGTTTTCAGGCCCTGATTGCTATGAAGGAAGGTAGGAAAGGAAGTTTTAAGTTATAAATATGCTAGACATCATCACTAGTTCTTCCCTCCTCTCCCATAAAACATGGGAACTTTCTTCAACGTGGATATTTTCTAATGACATGAATGGGAGTAGGAGTCATCCTTCAATTGCTTCCAGCTTCCCTGGCCTTCCCTCATTCCTGCATGAAACATGCACATCCAAAATAAATGACAACACACTCGCTCAGTTATGAATAAAACCTCAGCACCTGCTCTGTGACTGATCCCATACATCACCTGTTTCATTCACCAGTAATAATTACTCTTTTTTCGCTTGTGATTTGTCTAAAATTATTCCATTTTTTCCTTCTAAACAAAGGATGGCACGTAGGTAGCAATGATAACTGACACTGCATTCTTCTCTCAGCCCCAAAAGACTGTGCTTTTCAGAAATACTGAGTGCATTTGCCAGCTGTAAATGAAACTCTGAAGATAACCCCACAGCTTTATTTGCTTCCCTGACTGAATATGCATTAGTTTGTATATCCTACTCACTCTCCATATGCTTCAAAGCTCCACCTACATATGTTTTTTAATGCCTTTATCTTCCCCACTTGTACTCTTTCACTACTAGTCTTTGACCACTGTTCCCTTCATGCCTTCACTCTTAGATCTGTACTTGTTTCTGAACGTACTTGGTATTTCCCATGGTAGCCAGGAGGCTCTCATGTTTTGCCATGTATTTCCCTAGACATCATCTTCACTTACTTCAAGCTCACTTTCTCCATGAATCATTCATCAGCCAATCTCCTTCCTAGTGCCATGTTTTTTCACACCCTCCAGGGTCAGATTTGTTGTCTTTCCTAGGGTTTGCTTTGGAAGGCTGCTGAGCTCCCACCTGGAGTAAATGGGAGGTAAAGGAGCTCAAACAGTCAGAAATGTAGTGTGAAAGACACGGGATTTAGCCTATATAAACTGCAGCAGTCTTGGGCTTCCTACATATTTATAATTTCTTCTGTGAATTGCTACATTCTTTGATGAAACTTCATAAATAATATATCTTGGCTGCAGTTGCCAGCATATATAATCTTTTAAAAAAAAGTCAGATTTGCAGTATTTAAAAATAATATCCTTACAGCAGAAAATACAGGGCTTTTTGCTATTCAAATATTTACAATTGTTTATCTTTTGCAAGGTAAGGAGAAGGAAATAATGCAAAAGTAATTATGCATGCAAGACAAAAGGAATCCATCCAAAGCACCCTTTGCCTAAACAGAACGAACAGCCTCCCTAGAGAGCACATTAGCCAAAATATATTATAGCCTACCCTGATTTTGCTCAGAATACATGCATCTCATTAGGGTTAACGCAAAGAAGAATGTATTTTAATGCAAAAAAAAGGAAAACAACAAACCACTTGCTGCTGTGTGTGTTCGTGTGCCAGCAGTGGTGCAGCCTGGCGGTATCCCTGGTGACTGCCTGCCCTGTCAGCTGCGAGATGCCTGCTGCTGCCACCTCTGTCACAAAGTTCATGCTGCTTAAGGCAGCGGGGAATGAAGCCCTGGGGCGTCCTGATTTTCCTGCTACTTCGTTAAGTGTGGATCCCAGTGATCTTGTCCACTTCCTTGGGTCAACAGGAGAAAGAAAATGCACCAGCGCTGATACTTGGTTGGTTGCAGTAAACAGAAAATCGATCAGGCCGAATTATAAACTTGTAAGGAGTGAAAGAAGTTGAAGATTTCGCCCAAATAACCTCCCTCATGCTTCAGCACAGCTCTCCTGGAATGAAAGATGCGCACAGCATCATCAACCAAGGTCTGTCACCAAGTGAACAAGGAGGAAAGCACAGACATAAGGGAAGAACCTCAGTTTGCTGGGGAGTTACCAAACCTGCAAGTAGTGCAGTTTATTCTTGTTCTTCAAGAAGATATTTAAATAGTGTTGTAAGAAAGGAAACGTGGAGATCAGCAGATGAGACTGATAAAAGCAGATACCATAGCACAAGCATTCAGTTGAATCAGAAGGGAGTTATTTCCCTAACATATAAATACTGCAGTCCAAACTGTTTTGGTTTTCTTATTTCCTGATGACGAAACTACTCAAAGCAATGAGAGATTCAGAGACTGTAGTGAGAACGGATCGAAAATGCACTGTTCACTACTGTGCAGTCTAGACTGGGCCAAAATGGGACTACTCTGTCCTTACGTGCTTTATTTTTGCTTCCAGGCCAGACTTCAGAACCAGGCTGCCAGGCTGCTCCCATTGTAGGCAGTCACACCAATGCTGCTGATGAATTTGGAGACTGCTTTGGGACAGCTGCTGGCCAAAGGTGGTCATCTCACCCTCCAAAGCATGAGCTTATTCCCAGCAGAGATCCCAGCTTTGTTACCCACCACAACAAGGAAATTTGGCTACAGTTCATTTCCTGCCAGGGCAAACTAAACAACATCTTGGCTGTATCACCAAACGACCTCGGCTGGAACTCGTACGAGGCACTGAGCTTATAGGACGCAGCATCTACCTGGAATTCAGAAGCCAAGTGTTGCATTCATTGAGTTTCACAATGAACACATTCTTTGATCAACAATGAATCCTTTTACCTAGCGTGACTGTTGCCATTACATATATATTTTTAAGCAACAGGGAATGATCTAGCTCAGAACTACCCTTTATTTACCTCCTAGTGCTTTATTTATATTTGATGTTACAATTCTGCAAAGTGATGAAGCTTTTGAAGAAATAGTAATTATCTGTTAAAAGTTTATCTGACAGAAAAGATTTGCTGGAGGAGACTATTAAACAGTTTTCTCCATCTTTTGATAAACGAGGTTTTGAATTCTGATCTCCATGTTTTCAGGCTGCCAATAATACATACTGTATTTTCGTGCTTAATTGCAAATTAACTGTAAAAACTCAGGTCCAGAAAAACAGCTTTCAGAAGAGAGTACGCGCTGCTGGCATTTGTGTGCTGCTTTATTCTTTACAGCATTTCAAGTGATTTTCCCACAACCAAATGTGTTTCATTTTATGAATAATACTCTGCTAAGGGGACATTCCATTCCTGTCTTTCACATATCAAATTCCATTCTAAAGAAATTGTTTTTTTTTTTTTTTCCTTTTGTTTGTGGTGATTTAATAAAACAAAGATGGAGTAAGTAGTTTTCAAGTGGAGACATGTGGGAAATACTAGCAATTGAAATTTATGCTAATTCAGAGCGTGCTTGGCAGATTGGCTCATCTCCAGTCAGCTGTGTTCCTAGAAACCAAGCTTTGGGAAAAGTATTTTTCTTTCTTTGGCTATTCAGGACACGGTGAGAGATGACCTTGTCTCTCCCCATTTCCTACTGATCATCAGATACTGACCCATCTATGTCAGCAAGCACATTCATCTCTGAGACAAATACACCACATTAAGTGACACTTTGGTAGGAGAGTTTTTTAAAAAAATTTGCTTCTCGTGGTGAAAGCTTATAAAGATCCCGTTTTTATTGCAACACTGGCTTATACGATCAACTTCAAGAACTAATTTTGAAACTATGAGCTGTTTTTCTCCTAATATTGTCTGTAAATAACTCGGTACAGGTAACTGGAAACAGTACAGATACACTGGCATTTTAAGAACCGAGCAACGACCAGTCAAGTTACCTATTTCAGGAAGCAAGACTGACCTCTGATTAGTACACGGGACCAGACATCATTGCAGAGGTACTTCCTTCCAAGCTAAGAAATAAGGAAATCCAAATCTGAACCAACTCTGCCTAGCGTGCACACTCAAGTTCTTCAGGAACGAGCGGGAGCTACAGCCCTGCAGGGAGTGAGGCTGCCGAGAGGCATCTTCAAGGTGGATAAAGAATGACATTCCTGAAACATTACTTTAAAAACGTATCCTTCCAGAAGCTGAATGCTGGAAATACTGTTAAAACATACTTTTCAATTAGCTACTCATACTCTCCTTTCAAATAAAGCTGTAGGTTCTGCAGGATCCAAGTATTTATCCTGTTACTAAAATGAGACACGAGCAGCCTAGCTGAGGCTCATTGTTATCCATGCAAGAGGCCAGCAGTGAACGTACAAGATAAGCACACCACGCTTCATAGGGGCAATCAAATGTTTTCCTCTGCTTCGCTGATGGCAATCAAATGTGTACAACTGATTACAGAGAGAAACAGCAGAAGTCACCAGAGCTTGCAAGCACATATGTTACAACATTACTGTAAAATGTTCTGATTTCCTTGTAAGGGGAACAGAAAGAATGCAGCACATTAAGCACTGAGCCCGTCTGCCTCACCAAACAGCTGCTGCTTTTCTAAGGTACACTGGAGAAGATGCATATTTCTGTGAGAAGGTAAATAAGCTATTAGCAACTGACAAAAAAAATCAGTGACCTGTGGATAAATCCTTTTAGCCCCGAGGGAAAACAGAAGATTCATGCCATTAGCTAGTCCCTGGCCTGGACCTGTGCCTCTACTCCAAGTGCTGATGTGAAACTGGGAACGTCTCTGAGCATGCACAACGCCTGTGAGAGTGCACTCCTGGAAATTCTGACAGGAAAGGAATTCAAAATAGTACTGCTTAGTTCTGTAACGTAATAATCACCTTCCAGAAAACAGGAATTAACTACTTACATTGCAAAACATAGGCTTATTCTTTCTCGTGTTCCCTGTTAGCACGACGGTGTGTATTTCTGATTGGTTACAAGCATTATCATTCCCACAGCACACATCACTCACTATGAAACCAGAGAAACGGTCCATAACTAGGGAAGAAATCTACACACAGGCCATATATACGCTGTATTTTAATACTGGTTCCTAAGTTCATTCACAGGCTAAAAAAGTTAAATTCACAGAAGTGCTCTCTTGAGAACATCCTTGTACTGAATCGGTACCATCCTCTTCCAGCTAATTAAACTAACCTCAGTAACACATTCTGACTTCAGAAAGCCAAGCCTGTGCACACAGGGCATTGAGGACTAAGCAGAACAGCCTGGAACACTTCGCTGCACAGACCTGCTCCCAGCTGCTCCTTCGGAGCTCAGCCTCCCTCCTCTTGCTCCCCTGGTTTCTCCCTCTGTCGGGGACTCGGCCGTCCCCTCCTCTCCCTGCTGGATCACATCCTCCTGTCACCAGCCATTGTGCTGCCACCCACCTCCATCACTGTCAGCTCACACCGCTCCCTGACGCATGTGATCGTTAAATATAAGTTTAATTAGAAAGCATTCGCTGGTGACAAATTAAAAGGACCGTCTAAAACTGGAACCGAGGAGAAATTGTCTGAGATTTAAGAAGCAATACTGTTAGATGATGTGCCTTTGTTGCTAGCAGTCTCACTTCTATGCACTGGTGATGAAATGAAGCTGTGCAGGGGGCTGGCACGAACCACCTCCAATTTGAGGCACACAGCTGCTTTCTGCTGAGCTCATCTCCCAGTAAGTACAGACCAAGGCAATAAATACTTTTTTTTTTGTTTTGAAGCAAAAGCTGTGAATACTCATTCTAACAGGACGCCCTTTCAGCCTGTTACACCAGCCACTCTAACTACACCTGAGTAGAAGAAAGGTGTTATGTACAGACAGACAAGACTTCGGAACCAGCATATTTTAAAAATTATGTCAGAAGTTCCTAGAAACTAGGATAGGTACCTTTATTTTTCCTTAATAAATGAGAAGAAAAATAAATCCATTATGTGACAAAATTAGCATACTTTCTTTTATCCTAATTGTGGAAGATTCAAACAATACTTGCACCACCCACGAACACAAACCCAAACCACCGTCCCTGACTTCCAGTTAATGACAGATGTGCTTCATGGGGCGAGGTGACAGATCTAGCAGGAGACTTGAGCACATTCTGTACCTCATTTAGGTCTCCTTCAAAAGCACCAAGCAATTATGGTTTGCTCTGGCAATTTCTCCTCGAAGTCTACTTTAGAAATCTTCTTGTGCTACTCTTGGCAATCAGCTTTCTCTGTACTTCTTTCCATTTAAATTACCGCATTTGTGCACCATATATGTCTAAGTAACTCTGCTAGCCCTCAGCTTCTCACTCCTACCTACTGAAAAAAGTGAAAAAATGTGACAACTGAAGGAAGCGACAGCGCAGCGTACCACGCTTCTTATACAAGAGGAGCACTGATGGCTTTAGCACACCCTGACATCCCGAGCAAAGGGCTGACCCCTGCCACCAGCTTTAATCCGTCTCTCTCAGGATGCTCCTGACTGCACAGCCACGGAAAATGAACTCAGCGTTAAGTGAAAAAACGTACGCAAAGCTGCTCTGGTTGAGCTGCATGCTGTAACCGTTACTTTATTTTTTGGTACCTGAAATAATGAGATAGCTGCTCCCTGACTGGTGTGCAGGGATGCCCACAGACGACGTCTGCTCAGCCAGCTCTCCCACAGGCAGCTTGCTGTGCCTGAGCTGTGCTTGCAGATCCAACACGGGGAGGGCAGCCCGGAGACTGAGACACCGATCTGGGACCGAGAACATCTGGGTTCAATTCCTGTCTCACCTATTTCCTCTGACTGGGAGCAATTTGCATCTCCATTTGCATTTCCATTCAGAAGTATTTCTACTTTTTCTCCCTTATGTCAAGGACTTGACACTATGATAAAGTATTGATATATACAACAAAATTCTAAGCATTATGTCAATAGAAATTAATACAGGGGGAAATTCAGAAGCACTTACCATCCAGTACAGCTGTTGATTCTAGAGAGTTTTGACTGTAGTCTCCATAGTTACCAAGAGCAAGTACAACTTGTATGGGAAGAGGCACAAAGTCAATTAATTTTTTCCTAGCTGGGTCACAGTATGACCAGAACACGTGCACAGCCTCGTAAAGGTCTGCTCTCTAATGAAGCCTTCTATCAGAGACGCTGGAAATTCACCTAACAAGTCTGTCCTAATCTTGTTAGCTCATCTGCATTTTAAGGCATAATAATATCAGTTACTTGTTTTTCATTATTAAAATGTTTTGATTGGAAAGTCAGTACAGACAGTGCCTATTCAAAAGCTGACTCATCTTTTCTCATTACAGGTAAGTGAATGGAGAAGGAATAAATTGCTTTTGTAGCAGCAACAACAGAGTTCTAAAATCTAGGTCACATTAAAGAATTGTCTTAAGCACAGGTTTTAGACATTGAATTGCCTTTTTCGTTGCTGTGAAACACTGAGAATAACACGTGTTCAATCACCAAGAAATTAGCTAGCAGCTTGTTCACAATTTATACTTTAGTTTTTTTTTTTTTTTTTTAAATGTGATCAGGCTACAAAATTACTCTGTCCTTCTGAGTGTCACCTTTTATCTAGCTTCTCTGCTTGTACATAACTGCAATTCGTAGTGTTCTGATTCATGGACATCAAATTAAACCCGTGGGGTCTACTTCCTAGATCCTGTAACAATACCCACAAGAAAGATCAGCTCGTGAAAACGATGTTGTTCCTCACTTTCAACAAAATGTTGTTTTAGTGCATGTCAGGAGTTCAGCTATAATTCAGGATTTGCAAACCATTTGTGAACAGACTTTTCTTTGAAATGTCATTGCAGAACAGGATTAGAATTTTGTAAGATCCTGACTGACTGGATCAGAAGTTTGAAATAAATGGGGTGTAATTCAGTAAGGACAAAAGCAAAGTACTGCCCTGGGTACAATACCAACTACACAAAAGCACGCGGGGTAGGTCTGGCTAGCCCTTGGTTCAGGAGGAAAGACTGGAGTAAAGGAAAGCAGCAACTTCACGTGAATCAGTAACATGAAACTAGCAGGGAAAGGAACAGGCATGCAAGCGTAAGAGCTTGTGTGCTGTATCTTAAAGCAAACAAACCTATTAGTCCATTTTGATTCCCCTAGGAAGGTCTCAACTACAGAGCATAATGCAATGTTGGTGAACTGGAGAGAATCCAGAGAAATATAAGGGTGATAAAATGGCCACAAGACAAGCTCTGTGAGCAAAAAAAAAGAGCAAACTGGTATTACTGCCTCATTTGGGGGAACAGGAAACTGAATAGTGACACGATAGCATCTTTGAATATATTAAAAGCTGCCAGAAAGAGGGAAGCAGTAGGATGTCTTCAACAGCCACTGGGATGAGGGAAAGCGGTAAGGGGCTTAAACTGCAGTGAGGAGGATTTAGGCCAAAGGAAAAGCCTCCTAATGGCAAAGATAATTAAGCATGGGAGTAGTTTGTCTAGAAAAGCTAGAGAGTGGCATATGTTAGACAGACACCTGTCTGGATTCAGGCAGATGTAATTCATATTGCTGGTGCACTACCTACCCAATTGCTGGAGATTCTTTCTTGCCATGTTTTCAGATTCCTTGTTGGCAAAGTACAACCTAAGTGCTAGTTTTGGAAACTTCTGGGGGATTTACATTACATGTAGACATTTCTTCTGCTTCCCATTTGCAAGGCATTTTTATATCTTGTATTCACAGAAGCAATACATTTTAATTATCTTATGTACCAAGCAAATCTTCACTTGTCTCCTTCCAAGTATTTATTGCAAAATCAAACCAATCCTGGCCAAAGAAACAGGCTTCGTGGTTTTTTTTAGGATTGCAAGATAGCACCTTAACTCACACCCTATCAATCATACTAAAACCAAAACTAAAACATAAAAGCCACCAAAGGTAAAACTGTGAAAGTTTTTGCTGTCTGCCACCTTCCCAATAAACCATTAAACCCTGATTTGGCTTCCCTGAGCTTCCTTATTTATTGAGCATTACTGGCACTGCTCTCAAGTTCAGGTACATCGTTAACGAGCGTTATTTTCCATGGAGCAGAGCTGGAAACCAGAAAACCAGTGCCCCACAGAGACTAAATCAAGTGATGCTAGATCAAGATCAACAGTCTTCTGTCTTGCCCTACCTCGTCCAGTCCTATGTACCCACACCATGATACTGAGCAAACAAGAAAGTAAGCAAATTCCCCACGAGTTCAAAGTTCAGCATGATTCTGTGGGTTGAAGGAGACACTGATGATTTGGCCGTGTTCCAAAATGACCAATTGATTTTTTAATTCATTTTTTAATTGCCATCTCAGAAAAGATTGAGCAGAAAAAAATTCATTTAACAGCTCAAAATTATTATTGTCTACAAAGATGAAACTACCCACCCATGAAATACTTATGGCTTTGGGAAAAAACCTCCAACCTTAAGGCTCTAGTAAAACTCTGCAATCCTCTACTGGATAAAGGAACTGATAAGTTCCTTTATGAGAAAAACCATCTCCTTTGTTGTTGTTGAAAGCTTCAGAGAAATAACACATGTTAATTTCACTAAAATAGTATTTCCTAGCAGAAATATTGTGTCAGAAAACATTTAATTAACATACCCTCTATATAAACATAACCTCTATATCTTTAAAGCACACAGCACAGGATATTAAGATTATTTATTTTGCTAGTCAGAAACTACTAACAGTGGGAGCTGTATAGATGCTTTAAGGATGCTTATTGTATAATTTAATAGGTCTCCTCCATTTCTGATCTGAGTAATTCACGGAAATATTCATGGCCTTGCCAGAACAACGAGCATACCGAGTTACCTCTGCAGTTATTATTATGCTGCTCCTTCTCAAGCAGCTCTTTCAGTCAGGAAGACAAGGAACATTTCCAGTTATTAGCTCGCACTGTGTGAAAGCTGTGCTATTCTCCAGTGCAGAAGTGTCCCTAGAAAGGTATCTTGCAGGAAATAACTTTCTTGCTCTGACACTAAAAATACAAAAAGACATAGCAGCATGAGTTTCAGCAAGTGCTGGCAATCAGGAAATGTTTGTGGGGTCAGTGGAGGCCTGGTATTTGATATTTGGTCTCTGCAAATGCATCTTTAGTACCACTAGGCTAATGAATAAAAGTCAGGCTAGCCAAGGGGGGCCTACCTGTCTTCCATCTGGATTTTGATGCACAGACACAAACCAAAAAGGCAGTGGGAACACCTAATGCTCACACACCAACTTTTTCAGAACTCTCCTGATGAAGAGTTGTACAAAACTGCTGTACAAAATCATAGCACTGCTGTATTCTTAAGAACAGAACTAATAATGTATACGGCATTAATTCTGTTGTAATAAACAAACATACCAAGGCTGCAATGTATAAATAAAAGGAATATTCATATTTAGCAATATTAACTCTCCTCAAAAGAGCAGAACTGAGATATGGTGCCACCAACCCATGGCTGTGTGAAAGGAACGGGAAGGGACAACTAACAGCTCGCTGAACGTGGAATTATGCTGGCAATTTACCATAATATAGCTTTAAAAAAAATAAACTGAAGAAATGGATAGATTCCATATTTTAGTTGTTAATGCCTGAGATGTAAGACTTTGTGGTCCAAAAAGTAACAAATTTAAGTACCAAGAGAAGAAGCACCAATGGGTGCTGACCACCAGCTGTTTCCATTGCCTCCTCCTTCTGTGTATCGGCATACAAGGACACGAATGCAAAATGTGGGCAAGTGAACTTCTGCTGTGCGATGAGCAAATGCACGGTGCCTTCTGGGGGACCCAGAAAGATCAGTATCAGCCAGGTCAGCAGGATTTCTGGAAGATACGTTAATTTGGAGATAATTTTAGTGAACTTCACAACGATTGCCAGATCCCAGGCTGAAAACAGATTAAAGGAAAGTGATGTCAAAAATAGTTCAAGATACAGAGCTTTAGTGGCTGCTGATCAGAGAAGCAGGCTTCACAGCACTTAATGGATATTGGTGATTGGGATTATATCAACAAGAGCAGGACCGTAGTTTTTAATAGAAACTTCAGAGGCAGAGTGAGGAAATTAGCAGTCAAAATACTTGAAAGCTGCATTATGCCGCTGCCCATTTTGAAGTGCTCATTGCCCGCTATTGTATGAAGAGATAAGTATGTTCCAGGGTTAATCAGATTTTTGCCATTATCAGTAGCAAGTCTATTTCTTTTTTAAATTTTGTAATAGAAAAGAAGAAACTGCTTTCTCCGTTCTTTTTAGTATGATCTCCACCATATGGACTACTAAGGGCAGCCAGAAACTACTTCTAAATGCTGCGGTCCCTTCACGGAGGCATTATTGTCCTTTGTATGATGAAAGTAATTTGCTTCGTGTCTTCAGGAGACACTAGCATTCTGCAAAGCAGAAAGGCCTCCCAAGGCTCACTGCCTAAAAATAGCTAGCAGCCTCTCCACAAGACAAAGAATGAATCTTTCAAGAGATGAGCCTGATCATTCTGTTTATTACTTTGGTTTGCATTTCTGGATCTTGAGGATCCTGTAGTAGTAAGCACTGTAAAACAAGGGAGGGTTTGTTTCGTTTGCTTCTTTTAAACAGAGTCCTCACTTAAATTGCCAAGCTGACGTCACGCCGCTGTCATTCAAACCACCGAGCTGCAAACGCTCTGCAGCGTTATCACAGACAAGGCAAGATGTGCTTTCAAGAATACACTGAAGTTCCTTAAACCTCTTCCCCCAGGCAAAATGTGATGGCGTTACGCAGGAGGAGGGCACTCTGCGTGGCAGGCTCATGCACAGCATTTTTGTCCTGGGTGGCAAGGATAATTTTTAACAAGGAAATCTGTTCTCATGTGGAAGAATGCTCCACACCTAGCCATGTGGCACATCTACTGTAATTACATTAGACAAAATGAAACAAATGCAGAAAGGAAAAAGCAAAACATACACTGACGACTGTCCAGCAGTGTATTTTATCCACCTGGCAGTCTCAAAAACATTCACTCCAATTCTGTAAGAATTCACTAACAAATTTTTACACTGGAGACACCTGTCTGGATGAAAAGGAAGTCCTCAGTCTTCAAAGTAGTGTCTATCATAGTTTTTTTTTTTAATGTATGACATTTATGAAATGCTCCACACATGAGAGCCTCCTTTTAAAGGCAGCCCATCTGCAAGAAGTCAGAAGAGCACATGGAGAATGCGTTGTGAGCGGAGAATGGAGAATGTGCACAGAGGACAGCAGACAGAATGCTACTGAACTGTGGTTTAACTACTTTTCTTTTTTTTTTTGAGAGAGGAAAGCTCTAAAGCTTTAATCTCATACGCAAGCTCGTCAGAGCCCGAGTCTATCTGTAATACTCTCCAAACCAGAATGAACTCAGAAGGACGACGTTCAATCTCTAAATCCCTCTCTGCAGAGCTATTTTTAACTGGCAGGTTCATAGAAGGGATCCTTGCAATGGCTGTGGAGCTTTCTGACATGTATCCTACCTATTATGTCTGACACAGCCACATGTCAGAACTCAATTGTATTTAAGACTACAAGTTTTCCTTGCATGATTTCCTGTGTAGTGTGATAGAAACAACTTAATGTGACAGAACACTTCCATCCTTGTTGTTTCCACGTTGTGAAAAACAAATTCCCCCCTCTCCTGGCCACTGCTATTCTTTTCACCTCCTCCAGCCACTCTGATTCCAATGCTCTGGGTGCTTCTCAACAATTCCTTTATCTTCTTATTTTGCTTCCTTCTTCACAGTGTTTGATATAATAAATATGTGATGGATAAATAAAAATGTGACAAAAGTAAGACATTTTGCTTATCTTGAAGTGTTTCCTCAACAAATATTTATTCAGTCCCTTTCTAAATTCATTTCCAAGCAATGTATAAAGGATATTGAAGTGTTTGATGCAGTGATTGTTGTCACCATAATTCTTCAGGCTCTAAAAAAACCCCTCCTGTAACGTGCTGGGCCATTTCTGTTTTATTTTTGCAAACCAATCCATCTAAGCTGGATTAGAACTGACATGTGGGCTCAACTGAGGTACATACGACCATAACATACGACCATGCTGGTGATCTGACCTGGGAATCTTTTAATAAGCCACAGTTGGCTCTTAGATTTCCAACTGCATGCACGTTATTAGAGTAACCAGCCAAGCACCAGCCTAATTTTTACCAGTGGGAACAGATTGCTGTTAATGACCTAACCGAGGAAATCCACATATCTTCAAATGACACTGCAGGCTACACTCACTCCCTACAGCAATAAAATCTTCATTAGAACTCTATTTGATAAATGTTCGTGTAAATTCAACAGACTAACATTTTGTAAACATTCTGGTATGAAAATAGAACATTACAGTCAGGAAATTCTGCTCGTTTTACATGACTCGGGAAATCTCCTTATTCCTCATTTTGGCATCAAGTCTCTGCTTTAAATTTACCAGGAAAAAAAACATACTCTGTAACAACTTTATATTCTAATTACAGTTTGATGAAGGTGCACACTGACACTGAACCTGCACTGCTCTGGTGCAATGAATGATTTATTCTAGCAGTTCTTCCCCAGTTTTTATTTAAAACATCTGTCTACTCTGCTGATTAACTGACACCAGACTTAAAAGCTCTGGAGGCTTGTTTTACTAAAAGACATTTCCTAACTTTACAACTTCTCGTTTTAAAATCCTTACCAACAATGCTCAGATTTTCTAAAGATTTGGAGAAATCTCTTCAGTATGAAGTATTTTTGCATCTTAGAAGAGGGTCTGTATTTGTGTGGTGTAAGATACTGAGTTCTTCAAGCTTATATTCCAAAATCTGTCAGCTCAGACTGCACTCACTACATTAATTTTTGTTCAAAGCCCACAAACGTCAACAGAAACATCCCCACCAATGAGTTTCAGATTACTTCTCCCCAGAGAATGAAACCCAGGTCTCCAGAATCCTGTGTGGTGCTTACTTCTGACTGCTTCCTTCCAACATTTAGAGCAAGATGATCTTGAACTACACCACATCCTTGGCATACATTTTTGTAGAAGTGGTGAATGCCATTGAACAGACCTAAAATAACTCCTAATATTAATCTTCTACTTCTGTTCATGAGCTCTTTGTAAGATAAAAGCCTGTTGGTGAACTCAAAAGCAAAGAGACTGTGTGAAAAGCAGGGGAAACAGAAGAACAAAAGTAAAAAAGAAAAATGGGATCCACTGAAAAAGCACTGCATCTCCAAGCGATCTGTTGCGTGGCAGTGAACCACTGCAGTCCCCATGGCCACCCCCTGCCCTTCCTGCACTATATTGCAGGCCACTCATTTCAGCCTGCACAGCACTTACTGCTTGCCCAGCCAACCCTCCTACAGAATGGGATGAAATGTTTTGCATCTCTCTGCATTATTAGGTCTGTTCAGAAATGCCTACCTGCTCCCAGTTTAAGCCTCAGAATGAGTATTTTAATTTATTAAATCACAGTATTCTTATCAAAAGTTAGCAAAAGAATACTATAAAAAGAACAAAACTTCTTTCTTTGGATTTATATAAATGGACGAAATTTTCAACTGAAAACTACCACAACAACACACGTGCTAACAGAAATAATGTAAGGAAATGCCCAATGCATTTTCCTAGAAGTATATTTACAATTCCAAAAATTCTGTGACTTCACTATCATTCAAAGCACTGTTATAAGACACAGATTCTCACTCACAATTGACTTCCAAAATGGCACGGACAGACTTGGCGAGGTCTCTGGCTTCTGCTGCAAGAGCTGTGGTGACAGTAGGACCGATCCTCCCCAGCCGGGCAAGAAGTGCTTTAGAAGACAATGGTGTCCTTCTGTCACTAACAGAAGGGGAAAAAAAAAAAGTGTTGTTTTTAAGATTAGCAAGGGTTCCTTTTAATGAAGTTGTGTTTCTAGATTGGCTTTAGTGTCATTCTATGAACAAAAAGGATTCACAGTATCAAACATAAGTTCACCTCAGAATTGGTTCTGTCTGTATAACAAAGGCATTAGGAAAGTTCAATTAAAACAACACAGTTAATGCCTCAAAAACTAGTGTCAAAACCTCAGTGGGTGTCAGAAAAGCTTAGTTTTTAATTCGTGTTGTTTCTTGTCCCCTCTCTTCCTCCCAATTATGCATACTGGTATTCAGAAACCAACAACACAACACATAGGAAAAATATCTACAAGATAATTTTTGGAGACTTTGAATCGAAAGAAGACTTTTTATTATGAGTAACAGCTCAGATCTGCTTACCTTAGAACTGATGAGGAAGTAGAGTTATCTGAAAGTATTTCATGCACAACCTGTTGGCCATAGTCAAGAAATTAGCACTTCATAAAGCAGTGCAGTCAAGAAGTTAATACCTTATGTTCTATTTGGGGACGTGAGGTTTGATTTGTATTTAAAGAGTCTGATCTCTCCCAGCCAGATGTGTAGAAGTATTTCCCATTCAATTTTGCCTCTGGCTACAAAAGCCATCAGTAGAAGTTACAAAATAATACAGAATGGGTTACTACAGAAAACACAAAGTTACTATCCTGGCTATTTTCATTTTCCCTAATATCTCCTACCTAATAATTCACAACTGCCTTTTATTTTTGCAAATATTAATTTCATCAGTGTTTCCAGAAAATCCAATGGTGAGACATATTAATGCACATAACATGCAAATTCATGGCACTGAATCTGGTCACAACGTGACAAATTGTTCTACTTCAACAAAAACACTTTCATCTTAAAAAAGATAAATGGGCCACTCATATTAAACAATAATTATTCATAATATTAAAATCATGAATGAAATTGGTTATTCCAACCATCTTCTCATCCTACATTATGATAGGATGTGGCAGTACACATCGGAACAGGTGGCCCTCAGAGCTGTGCAGTCTCTGTTTCTGAAGATATTCAGAACCCGAGTGGACCATGCCCCATGCTCTGAGCAGAGGGAGGATTGGATGGCCTCCACAGGTCCCTTTCAGTCTCAGCTATTCTGTGTATGTTAATCTAAGTATCTGAGTAAAAACAACAACAACAAATTAATTCCTTTGCATGAAATAAATACCGTAATGTCAAAATGTTATAGCAATTCAAAATATTATTAAATACTATTTTTCTGCCTGTTTCCTCTAGGGAATTCCACAGAAATCAGTATCTTAGTGAAAAATTACATTACAAAAAATTGGACAAGTTACATCTATTCTGTGCATGGCAAGATAAAAAGACTACGTACACTCCTACCTGGACACTTCTACAGCACCTTTACTTGTAGCAAGTTGCAGCAAGCTGTGGAAGGGTTTCTGCAAACTACAGATTATATTCAGCTTGCTACATTTACTCCTCAGCACTATCAGCACACAGCTTTTCCAAATCTAACAGTGCAGAAGCACAGTTACCTCTACAAATTGCAGCAGTTTTTCAGTAGCCACCTCAAAGGTCTTCCTCGCTGATTCTGATTTCCGCAGCTGACAGTCCAGCACCGTAACCCTCTTTCTCAAATCTTGGATGTTATCCTGGAAAAGATATTTGGTACACACTATTTTAAGGCTTTTATTTTCATCCTTTTTTCCTATGGCTCACAAAGATGCAAGGTGTGAATTAAAATGGATGTCTGAGCTGTTTAACACATTGTCTTTGCCACCCTCTGCTCCTGAGGCAGGTAGGCCTGACCTGGTAGTAAGTAAGCTCCCAAGCAGCAATAATATCATAAAGCTTATCATACCAAGGTAAATTAAGACTGGCAGCTACCATCAGTGATGGGCTGAAACTTAGGGTGGTTTGTACTGATTCATGAATGGAGGAAAAATACCAGACTGATGCTGGCAGTACCTGCCAGCAGGGTGGCACAAATAGCCAGCCCGTTTGCATCTGTATATCCTCTGGCCAACAGAGTAATTACAGCACATCTGGGAGAAAATTACCCCCCAAGGATCTGTCTATGTGCACTTATATAATCTATTGATCAGCATTACGCATCCCTTCCCTGCTTCAGCTACAGAGAACGTGAGCCCGGGTACCAAGTCTGACTCATTTGCTCACGTTCTGGAGGCTCAAGGTTTTGCCTTGAGTCCTTGGCACTGTTCCTGCGAGAACATCACGAGAAAAGTTTTTAGTTGTATATAGACACCTTTGTTTAGCTAAGCTATCTGCTGAATAGAAGGTATAGGCCAAAATACACTCAAAAACTATGAAAATACTATTAAACAAAGCCTACATTTTGCTGGCAATCTTTTCTTGAAAACCCACTTACCTGATACAAGAATTATTAGAAAAAACGTGAGCAGTAAACCTCCACTTTTATTACCTTTGCTTGAAGCAAATGAATACACTTTTGTTTGTACACAATGTGCAAAGCAGTAGAATTACCATTATCCTGAATGTCAGAGAAGCTGTTGATTAAAACATCTTTTTTTCCATAACGTCTGTCTTCATGTTAGAAACAAATTTCTAACAAACCAACTCACACGCTCCGAACTTTTCAATTTTTTTTTATATTTATTCAAGCACTAGAAAGCAAACCAAACTTAAAAAAAAAAAAAAAACTGACATAAGAGATGGGGTATGTCACCAGGTGTTCAGAAAGAGCAGCTGCTGGGGTGCCACTTGTCACACACTCACCATCAGGGGAGGGGAATTCCTCCCTGGGAGCTACAGGGAAGAAGTGTTGCTTCTGTGTAAGCTGGTACACCACAGGGGTCAGTTTTATCTTATTAAAACCTTTTAATATTGAATTAATTCTCATGAAGAAAAAAAGGCAATGTTTCAGTTGGTTTCCTTCCCCTTTAATTCTTATGCACATCTCTTTTTCATGAGAGAAAGAAGGCAAGCACACAAACGCCAACCTGGCTGCAGTTGTTCAAACTGTGCGTAGAAAACGAATCCTCAATTATAGGGATAAATTAAAAAGTGCCTCAAACATTTTTATTCCTCAGCATGTTTTGAAATGACTCACTGAAGTAGTTGTAAAATATGAGGCTCAATTAAAAAAACTATAAGAAATTTCTCTGGCAGACAACTGTTAGTAGCATTTAAATGATTACCTTGATTAAATCCAAATTTACTTAAGAATAGTAGTGGACTTTATAACATTATTAATCTAAAAGAAAAATAAAAATACTACATCACTTTTACATATATACAGCAGCATACCAAAGTCTGTGCAGCCTTTACAGACGATATCTGCAGCTCAGAAACCGTTCCCTGCTTTATGCTCGAGATGTGCCACATTGACCTGTAACCCACATACACTCCTAGCTCCTGTTTTTCCAGCCCAGAGATATCTGGATAAAGGAAGACTCAAGCACTCCACATTACCCCCTTCACCACGCATCATTCCAGTTATTGAATAGTACAAGACAAACAGTGACCTACTTTAGAAAAGCAGATGAAAAGAAAATGAAAACAAGATACATGACAACAGTAAGGAAACCATGGTAACTATGACAGGAGACTGCTTTGCTTACTTTATTTTGGCCAGAATGATCAGTGAGCTGAGCCTTCAGCTCCACAATTTCAGCTTCTAACAGGCGAATCACTTCTTCGTAGTCCATCTCCATGCCACGAGCCTGTCTCTGGGCAGCTTCTGCAAGGTGGATCCTGCTTCGCAAGGCTCTCGTCTCTTCCACAGCAGCCTTGGCTTCCTATAGATCACACAGTTTAATTGGAAAGTTACAACTCCTGCTAATAACAAAGATTAAAAAAAAGAAGTGCAGACTTAGCTTAAAAGTATTGCAGTTGGCATTAGGGTACCTTTAAGGATTCACGGTTAGCCAGTTCATTTCCTGATTTTTACAGGTATGAAAGAGGAGGTTTGTACAGAGAGAGAGACAATTCCTGAGAAATTAAATCATTAATTCTGCAATTACTGTTAATCCAACGGAATGAAAGGCTTTATGGAAATGTATCTGATACTGCTACTTTTTCCCATCACTCCTGTACCAGATAAAGTCCTTTTAATGATGCTATTTCATATTTTACTGCTATTGCCTGAATCTGCACTCAGTGCAGAGTTTGCACACCACGTCGATGGACTTCTACTGCCAGCGTTCAGTCCTAACTGTTCTTAAACTAAATGCTGTGCTGTTCTTAATTCTTCTGCCCAGTTCCTGCTTCTTGATATCCTGCGTGATCACACAAGAGCATTCTGTACAATTTATATATAAATAATGGAAAACTAGAAAAGAAAAACTGTTAACTTTTAATTCAGCTAAATGCAAATGCTGTAAAATTTGATTTAGGGAAGGATATTGCTCAGTTTACCTTATTACTGAATATTAATTCAAATTAACTTTCATGTGTAAATTCAGAAGTCAAACTAAAAGTCTGGACAACAGCTTAGTTTATGCTACAAGGAAACAAAACAAAACCCAGCAAAACCAACAACAAAAACATCTGCTCACTAGAAGTGCAGACAGAGGCTCCCTGGCACCGCAGGCAGCGAGCCATCCTTCCCCTTAGCTTTTTGTTCATCTGGAGAAAAGGTCACTTTATATGAATTTCCTGAATCATTAAACTTATAACCTTTAAACAAAAAAAAATCACACAACCAGAAATTCTTTGTACAAATTCCTCAGCTAAGGATGCTTAGGGAAATATCCTATTCCTGGTTTGCCCACTGCATCTTGTTATAACTACATCCTGACTGGGAGTGGTACAGGAGAAACAGACACAGAGTTCACAATAAGCAAGGAATAGATTGGAGTTGAAACTACTTTTCCCGAAAATAAATGACCAAGACTTTGATTTTTCAAGGAAGAAATGTCAGATAATATTTAACGGGTGTCATAGTGTAAACATCTGGAAAGGGCAGCGCAGCTCACAAAGGCAGGTTTAATTCTATTATTTCCTAACACAGAAGCATTTCTCCTTTGCAATCAGTACTTTCCAGGCCAGGTTTTCCTACACTTTGTCTTAATGTGTTTCATGTTAAATGACCACCAGTTCTACCCATCTGTTCCAGATGTCTTTTAACCTGTAAATTCTTGGCCATCAAACACAACATATACATTTTTTTCAGACTGCAACTAAACTAATCTGAACGACATATATAGGACATCATCTACCTCCTATTTACAATGGCTTTGCAACATAATACCAATTTGGATAATTGCCAGGGACATTCTGGTCCTTCAGAAAATAAAGCATTAAAAGAAGTAATCATACACGTAGCAAACAGCAACGTCATTAGTGAGCACAGACGACGGTGGTTTTATATAATGTAGAGCTTTCCACTACAACTGATAAAAGATGCATCCAAATAACCTTCAGTTTGACAGCACGCGGACGTTATTTTTCTTTTAGCACAAGAAGCTATAGGTGTAGCTGATGTAAGATTGCCACCTGCACATGGAACCAGAGCATTTTAGGCTCCCTGCTGTGTGCCCGTGTCACACCCATCACTGCACGGCACTAACGCTGCGCAGGGCCCGGCTCAGCGCTCCCTGAACGCTGTCTGTGGCCCATGGAGACAACCAGGAGAGACCACCCCTCCTGCACGTGGCTCCCGGTTCTTTTTCCTTGAAATAACTGAGGCAACACAGGGACTTCTCAGAAGTTATGAATCTGAACCGGCAGAGCTCAAACTCTGCTTCTGCAGAGGGACTTTCTTGCCACTGTCAGGAAGACTGCGACTCACCAGCAAGAAAAGGTGGGCCCTACAGAAATAAACCTTGTTTTCATGGTCTAAAGCAGCAAAGACTCTGCAACAGGCCAGCCAAGGAGAAAAGGCTGCTGGAAACAGAAGTGAAAAGATACTTTGGTATTAGGTTTGCCGAATATAAACGAACACACAGGCCTTGACAAAGGGTAGAATCTGAAAAATGCACAGATGGGAATTATTTAAATGAAGTGAAATTAAATAAGTCATGGGAAAATTGCTATAGCGAAAAGGGAGGTCTTAGTTTTGAAATAAGACCTCCTTGAGATAGAGGGTTAATCTCTTATAACCCAGAACTGCCTTTACTCCTCCATTGTTTTTTCAGGAACCCAATTGTTGGATATTGATCCCTCTGTAATAGCAGACTAAGTATGACCAGATTTCAACAGTGAAAGACCTAAAGGAATAATTAAGGAACAATGGACTCTTACATGACAAGGAAACGATTATCCACACTAACTGAATGGGCAGAACTCTCTGACAAACCAGAGCTGTTTGTGAGAGCAGGGAGGCACAACGGGCCGGATGCCATCGGGTCTCCCAGCTCTAGTGACTGAAGTTGGCACGGCAGCGGCTCGGTGGGCTCTAACACAGGCAGCTCAGGGGCAGCCACCAGTGGAGATGGACCACAGCATGCTTCAGCAACATCTCCTCTGGCCCCTTCCAGCTGCAGGTTTGAAGGAAGACACGACAGAAATGGAATCTGCAGCTGCTAATATTTCACCTATATAAATGCTTGATGGAACCATTTGTCCTAACGTGGTACAAAACCACTCCAACAAGTGCAGGCTGGAGAAGAGAAACTGAATCCAAACAGAATAAAGGTCAAGGTGCAGGTTTCTTACAAAGCCAGGTACTTCTTCCTTGAATAAACTCAAGTGTTTAAAGGAAATTTTATCTGAGTAATATTCCAGCCACTACAAACACTGGAACCAAGGTGTTCTTTTAAACCATCTGAAAACGCATAGCTACAATTTGGTTATGCTTATTCATTAATTGTACAAAAACTACATGCAGAAAACATCACTTAAAGAACTTCAAACCTCTTTACTATATATTAGAATAAAAAAGCTGATGAAATAAAAATAAACCCAGTGCTTCTTCCAGGCGGGGTGAAATAAATTATCCACCACTTCCAAAATAGCAGCCATTCCAGCCCCAGTATTCAAAGCACTCCTTCTCCCTCTTTGAAAACAGAAGCACAGAACAGCAAATCTTACCCCCAAAATCCAAGTCCAGCAGTGTGGGATGCCACAAGCAGTGCCCTATCTTTATGATCTTTCACGTTAATTGAGTTCAGCTGAGGTGCTTCAGCTGATAATGACTGCATAAAAAGCTCTAGTAAAGAAAAAACCATTCATGTTGGTATGACCTGGGACTTTCAGGCAGTACAGAATACAGTCAGACTCCTCCAGGAAGAAAAATGTCAGTGCCACAGATCTCACATTCACAATGTTGACTGTAAAGCAGCTTTCTATGTTTTGTGCCAATTTCAGCTTCCTCACGAATTCAAGACTCAAAGACATGCAGTGTGGTATCACAGCCTCAAAGAATTATTTAATTGCCACAGACCAATTTTAGAAAATAATTGCTTCATTTCAGCTATATTTTTAATCTTAAGAGTTTCTGTTTATCCTGTTAGCTAGTCATTCAAGCAGCACTTAATGAATGGGTACTGACAAAACACGTCCATTAAACAGAATGTTGGTATGCTTGCCCTAATGAAGCTGTGATCTCTGAGATTCACAATTAGCAGACAATGGAAATGCCAAAAAAAGATACTCCTGTCTATGACTGGTAGCCTGCGTTCTCATTTAAAGCCTTGTATTATTAGGAAAATAATGAATTAGAAGTTCAAATCACACTGAATTCATAAGATCTTAAAGAAATAATGTGTGCTTGTTTACTCGCATCAGGCCATTAGCACTCAATAATGTTCCCATTAATTAATTTCACCAACTTGAGCTGAAGCAGGAATTCCTCAACCAAAGTGTACTATCTCATCCATTCTTGAGATTTTCTCTTCAATTTACAGACGCTTTCTTCTCTGAATTGCCACTAGGCTCTCTGCCTCCTGAACTAAGATCATACTGGGGAATAAAAGAAAAGAAATCCTGAAATGTCTACTTACACAGCTGAGAAAGCTGCAGGATCTTTTGTGAAAAAGCCCACTAACAGCTATGCCTAGAAGAAATCACAACTTTAATGCTGACTCAATCGACTTACAGTGCTGAGATTCCTTCCATTAAAAATCCCACCATACCATTAACTCGCATAATAAAGATATATTTGTTAATACATACACAAGAAAAAGGCAGCATTCATGCTATGACTTCTAGACTGGCAGGAAGAAGGGTGAGAAGTGGGCTTAACTACTCCATCAAGAAAAAATGTTGCTTATACTTCCACCTTGATTTTTCCTAAAACATATTTTTCATGTTATTTCTCCTGAAATAAAACACTTTTGAGATATCACACCCATGGTATTTCAGAAAGTTATGTGCAGTATTTCTATTTACACTTTTACGTGGATAACTGTCTAAACTTCATAGCTAAAATACGTCCAAATGTTTGCTCCAGGAATGATATCTACCTCTTCTGAACCCCTGAGCACCTCCAATGCTAATTGATCTGTTGCAGCCATGACTTAGGGCAAAAACCATATCCCTACGTCAGCAGAACAGTTTCAGTTTGTTGCTGAGTGAAGATTGGAAAGCACTTGCATCCTTCCATTTTCTTAAGTCATGCCCTTCCACACCTGAAATGATATCTGTATGTCAGAAGATTCAAAGAGGTTCAGATACGAAGCCTGAAGTGTATCACCATAACTTCAAAGGCAACTTGTGGTGTCAGAAGCCTATTATTTTTTGAACTTTGTATCACCACAAATCTCCATGTCAACAATGGCTCTGAACCACAGATATGTGTACTTATATATTTACATAGAAGGATATAAATACATATAAATATAAATACACATATATAAATATATATGAAATACTTGAAAATGTGTCAAGTATAAACAGAAATAAAACTTCCATCAAAAGCCTTCTTTGTCCCTCCTAGCATAGGTCTCAAACAAAAGCACTGCTGGGATTACACGCCATTTATGATTTTATATTTCACTATTCAGAACCTTTTCAACAGCAGTTACTCAAAATGCTCAACAGAAAATCTCAGTATTTATCCCCTGGAGGGCTGTACTGTTCCCTGCAAAGCCGACCTCCGCGGTCACAGGACAGATCCTGACAGAAAAATAAAAGTATGAGGACCTCATGAGGTAGAGAAAGGGAATTGCTTCCACTTAAAACTATCTTGACCAGTTGTAGCATGTTTTGCCTTCCCAATAGGAGTAGGTGCATGAACTGAAACACTCGATGTGGAGGACCTGATGTCCACAAAAGAAGGCTAAATTTCGTAACACTGATTTCTTCTCTCATAATTATAGACAGATATGGAGACAGAAACAAGGCATTCCTCACAAAACAGTTTTTACCAATTTTTTCCTGGTAAATAATGGATAGCACTGTCAAAGCGTGTGTATTGTTTCACACCAAAATTTCCAGCTGACACATGACGTAGCAGAAGTGAAGATTGCAGATTAGGCACGCTGTCACCTAAGAACAGCAAAACCTCTCAAAGAACACTTACAGAAATACTACTACATGGATATCCAACCTCCCTGACCCAGCTTGTCTTATGGTTCCAATCTCAGTTCACTAAAAAGTATCATTGCTCTGAGCAGCTAAAGGATTTACAGTCTCTAATGCAAATCAAAAGCTCTGTGGTAGCAAAATAAGCACTTTGCACTGAAATCAGAGTGAAGGTGCAGTCGATATAAGCATCAAGAGAGCAGGAAGTGTTCCCTCCTCCCCTCCAAGAGAGAAAGGTTTTATTTTAAATAAAGTTCAGCATACTTGCTTGACTATTTGTAGCTCCTCTGTTAACTGTTTCTGTAAATTCAGAGATTCAGATAATTCTTCCTGTCAAACAAAAAAGACAAAAAAGTTAAGTATGCAAGAGAAAGTTTTTATTCCAAACTTGCTTGCAACTGCTGTGTTTCTAGCTCATGACACACTCTACGAATAATGTTGAATAAACACACAAATATAGATATTTAACAAGTTCTGGTGGAAAAAAGTAAACAATCAAAAAAGCTTTCATAAAATCTGGGACAGAATCAAATTTTAGTCTGTAAAGGCCAGTTTTCCAGAGAGTTCATTAATATCATACTCTTTATGTTTCTTGAGCATCTGAGGGTTTATACACTGAACGTTTCTGCAACACAAATACAACACCCACTAATTGCTTTTGGTCACATGTACTTTGTAATGTCTGTGAAAATATGCATTCATTTTGAAAATAGATTAACTTATCCTCTAGTTCACTTCTTTCAAAATTATTAGCATATGCTCAACACTGAGGTTACCAGAATCACACATCTCTAAATAAAATTGCTACGCAAATCAGTCACTTCTCCACAGACACTTCAGTGGAATGTCTGCTTAATCTCATCTCCTTCTGAATCAGGTTTAAATGTGTGTTAGTATTCAGCATAATCAAATTCACGTTCTCCAGAAATATATTGTGAGCACCCAATCTTTAAACAGTAAGCTGTTTGCTCTTTATTTTGATTTATTCATCAAAAATTTCACATACAATTAAAAGAAAAGCAGTAAAGAACATTGTACACTCAAAAAAAGACTCTTGATTAAATTAACACAAATTGAAATTAAGTATTACCTTTAATTTGTTCACTTCTTTTAAAGCTTCATTTCTTTCTTTCTTAAGCTTTTCCATGTCATCCTCCAAAGAATCACAGGTTACAAACTGTGCATATTTAAACAGGCCAGGTTAGAAATCTGCATCTTCCATAACCCTTAACATCCTACCTTAAAAGGTCTTGTTAATAAAACGAGAGGATAATTTTAAAATAATTTATAGCTCTGGAAAACATTACTGAAAATACTAAGAATTTTTAAGAAAATTCTGACCAACTTATCTTCCAAAGGAAGAAGGATTTTTCCTGTTAAAAAGGTTTAACAAAACCATTAAAAATGCCAAGAATACTACACTAATGGTCACCATTTTCTTCAATATATTAAATAATACATTAAGTGTTTCTACGCTACAGACAGACTACTTTGGCATTCATTCTTAAATTACCTCCAAAATAAATTGATATTCCATTTAGCAGTAGTGAAAGCCAGTGGGCCCCATGATTGTTTATTACTCACACAGGTAGGAGCAACATGTATGCAATTTAAGCAACCTTGGTAAATCACTGTTGTCCATACTTACAACAACATAATTAAGTGAATTGCTTTCTGCAAAGTAGGTTGCTTTAAAAAGCTTTACAGAAACTAGGTTATCTTAAAGCACAGCAGGATACAGAGCTGTTCTAAAAACCTGCCCAAGATTTGGAATAATCTCACGTATATTAATCTCTCCAACAATCTCCTCCCAGCCACTGAACACTGCATACACACGTACTTTACCTGTGAATCCAATAAACTGGCAATTTCACTGATCCCAAATGTTACAGGTTTTTGGCCACCATCTGTTGCATTCGATTGCATAGAGAACAGATTCCTTGAAACTTCAACGAAATCTAAAAAAAAGTTCAGATTTTGTTGCTGTGGTCTGCAGATCCATTTAAGCAGTAATATCACTAGATGCAACACAACTGCTAATATCACAGTATAAGGCTACTCGATAAAAACACAGCATCTGCTCGCCATGGCTTTCCTACAGGAAAACGTAAATCTTACAATTTTGTCAGACACATCCCTCTGAAGAGAAATACTTGGCCAAACTGGCAAAATAAGAACAGGTCCTGGCATGAAATGCTTCTGAAGTTGTGGAGGAGAAAGGAAAACAAAAGTTCAACCTCAAAGAACCTGTTAAGAGATGCCGTGCATGTGGCAGACCCCTGTGAAACACTAAGTGAGACCTACACATCTGTTTTACACCTGTCCTTCCCAGTCCTAGAGAAGACACCATCCGCCTGCAGGAAAAAGGGACAATTTTGTGCTAGCTCACAGCTCATCTTTACTCCTGCAAGTTCTTAAAAGTCTTGATAAGAGACCTGGGAGAATTAATGTTGAACACGAAAATTTTACATACAAACACTGCAACACTCTCAGTCAATATGGTTTCAATCAGCTATTCATTTTGAACATATAAAATAAAATTTACTGCTATGATATGAGAGAAAAATTGAAATGTAAAGGTCAGTTTGTGTACACCACGTAACATTTGATGGAAGATCCACTATCTTTACTAATAAGATCCAGTGTCTTTTTACATGGTTTATTAAAAGGAATTTTTTTTCTATTTACCAGTGTTTGATGCTGTTTTTCATAAATTTCAGGAAATTTCCATCAGTTTTAGCATCGGAATTATCATGTCTCACAGTTTAAGACAAACATTCTTAAACCGTTAGCGTCACCTACCAATATTGTCATAACCAAGAGATTCCCAGCAGAATTGGGCTGAGCTAGAAAAAGAATTGTGATGGTCTGCATGGAAAAGTCTCTCTGCATGCAATAGCTGCTATTGGTCATCACAAACTGCCCAAGTGAAATGATCTGCCAAGCTAGCTGCCTTAAGAAGTCACTCTAATCATCCCAAGGAATCTTTGCAACAATTACAGCACCTCTCCTACAAAGTGGAGGCCTCCATATTTCAAGCGGTCTTGATTTTGGTCCAACAAAAAAATCATATGCACATTATGTACATAATTGAAGAAAAGCATGAAAAAAATCCCATAGCTTTAGCTTATCTTTCTAAATTGCTTCTACCTTCTACTAAGATTTAACACAATAACAATTTGATAATGCAGAAAAAAAAAGTGTGCTTATGGCTGTACTAACGTATCGATTTGGACAGATTAAAACACCATAGTTTCAAAGCAAAAATTTAGAAATTTGTGAGCATGAACCCCAAAACTTTCTCAAGGCTGCTCTCATTCATGTAAATTTGTGATTTCACTTACAATTATTTAGTTTTAGAATTTATTTTTATCAAATAGAATAAGGTTTTTGCCCTAAAGTACTGTTTTATTTGTGGTAGCAATCCAATACCGACAGAAAATATATTAATAGTTATTATCTATCATTTCTATATTCATAAATTTAATTATTTTCCAGGGTAATTAACAAATGATTACCTCCAAAAGACACTGTTCCTTTAGAATCTTTCTGAAGCTGCTGCCTTAGGGCTTGCTGCTGTTCAGCTGTGGGCTGAATCCCGAGATAATTCAATGCCTGGAAGGAAAAAACTTATTTTGGAGAAAAAAATCACCAAAAGGACGAGGGATAATGACTGCAGGGACAGAGCTACACTTCAAAGAGCTTTTGTATCACACCACACTCTCACTGACTACACTTTTATTCCAGATACTCTGTGACTTTTCCTTCTAACTGAGAGATGTTCAGATATTATTTAACCTTGAATACAGATGAGCATAATAAGCAAAACCCTTTGTCCTTAATAACCGCCTTAAAAATCCTGAGGGATGTTCAGATTCCCAGCAGAGTTAATGAGTAATTAGATTAACAAAAACAGTAATTTGCCCAATATATAAAATGAAATAATGGCCAACAACCTGAAGGAGCTACCCAAACAGGAAATTTTCTGTAATTCACACCTTACAGCTTGTCAACCTGGAAACACTCCTCAAATGTTTTACATGGATTAAAGAGGGAAAAGGGAAAATTCAAAAGATTCTATTTACCCTCTCCAGCTTTTCTGCTTTGAGACGAACAGTAGAGTTCAAGAAAGTCTTCCTTCCTTGCAGCTCAAAACCATCATTACGGTTGGGGGCAATGACTAAGAAAAAAAAAATTTGTTCTGAAACTTTGCTTTTAAAATGGATGCCAGTTAAATAGCCACTTGCTACAATAAATGTTAGTATTTATGTTGACTTCTTTTGTATAAAAAGGGCATTATTTTAGGAAATGATATCAATAACTGAAACTAATTTGAAATTATTCATCTAAAATTGACAATTAGTGAATTAGCAGAGAGAAACGAGGAACAATTTGAAGCGATTCCTCAAGCATATGGCTTATACTTGTGGTATTTTCTTTTCTCAGATCTACACAGTGTAACTCTGGCAACAGAAGGGGAAACACACTTGTGAATTCCAAGAAAGATCTTCAAGACCCACCCTCAGCACAATCAACAGTTCCTAAGAGCATATCTAGTGATCTGGAAAACACTGTGGGAAGAGAGGCAATGACCTGTTGCCACCTAAGGGCTGTGTGGAATTAACTCAGACTGAATTCCAACAGGCTCCTCAGCATGTTTTTCTGGGGAGCAACTCTGAAAGCTCTGTATTCAACGCGTTCATCACCTCTCGTCCTGTTCTTTCAGCCAGAAATGCAACAAGTTTGCATAATTTTAGCTAGCTGCATTAACTATTTAATTGTAGTGCATCTCTTTCATTTCCAACATACACAAAGGACTAACTCGAGGAGAAGCAGCTAGCAGTACTCAGCAGCCCATGTGCAAGATTTCAGAAATATTGCTCTTTTTTGTTTTTTTTTTCCTTAGTTCTAACGGAAGTTGAAAAATGCAGTCAGAGCTCTGTCATGTTTCAGACACATCAGTGAACGCAGCTAAGAAGAGGCAACCTTTGGAGCAGCTTGAACTCAGAAAACAGGCAAAAGGAGCAAGTGACCATCAATTTCTGTTGGTTTTCTGGATGCATTGTGCTATATAAACAGAACAAATTGTTCATTGCAGAAAAAAACAGAATACTTTCTTGCATTCATTATTTATAAATATAATTTACATCTTAATTATTTCTATATTAACTAATTGATATAGTTCATATATTAACTAATTAATATAATAAAGAGGTACTCAAACCAAAACTACCACTTGAAAACTAAGACTATGCAGATTGAGATTCTCTCGACAGGAACAGAAGGAATTACACAGGTTTTTTTTTTTTTTTTTAAATTTCACAGTATATCTGTTTCCAAGCTCGAAGTAATTTACATCCTCTTCATATGCCAAAAGCATAAACCAAAACATCTTGAAAATCTCTGACACTAACACCTCTCACATGCTATATTAAATTCTGAAGACAGTGGGCTAGAACCTCAGCTGAATTGGCACACTTTCTTTCAACTCCAAATGAAAAAGCTTTGTGCATGAGTTTCTGCAAGAGTTTCTCAAAATTATGCTTATTTTTCTTAGAGCATTTAAAAAAAAACCCTAAAAGCTACTTTAATTTTTCAAGGTTATCCTTGACAAAGGGCAGCATGAGAGAAGTGGCAGCTTTGGCTGAGGATTTGCTACAACTAAAATGGAAAGTGTCAAACTTCAAACTGGAGCTGCAAATTTTTCTGCTTTCTACTCTGTTGGCCATGTTATTCAGACAGGGTAAGAAACTGTGGCCTTCTTGTTCTCTTCTGGCAACAGTGACACTCCTCTGTATTGCATTATATTAAACAAGAGTTACATTCTGAACACATTCAGCACTAGCCATCTTGTGCCTTTGATTTAATCACAATGATTTAATCTGTGATTTAATCAGCGTTTTTAATCATCACTATGACAATACTGTGATCATTAAACTCCAGGTGTATTCAATACTGCAGCCTTTCCCATTTCAAAAGTTCATATTCAGCCAGCTTGCCCTTCAGGAAAGGGAGCAAACTGATCAGATTTGCAATGTGGGGAATGCTTCACTTAGAATTAGGATGTCTAATATGGACCATAATGCACTCAGGAACAACTTAAATAATGTCAGTGCAGCAACATCTAAGATGAATCAGATGCTGTATGTTTGTCCTTCATCTTAGTGCTCTTCCCCCTCAAACATCAAGAGGCACAAATTATACTTACTGCTGCCCAGTGTAGTTCAGGTCTTCCTACAGAAGTACAGTTTTACTATTGTTTTATGTTAGAATCTCTTGATTATGTTTGCATTTTCACTGCTTTATAAATACAATGCACACTAGTTTCCCAAAGGAATTACAATTACTTAGCTCAGTTTTGGTTCCGACCAAATTCTAGAATCTCTCTTTAATTTTCCTTATTGTTTTTTTTCCTGACATATTTAAAGACAAAGAAGTGATGATTGTCATAGTTTGAACATCATGGCTCTCAAATATATCATTCTGTTTGTTATTAATTGAAATAGAGTTAGAGGTCTGCATGCTATTTCTATCCCTCCAAATCCTTGATTTAAAAAAAAAGTGCAAGCAGTATACATCCACAGAATTTCATCAAATCAAGAAAGCACAGTTTCTATGGCAACCTAATCTTGATCTATATGTGAGCCCTCATTATCTGGTTTCTCCTGAGTCTGTTATCATTACTGCTATACAGCAAATGTTGTGATCACTCATTTTTGTTTGGTTTCAGCTGTTTGTTGTTACATCTGACAGAAGTTACTGCACAATCCATTGATCTTTGTTCTTCATTTCATACTACAAAAATGGTGCAATATTCTTTTTTCTAGAAGCATATGGAGCCTCACTACGCACTATTTTCTGTTAAGACAATTATTAAAGAAAAAAGAGTGACAGGGAATTAAATCAGCATTTACCAGGAACAGACACATCAGTAGGACTGCTCTCTGCAGAAGTAATTGGAGACTGCTCTTCCATTTTGACTCTAGTTTCCATCTATGAAAGAAAATCAAAAGCCAGGAAACACAATTTTCTAAAGTAGGTCACAAGCCAGACTAGACACACACATTAAACTAAAAGAGAAAAACATGGCTGAACAGATTAAAACAACTCAAGCAGAAAATGCAAAGCATGGGGGTGGGAATGATGAGAAGGTATGACATCCACAACTTTGACTGGACCTTATCAAAACCTTAGACAGGTTTTGAGTATTTCCACATATAAACATAGCAAAGCCTCTAAGCAACCTGCTTCAACACTTACATCTCTGATAGGAAAGAAAAGTGGGTAAGAATAAAGTATGAACATGAAAAACAATTGAGAATCACATTTTGACTCATTTTGAACATTTTATTCTTCCCTGTTTAAAGAAAATGTTTTGGTTTACACAGTGGATTTTTTTTTTTAATAGAAATCACAGAATAGTTGAAAAATGTTCTTTCTTATGTTCAACATTGTTTCTTTGCATTAAGGGTGAACTGTATGAATTCAGGTGTTTGTTGCTTAGTCAAAAGAAAGAAAACCTCACATACTTCTGGGATTCTGATTTTTAAGCAAAAATGTTTTCATCACGAAAGAAGTGTAACTTGTGAGATTGCACTGTACTCACACAGGTGGCAATCATGAAGTACTTATCTCTGAGGTACACAACTGGATAACTTGAAAATATCACATTCTGAAACTTCACTGGCACAGAAAAAGTAAGAACTTTGTAAATATGAATGCAGTTAATGCTAATTTTAATTGATTTGCTTTCTTATCACAAGTCAAATAATACCCTTATTCCTCTCACCACTATTTACACTGCTGTTACACAACATGTCTTAAAAGAACCCTATACTGAATTTCCAATAAAATCTGGTGAAACAACCGTTTGGTTTTTATAGGAGTAATAAGCATACTCACAGCATTAGGAACGAGCGTTGAAACAAGCTTGGGACTAGGAGATGCTGCAGGACTAGGAACTGCAGCTTGCTGTCCACCAAAGGCTCCAGAAGATGTTAAGAGACTGGAAGGACGTTGCAGATTCTCTGAACAACTGGGGATACTTTTTTGTCTTATAAAAGCTATCTCCCAAAAACTTTCAAACCTAAAATTAGAATTAAAGAGCTTTCAGCATACAATATACTGTTCTGTTCATGAGAGTACATATTGCTAGTGCAAAAACTGTATTTTCCCCAAACGCTGCATTTTTTGTTTTTTTTTCTTCTAGAAGGATGTTTTATTCCCATAATTAGAACAGGTAAACAGTGCTTTTTATTTATTTTTTTCTCTTTTAAAAGGAATGCAAACATGATTTTAAACAGCTAAAAGGCTGAGTCTCCTATGACAGTATTTCAACAGAATATTTTAAAAACATGAATATCCCCTGCATTCCCTCTAAGCACAAACAAGAAGATATTTCGTATTAATCCACCATTTAATACTGTACAGCAGCCCATTTTGGAGTTAGCTGTGTGGCAGTAACAGGTACCTCATCTTTGCTCCCTCGATGATGCTTTTTGCCTCTTCATAGGAGACGCCAATCATCGACTCCTTGTTTATGGAGACAAGCTGATCTCCAGGCTGCAATCGTCCATCCTAGCCCATAACAAACAAAAACCAAACCCATGGATTTTGCGTTAACCACTAACACTGTAGGGAGAGCTGTACAATCACAGCATACACTTCTGGATCTGCTATGACATGAAATATCAGCAACAGCTACACATTCTGCCTGAGTACTTTCCAGAAAACAGCAGCTCAACTGATGGGAGAAGATACAAAGACACAGTTTACAGTTTACAGTTGGTTTCCTTACTAACACCATAGGAAATATAAGGCCTAAAAGCAGCTCACACAATAGATCCCATGTTAATATTACATTTCTCCTGTACCCCTTGATTAAGGGTGGAAAGCAACTATTTCATTCAATAGAACTAATTATTTATACTTTCATCAAATAAATACTAAAACTAAACTGTCTTAAGCAAATCTATAGACACAGTTCAGTTTTCACAGGATGGGAAACTTTCCAACATAATACAGAGTTCCATTGAAATCATCTTGTATTCAAACACAGCTGGACTTTTCCACCTTGAACAAAAACTGGGGTCAAGGCATCATAACAGATACTGACCCAGCCACAGCACATCCAAATGCCCAGCAAGTGGAGCACTGGAACTAAGCTCTCAGAACTGGAAGATGCATGTTCATAAGGCTATTAGAAGTTCTCTCATTTTTAAAGTGAGAAACAAAAGCCAATGTTCTATTCTCTAAATTTACTGTAATCATTTAATCACACCGACAGCAATCGTAAGCCTCAAACAGAATGGATTTCAGTGAAGTTGTGTAAAGAAATTTGGACTGACAAATTCTGTGAAAAAGAAGAAATCACAGATAATTTTTTCAGCAAGGAGTAGGAACTTCCTACATGAAACTTCTTTACTAATTAACTCAGCTGAGAGTTGGACTAATTTGTACTCCAAGAAACAGACATTCCTGGCTGTAATTGGGACTTCTCAGGCACTTACTATCCATGCTCACCTTAGCAAGACAGACCTGTCTATGAGGAATTCACCAGTCAAAACCACCATACAAATAATACTGTCAACTTTGTGCTTCTGTTGAATTATTCACTGCAAGCTTTCTACCAACACAGAACATATCACATTTCTGTTTCAGAGACTGTAAGACAAAACTTTACAAACACTTGGGTATGTTTCTCACTCATATACAACTTTCTTTAATCATATTCTAAAGAGGCCTTAACAGTTTAACTGAAAATGCATGGCATTCACCTACATGTTATATGTCATCCATACCTATGGTTACAGGTTTACTTAGGACAACTGTGCCAAGTAAGACACATTAATTAGACACAATATGTCTGTGTTCTTCAGTTTTTAAGAAATGAATCACAGAAGCAATCTGACCATGTGAAACAAACTACGTACAGAGGAAGATTCACAGGAAGTAAGTGACATGTCTTTTTAAGACCAGTACAATTTTACATACTTAAGACACATTAAAATTTAGTTACATTATTTCAGCCTATGACAGCACTTTGCTACATTTTCTGTCATGAAGAAAAGCTCCAGATCTATTCCTTTTTGCAAGCAGCCCATTACAAGATACCAATTTCAATGCTGCCCTCCTGCGGCACAGATTTAACATGCACTCCTGATTCAGGTTCCTCAAGCAAGGTAACAAAGGGGGGACAAATTACCTCTAGTATTGCTAACATTAGAACCTACTGCATGGACATGGCTCAGTTTCACTTCATCCACTCCAAGCATAAATGACACATTTACAATGAGAAAAATGTTTTGAAAGTCATAACAAAGTAGCAGGAAATAAGAGATGAATGATCTCGAGGTCCCTTCCAACCCCTACAATTCTGTGATTCTGTGATTGCTATTTATCTGTTAAAAGAAGTCTTGCAGAGACATTGCATTTTTTTTTCCTTCAATCTCTGCCTTTTGGGATTAACCTTAATCTACAAATACTCAATCACAAATAGTTTAAGACTGTTTTGGGACAAAACTCACTGCTTGTGAATTAACTTGTACCCTCTTGCTTAGCAGATGGCAAACACTGGTTTATCTACACATCAAAATAACCATAATAACACAGGATGACAAGGAGACACTCGGATAAACAGTTCTGTGTATGTGAATCAGACAGTTCTGTTATTTGTTTTTCTAAACTTAAAAGCTTTCCTGATTTACATATTGCACTTGTCATAAATGAAAACAACAATCAGTACTGATTCATACATTTCAGTCTGCACTAATTTTATTCTATTTATTTTTTTTTTACTTATTTCACTACACAATGCTTTTCAACTGCAAGCATACAGCCAAACCAAGTCCAAGGGGGAAAAAAAAAAAAGTAAGCTTGTAGGTTTGTCCCACCTTGCTGATTTATCTTGCACCATACAACCTCCTAAAAAAAAATGTTTTCTTACTTTTTCTTACGTAAATTGGAGAATAAGATCCTCATTTACCTTACACAAATTCATGAATAATTTTCATTACCATGTAACCACAATGCAATGAGATAATTCTGTCTAGGCAGAAGCCAAGGAGGAACAGAAAAGAAACAAAAATGAACCTCATACTTACATTATGTATATGTATAATACTAAATTAAGTACAAAATGAAGGCAGAAACACAGGGGTCTCAACAGTGTGGGATGGAAAGGTCTTCACCTACCTTATGACAGTCACCACCAGGGACAATTTCTTGAACGTATACCAAAGGCCCTTCATTTTTGTCAATTCCTCCTACAATATTCAAACCTAGGCTTGTTCCTTTGCAAACAGAGATAATCTGAAATGCGCTATCCCTGGGAAGAGAAAGAAAAAAGGTAGAATTACCTCTAGATCCTCGGTAGAGACTCACAACTGACACAGTGTCTATCTTGTTGATTTCACAAAAGCGTACCCTAGTAACAAACAGAAACAGTGGGTGCAATCTCTATGTTCAAGCCCTATACAACCTGCTTACGACAAAATCTGTAACTGCAGGTGTTATTCAGGCAATTACAAAAGAAACCAAGCTGTAATTTTGCAACAAGAAGTTTTGCTAATGTATGTATCCAATGGACTATCTAGGTACCCATAAACCAGAAACACTAATTCATTACAAGACACTAAGAAGAACACCCAACCTGATTCATCTACTTTTACCATGTGAACAATTTAAAAAAATGATAAAAAATGAGGACCAAAGTAACTTCTAACACCTGATAGTTTGTGCTATGAATGCTACTATGTTATAGGATTTAAAAACCAGTACTTTTGAACCCTTCAGTGCTCAACTCAAAATTTCCCTGAGCTGTCAAATACAGTAGTTTCTGCATCTCATATGAGAGTGACAACAAGCTTTGAGAATTACTTTGCAAGCTTTGGTGATGCTGCTGGGACAGAATTATTTTTGCTGATGGTGGTGATAATATCCTTTGGATGCAACTGAGGACTCTGTGACCTTGAGGATGATCCAGAAGAAAGGCTGTCCACAGGCTTTCCTTAAAGAATAAAAATAACGAAAAAAAAAGTAAAACATACGTTTAGGAAAAAGCACAAAATTTCAACTCAAGAAGTTAAGTGGGACTGTTTTCACGTTAGGAAGCAGAAAGCTACAAGCAGTCAGGCAACCAAAAGAAAGTTTAAGTCTACACAGCTAAAAATTGCAGCCAGGGTTCTGGAAATAACTCATTAAAATGTAGCAAGGGATGTTTTTTTTTCTTCAAATTGGATGCAAAAGCCCATCACAACTGACTTTCCTTAAGAATAATTGTTCATGCTGTGTATAGATATCCTAACTAGACAACAACTCCATGAGCATTAGAATTTATGGTATTCTAACTCAAATTTTTGTTAGTACTTTTTGAAATTTTATGGTACTTTTGATCTACAAATATCAAACACTGTTCATGCTATTCATTAATTAAAATTGCTGAAAGTAGATAACAGAATGTATATTTTAGAGTTGGGGAAACTGACATGCAAAACAGTTTATTAACAGGTTTAGGCTACAAAGTAAATGTTAAAGTTATGAGTAAATGTCTTTTGTCAGAATTTCTCTTGCTCCAGGATACTCTTCCCACAAATGAAAAGTTTTCAGTGCTGGCTTCTAGTCCACACAAATATGAATACTGTCCTACAAGACTATGCCATGGTAGGAAGCAATCTCTCACCAGCTGATAGCTGCGTTGGAGAACTCCTTGCAGAGTTGGTGTCACTGTGAGAGCCATACTTATCCATCAGGTCAAGGAACTCCTTCCTGCGGAAACAAAACAAGATCCTCTTTGTCAGGACTTGGTATTAGTTCTAAATGCACCCTTTGAAATTTGCTAGTATCTCTACTCTTCCTTGGAAAACAAGGCTCATCTTCAACAGAAAGAGGAAATCCCTATTAAGTATGAAAACTTCCAGAGGCGAAAAAGAGATAATGTAGCTCAGAAGGATAAAGACAGAATAGCAACAGGTTATGGACGAAACAGTCTATTGGTAGAAATGCTCAGTTATTATCTCTCTTTACCCTGGACTTCAAAACTTTCGAAATTTGCAGTTGAAGTCAAATACAAACAATAAGATAGCGGTATTACTTAGCTCCAAAACAAGTTACTTACATAGATGAAATAAGATAACATATCTACAGCACATTTCAATTTTTAAAGAATGCCTTTATTTCAACTACATTGAAGAAGAACCCAAAAAAGACAGACAGACGAAGTTGTGGCATTAGCTCTGGTCAAAAAAGAGTAGAGAAGAAATATTTATTAGTGAAGTCACAGCAACAATCTGATCCCCTTCTTTACTTCTGATGAGGACTACTTTGAAACAATCAACTGTGATAAACTTGGTGTTGTTCTGAACCACATTGGTTTGTCTAGATGGGAAATGATTAAGAAGAAAGCCTTATACTAACTCTGCTTTTTGCAGTTTTTATTTTATATATAGATCTATATAAATAATACGTAACATTTAAATACATTACATATATTTTAAATGAATTGAATCAGATGAAGATGCTTATCAACTAATCAATGAAGTTGTTGCTTGCTTTCATTTTCTACAGAAATGAAATCATGGTCACATACACTGTTGAAACAAATTATCAAAAATAAAAGTGGATGTTCTTTGCAGAAACCAAACCTACTGTAGGAAACTAGCAAAAAAGCAGCAGCTCCTTATTAATCTAATAATAATAAATGCAGTCTAATAGAAAAGCTTTTTTTAAATAATATGAACTATGACTACCTTAGTAATAAAAAATACAAAATTAAAAACAATCTAGAATGATGTAAGCCAGAAGCATTGCCAAATTAATAGTATACATTTAGAGAGAGGACAAAATTAACTGATGGCAGGAAATGTAATTCTCACATAATTCCAGTGACTGCAGAGAGTTAGTGAAACCTGTTGGACTTAAAAAATAAAAAATAAAAGACCATTTATTGAACTAAAGCCAAACCCAGAGAAGACACATAAACACAGCCAAGCCTAAACCAAACCATTTTGCACAGCAATGTGTTCATTCAGAAGAAATTCATTCAGAAGTGTCTGAGTGAGGGAGTGGATGGAGTGGCACAGTCTGTACAGGGCACTGGGCGTACCACCAGGACGGTGAAAGGACTGATGGATTTTAATTATTCAAGGAGTTTAGAGGAACTAGGTCAGTATGCTTTAGATAAAAGCAGATTAAGAGTGGACCTCATGTATCTAGGCAGCCTGGAAAAAGGAGAGATCGGAGGCCACAGTACAGAGCCATTTAAATTTCTGTCAAATGCAAAAATAAAGGAGCAGAAAGAGGAAGGTTAAGCTGGACGAAAGACCACAGGAATTTAGAGAAAATTCCTTTAGAGAGATTACTCTAACTGGAACATTCCACAAATGGTAAATAACAGCAGATATCTTTGCAGTGATTGTCAAATACAGTTGTGTAACAGCCATTTCCTCCAGAGATTTAAGTCAAAAGGGGATACAGATGTGGATCCTAACATTCCCTATGATTCTGTCAATATTGGTTTACATGCTTAACTTCAGACAACGAGATTAAAGTGCTATTTAACTTAAATGTACTTATAATGGAGGTTTTGGACTACCTGCTGCACTGAACAGTTTAACCTGCTTATCCAAACTAATTCAGAGCTCATTAGAGACTGAAAAGAAAACTCCCGAGAGGAAACAGTAACCAAATTTGCCTTTTTTCAGAAGGTAAGACAAGCTTAAACCATACATTTTTGTGGTACTGTACAACTATGTATTCCTGACTTTATACTGTTTTAAAATGTGAAAAGTGTTAAAAAAGTACTATTATTATAGCAAGTGATTTTTGATGGTACTAGCTAGTAATGTAAAATTTCAATTCTCTTCATTAAACTGAAATTGGCCAGAGCTTACTGCTTCACCTGATATGGACAGTCTCATTAAACAGAGTATTCCATTCCTCACTGCCCAGGACACTAAGAAAATGAATTGTTGTGAAATATAGCATTGAGAACTGTGACTTGCATGTGTTTTTCATTTATATTAGGATTAATCACAGAATTGCAGCAAAACCCTGACCCCCCTCAACCTTAGGCACCACATCAGATTTTGTCAGTTTTGAGGTTAAACCAATGCTTTATTTTTCTCTTACTTTGCTTCTTCATCTCTGGCAACCAGCAGCGACATGTGATTAGATGCTGAAGCTGTTCGCAAGATGTCAACGGCCCTAGAGGGAGGGGAAAAATAAGTAAGAAAATATAGCAAGGTTCAGTCAAGGTGGGTAATGTTAAAACAGTGGGAAAATGAACGAATTCTTTATGTAGTTAATCATTTTGACTGCCAGATTAAGAGAAAGAACATTGTTGGCAGCAGAACCCAAAAATTAAGCATCGGAGAATTGAGTGAAAGACAGACTGGTGAGTCTGTGCCTGGTGACAGCAATAACCTGGGACTGCCCTCTCTTTCCCTTCCCTTTTGGCCCCATCTCTCCTTGGGCCATCCCACCGCCTTCCTGGATCTCCCTTAGGATTAACAGCCTACATCAGAGAAAGAACATTGCTCAGACATGCTCAATTGCTCAGGATTTCACTCAGCAACATGTACTGTGATTTTATTTTAAATTTCAAATCTACACCTTATTCCAAAATGAGGCTTCATGTTGATCTCTGGTGATCCAGCTACAGAAACCATTCTACATCTTTTCTAAGCAATATTTCTTTATTTATCCCATTACAATGGTACTTATTAGCTGCACCATTTACTCTCACCAGTATTCAATCAACACGGAATTATAAAAACATCGTAACAGCTTAGTACGTTATAATGCTATTTTCACATACGTTCCATAAACTACAACATTAAGAAATTGGCTTATTCTGTCACTATAAAAACATTTAAATGCCTGTCACTTTTCTGTGAGGGTTTTACATAGATTTATTGGATAAATTCATTGCCGGATCAATTCCAGTGACCTCAGCGGAGCTGGGGTCTTTAATCAGTGATCAAAATGGTTCAAAAAAACCCCAAATGGTGTTCCAAGCTGTAACAAACACCTAGCCAACAGTGCACACGTACCTTTCATTGGTTACTCCAGTCAAGGTTTCTCCATTGACATCCAAAATGAGGTCTCCCGTGAGCAAACGGCCTTGTAATGAAATCAGCAGCAATTCATGAATCAACAGGAAAGTGGTGAAGACATTATATCATGGTACTAGAACAGGGCTTTTTCCTTCAATTTTACGTGATTGAATGCAATAAACTTAGGACATTCAGCAGCTTGTGATCCTAATTTAACTGTGCTATTGTGATACACTAATGACTATCAATCAGTCTTACTAATCACAGAATAGTCACTGAAAATACGTGCTATTTAGCTGTTAGTATTATTTACACTTAGCACAAACACTTCTGGCACTGGAATTCATATTTTATAGCTTTGGAATCAACTTTTGGCTGAATTTTGCAGATAACATAGATGTGAGCTACCATGCAAAAATATATTCATGTTTTATACTTTATGAATAAAGACATCTAGAATTCATCCATTTTAACCTTCCCTAAGCCTCAAGTCTAGGAACTACCACTTTTGAAGTAATTTACATTATTTTAAATGATCAATCTGCATAAGACAAGATGGAATCTCAAAAAAAGCCCCTTGCATACACTGACCTAGGACAGAAATAGATTCTGTAACTTCATTATTGCACATACTACCGAGCATGATTTGTTCCTTCCTCACTGAACAGCTAAACCATCATCAGAATAAAAATTTTTTTGAAACTCTTTAGAAAAACTGCTTCTCAAAAGGAAAAAAACTCTTCTCCCTAACAGAGGTTCACTTCTCAGCACCTATTTAACAGCACTAAACAGCGCTTCCACATCAGCCATATCTAGATTTGAACACATTTCCATGAACTCAGATCATTAAAATAATTTTCCATGAGGTGTTTCCAAATTTCATTTCTCAATCATAAACTACAATACCATGAACCCTGACTCCATCATGCTATTTAAATATCCCAGTCCACAAAGTAAAAAAAAGAAGACTTGTTTTGACTGCTTTTTATTTACAGCAGGTTTGCAACAACAAAAAAATTGAATTACTTACTATCTACTGCAGCAACCCCTCCAGGCAGAATTCTCTTTATGAAAATCCCATAATCTTCTGCTGTTTGTGCCCGGTAACCTCCAATGATTTTAACTCCTGCACAACAAAAGAAACAGGCAAGAAATTGGTTATCCCACCTACTGCGCTGAATGGATTTACAGTCAAGCCCATAGAAGGCAGATAAATTAAACTTCTACTGATTTCAGTGTGAACTGGAAGAGCTCACCACGTGCTTTCAGATCTGGTTTACTCTGAACCAAGAGAACGTGCAATCCAGTTACCTAATCCATTCTGACAATCAGAAAAAGAAATGCGGTGGACAGCTCGATTGATTCCATGAGGGCCCATAATCGTCCTATGAAATAAAACAAGAGCCATTAAATCCCTAATAAATAAATATATACAAAGCTAAGTTAATGCAGAAGCAATTACAGTGACCATGTTTGTAACTCAAACCAAAGCCAGCCTTCTTGACAGCTTCCTATTATTTGACACCTCCAATGAAAATTCAATCTGCTCCTCAGAGACGTGAGATGGAAATAAAGTAAACTTTGTTTTACCTTTACCCAAAAGCATTTCAGACTGAATTCTGAATCCCACTTTCCTTACAACAAAAGGATTGTGATTAAATAGAAACAAAATCCCACAATCTGGCCCAGCTTAACGTTTAGGCAATAAAAACCGCATTGTGACATCTTAGCTCAGGTAATGAGTATTAAAACAGAACCACAGCTAAGATAGAGAATACAAAGATATTTTCTGAGATACCTAACATGTAACACTGGTTATTCATGAAAACAATCTTTTCCCAGCAGTCTCTCTTTTTCTTCAAAAACGCTTCTTTCCAGACTCTGTTGCCTGTGTACCTCCCACCCAGGGCCCAGCTGCAGGATGGCACTCGCAGTGGCCCAGGGCAGCTGAGCATTTCTGAGGCACTTGATAATGGTAAAGAATTAAAGAAGTATGCACAGCAAAGCCCTGAAACCTATATTTACAATTTCATCAGAAATGTACTGCTGTGAGAACGTGAAGTGTTAAGAATTCTTATAAATCCAGAGGAGCTGTCCACTCTGTAAAACTTGTGCATTCTCACCTAGATGAGCTACTACAGGAAACCCAACTTGTGTCACACACACTCTGCCATCCCACTGTACCATCTTTGGAGAAGACCCACAGAAGCCTCCTAGAAAGAAGCAGCAGCACTGCTGAGGTTTTCCTGCTCTGACCTACATACCCCTCTGCATTAGGTAACGAGTAGTATTTTCTAGAGCACGATGTCGAAGTGAAATGGAACAACTAGAATTCATTAACGGGGGGAAAAGAAGATCAAAGTGGAGGACACAGTGACCCAAATCCTCCCACGCAGCCAAATCCAGCACACAGCTTTGACTCCGAGCCTGAACCTCGACGTTTCTGCAAAGGCTGCGGTGTGTGCCGTTAAAAGGTGCTGAGCCAGAGAGGACAACAATCCAGAAGGTCCACATGTTCCTAAATTCCAGCACCAGGCAAGAAATGTAGGTCCCAACAAACATACCAACGTCTTTCATTTTTGCACAAGAACACTGGGTGAGTCTTTTATCGAGGGGCACGCACTTAAACACACCAACAAATTTGTTCCAGAGTCTCAGATTCCCAACTATTTGCAAAATTGCAGAAAGGCTGGCATAAGAGCAGACCCAATAATTAATCTTTAAAAGCAAAGCCTATGCTGCATTATCTCCCAATATTTGTTCCACAGGCTAAAAAGCAGCAATGAAGCCTAGTCAGGGTGTTCTGCCACTGCCAAGGCTGTGCACAACCTTGCTGCTGTGTGACAGGGCACAGGACACACTTCATAAGACTGAAAGTGAACCAAACTTGTACTTTTTTGCACTCTGAAAGGAAGAATAAACCATAAAGCCTTATTTCTTTAACAAAACTTTTTTGGATAAACTACTTCCACAGCAGAGCAGCAGCCTGCCCTGCACTACCACCCAGTGCTGGCATCTCAACCATCCCACGAACTTCAATAGAAGCTGAAAGACAATATCCAGCCGTGTTCTTCACAGGTCTGCCCCGATTTGTATCCATCTTTGAAAACTTAAGAAAAACTGATCCTTACGCAATTATGCTTTCCATCTTTTTCCTCTCTCACTACAAAGACCCACGGGCTGTCATTCATTCTGCAATACGTATTCTTTCCAGTAACAGAGATCTCAGCTGAGCTGTGTTTTCCCGAGTTCCTGGCCCACTGTGCAGCACCAGCCCAGCCCAAACGCTGCACTTTCCCCGTATCTCCTGAAGGCATTAGTGAGGAGTGGACAGCAGCAAACCAAGCCATCGCAGCACACACACAGCACAGCGTTATTGTAGCCACAGCTTTCAGAAAAGAGAATCTAAAAGCCAGAGCAGATGCTGAGCTGCAACTTTACACAGTTTATTTTTGTATAGTTTTAAAATATCAAATCTCAGATTTTTAGTCTCCAGTGTTTCGAAGAATATGGAGCTCACAGCACACATACTGCAGGGTCACGACAGGTCATCAAGTTTTGGCACAGAACCATAAGACAAAAGGAGCTACGTTTGTAGCAGCAGTGCTTTCAGGAGAGCTCTAACCAACATGAAACTCATTCTGAGAGGATACAGGGGATACAAATCAATTGGCAGCAATAACAGAAAACTACTTCAGTGTTCACTGTAGAAAAAGATGCAAATTAAACCATCAATTAAACGCTGCTGCTTTTTCCTATAGAAGACACCCAAACACTAGCAGGCACACTTTTAGCACATAGAGGAAAGTGGATGTGAGGCAAGAGATGAAATAAGCAAGACCAGACAAAATGTGCACCGTGACTTTGCTACATAGAAATTGCTAAACAAATATGAAGCTCAACACGGCAATGGAAGCCCTGGAATGCCAGAGACTGAATGCACAGTGCTCTGGGCAGACGTGCGAGGAAAGGCAATTCCAATGAAATCATCAATCCTTTTTTCCATCACTTTGTTACCAGGACATACAAGGAAGCTCTACAGCTTTCTGTTTCATACCTTCGAGAGCCTCAGCAGAACGGGTGGCTCTGGACAGTGTTCTGTTCTGATTCCTGAGAGATCACTAGTCACTGATGCCCACAAACAACACATTTAGCTAGACTTAGCAAAGGAGTAATAGCACACTTCCTTCCCAAAACAGGCATCACTTGACACAAACAAAATCTACATGATAAACTCTGTCTGCTTATGAAAAAAGAGCAGCAGCTGAACATGGCTGCAGCTTTTAAATGATCTCGGCTGCACTTCTCCTGACTGCACGCCAGAAAAACGCCGTCAGAGGGGAAGGGGTAAGCATACCAGTAGAGGAGGGAAAGGCCATCAAAGCGCTCTGGTTCATCTTCATCCCCAGGTGAGAGCAAGGACATTCTCTAGTGCAGCAGAGAGCAGAGGGACAAAGCACCCGGACCGCAGCAGAGGCTCCCAGTTCAACTGGATCAAGGTTCTGCGCAGGACAATTTCTGCGACTAACCAAAAAAAATCAGACAGAGCCCCAGACGAGTGTCTCTGCCTACTTAATCTTCTCTGAAACCCTCTGCGTCACATGGACTAATTCAGCCATGCAGGCAATGTTTACTTTTTCTCCCTTTGAAATGACAATTTGGAGCAACTTTAAAGACTGATAAATGCAAAGGAGGGAGAATCCACTTGCATTCAGTAAAACTGTGAGTATGCAATCTATATTTAGCAGCAGCAACCAAGTGAAAGCACTCAACTTACTCACTCACGTCCTTCCAGTTATTTATTTCCATGCTCCTACAAACAAGGTCAAAAGCAGTAACTCCTGCCCCTTCTAAAGCAACCTGCCCAGCAAACTGGGTCACATCCACCCATAAACAAAAGGGAAAGCCCACAAAGCAGACAGACTGAAGCATTAAGCAAATGCCATTAGGCTATTACTCTGCGTTCGCAATCACGGTATTGACCTCTGCCACGCTTTAACTCGCTTTTTAGCCTTTCAATAACCAACAGTCAGAAGTTAACACAGAACTTGGGTTACATATTTTCAGTAGAAATGGATGCTGACATGTTTTTTGTAAAAGCAATTAAAACTGCTGTAAGAAATGATCTCATTTTGGTAGCATATCCTGGTGGTTTTTATAGCACGAGTAGGTGAAAAGCAGAAAAGATTCTGTAAGTCACATCTTCCTAGAAACACTCAGGGAACCTTCTATTTCTGAGGCTTTTTTTTTTTTTTAAACATAATATATTTTAACTTGCCACCGATTGCTCAGAATTGGCATTCTTCATCCAAACGAGTCTCAAAAATTATCCCCCGTGCTCCAACGCCTGCTTTCAGGCATACTTTGTCCCTGAGCTATCAAAAAACCCATGCAGCTTTGCAGAGCCTTATTTCAACAAACTCAGTGGAACATCAGAAAGACACCTACAGGCATGCATTTCCAGTATTACGTTGAGAACGATCTCATTCAAAAAGGAAAAAAATATACAACTATTTCCAGAGGTAAGATTTGCTTCTGAAAGGAGGCTGCTTCTTTGCAGATACACAGATTTTTGGGAGTTTCTGCAATCAGTTTGGTTACCTGCTATTTTCTGCCACATTTGCATCACACAATGCACTCCTACAACCCACCACTTTCCAAAACATCTTCAAAGTATCGCAGTGTAAAATGAAAACCAAATATTGTGTGTTTGCTGAAGGCTTTAAGGAGCAAGCCGAATCCTCTCTCCAGCAGGGAGTGACCCTGCGATGAGACAGCATCTGTCAGTGTCTAGAGCCGCACAGTGGGACAGCTTGGCTATGCCAGGAATGCATATGCTTAGCTCAAGCACTTTTTTTTTCTTTTAAAGTTGTACTAACTGTGGTTTTCTTAACGTGTGATCATTCTGGGAAAAGAAAATCTTTTTGCTTACAAGCAATGTGCTATATAGTCTTCAAGAATTTTGAGGTCAGCCCCCACTGCCCGCAATCCAAGCACAAAAGACAGGCAGAAAGCCAGAGTGCTCTGCAACAGCCACAGCAGAAGCCTAAGGATGGAAGCAGAAATACTAACGCAGCCTTCCCAGCTCCCACAAAGCAAAGGACTCCCACTGGCCTCACGGAGATGGCTCACATACATTCAGTGATGAAAACCTGTGCCTTTGTAGTCTTTTCTAATCAGTTTAGCTCTGCTAGTGTTACTGGTGTTAGTTCAAAGGAGGAAAAATCACTGGTGTTTTCAGCATCCCATCAATTTGATTTGCTCTAGGCAAGGTTACAGAAGATGGCAAATAAAATACCAATTGCCTTCCTACAACAAATTTTTCGTTGTTCTTAACAGTGGTGCTCAATTTGTGGTATCACTACACAGAGCATTTGTCAAAACAAAGCACTCAGACCAATACAGTGTTCACAGCACCATGGTTTCTGCAGTTAAAAATGCAACTCAAGGCTATTTATTTCCATTATTAAAAGGCAAAAACTGATTGTTATTAAACCAGGCACGACAAACTTACCAGCAATATATGCAGATGTAAAGTAGCATTAACCTATTAATTAAAGTAGCATTAAGTTTATTAGCTTGGTTACCATAAATACAACACTTGTTCAAAAATTGCTCCTCCATTCCTTCCTCAAAGTAAAACCACGCAGCTCAGCTTCCCGAGCACATCCCCAGGGCTTCTGTCCCCCTTCACCTTAAAATCCTCCTGCTGTGCTGTTTCTACCATTCCTAAAGGAGTCACGTAGAAAACTGGCATCGTTTCTCTTGCCAGTTCTCTGCCTTTCCAGGAACGTACTCTGTGGAACACAAATTCCTTTTTTTTTCCTTTTTGCTTTCATAAAGAGCTAGGAAAGCAGTAACACCTGAAAACCTCCTATCTGCAAGTAAGACTAAACTTTCACAATCTACTACTTTGTGCAGCAGGCAGACTGAGATTTTTTTCCAAACAAGCAGTAAATTATTCTCTTGTGGCAACATTTTTAATTATGACTCAACTTTCCCAAAAGAAATTTTGTAATACTTTAGCAATCTAAATGGATTACAGGATAACATAGCAGATGATAAAAAAAGGTCTGAATAATCTTTAGTAGCAAGATTCACAAGATCTTTTTATTACAGATAAAAAAGGGCTTTTATGAAAGCCCCATACAAGGGAATTATGCAAACAACCTCTGTAGGTTCACAAACCCTCAAAGGTGAAAATTCATTATGACACTAAGGACACAGCCAAGAGAATGCTTTATTACATAGCACAAACAAACTCTTTCTCCTGTTCTATCTCAAAACACTAATTATTCAAAAATGTATTTTGCTGATTAGATCATATAGATTAAAAGAAAACACATAATTATGTGGCAATCAGTAAATGGGGAAAAAAAACTTGAGCAACACTGTAATTGTGGAGCAGCATGAATGGCTGGAGGCTAACTCCTTGTGTACAGACCAGATGTATTATTTAAAGTTTAGGTAAACCTCAATTACCATCTAATCAACTACATTCTTGGAGCATTGTGCACTGATACTGCCTCCCAGAGTTTAAAAAGAAAAAAAAAGCAAAGGAAACGATGGCCTTGCATCATGATGTAACTCAAGTAGGGTTATGTGCACAAATTTCATGTTTGTCTCTTATTTGAAAAATGCTTTTGGCATACAGTTTGATCATTAACTATTCATATGAAATACTTTCCACATGAACCCAGCAAAACATGACTAAAGATGTATTTTTGTGTGACACACCCTTTCACCCTTTAGTTCCATTTGCTTCTTCAGACCCTGCGAAAAAGAAGTTAACTTTTTTTTTTCAATGCGTTGTGTTGGTTTTGATTGTTTGTTTTAGCCAAGTTATTCACAAAGTGGCATAGTCATGCCATGCTAAATAGTCTGACAAGGCTTTTAAGCTCCACTTGCTGGATCCCACGGGCTGAGCACAGCAAACATGACGCAGTCCACCAAGAGCTGTCTGCACCTGGTCTTAATTATGGTTTCTGATGACACTGCTGGTTGGGTTACTGAGCAGTTTGGGTAGGGTTTGGATATATTATTTTCAGTAATAACTTAATGCTAGTTTGCCATTTGGAATCTGACCCAACTTGGGGGGGGGGGGGGGGA
>WBMW01002017.1:400413-648522 GCA_013396635.1 Penelope pileata
TGAGGGGCACAAAGGCGCTCCCACGCCGCTCTCGGCCGCCCGCGCTGAGGGCAGCCCCGAGCCGGGCTCCGCCGCTCTGCTGGGGTTGGGGGCACCGCGGCGCAGGGACAAAGCGCGATCGCTCGCCACCAGCACAGCCCGGGGATGGAGAAGCCGCCGCCCGCAGAGCCGGGACAGTTACCTCAGCGCGCAAAGCACCGCCTGAGCAGCGCGGCCCGGGAGGGGCAGACAGCAGCGGGGTCCAGCGGAGCCCCCCACGCCTCAGCGGGCGGAGCAGCGGCACCTCCCCTCCGCTCAGGGACCGCCCCGCGGGGGCGGTGCGTGCGGTGCCGGGGCGGGCGGGGGAGGGGCGTGCGCTGTTGCCGCCGCCTCTCGCGAGAGGACGCGCGGGAGCATGGGGCCGGTCGCGCTCCGGGCCATGGTTCTGGGCAGGGCCGTGGCCCGGCCGCGTCCCGGCGCCGGGTGGGCGCCCCTCAGGCTCGAGGCGCGCGGGCTGCGCGGCTCCAACCCCTTCACCCGCGGGCAGGAGGAGGAGTGGCGGCGACGGAACCGGACGGCGCTCACCTACATCGCCGCCGCGGCCGTGGGCATGGTGGGCATGTCCTACGCGGCCGTGCCGCTGTACCGCCTCTACTGCCAGGTACCGCCGCGCCGATGCGGGGCACAGCGCCGGGCCGGGGCTGCCGGCGGCTCTGACCGCCTCTCTGTCCGCAGACCACTGGGCTCGGCGGAACGACGGGCGCGGGGCGCGGCGCGGAGCGGGTGCAGCAGATGGAGCCGGTGCGGGGCCGCGTGCTGCGGGTGGCGTTCAACGCGGACGTGCACGCGGGGCTGCAGTGGAGCTTCAGGCCGCAGCAGAGCGAGATCTACGTGAGTGCTCCGGGACGGGGCTGCTCGGGGGCCTCGGGTTCGCCATGCGCGGTGCTGCCACGGCCCGAGTCGCTTGGGCAGTGCTGCTGGGCCGGCTCGGCCAGCACAGAGCCGGGGGGGGGGGGCGGGCTTTGAGCCTCCTGGGGGCAAAGGGGAGCTCCCCCCACCCCTCGCATTACACTACCAGGAGTGCTCGGAAATACACAGCCCCTCTAGAAACCCACACGTTAAACAGAGCCCTCCTTGCTGATACAGTGGTGAGAAGAGCAGACACCTCTGTGGCTGATGTGGTAACATGCAAAATGCACCCAGACAGCGCCGTGTTTTAGTTCAGAGTGGAGTGAGCTGTCTGTAAGCGACACATTTGTGAAGCAGTGATCAGTTTGAAACAGCAAAGAGAAAACAAACTCATTCCAGCTAAGGTCTGAGAAGCAGAGAGCTGCAGTGCATTAATAACACTGCTCGTTGCTGGGTGCAGGTGGTACCAGGAGAGACCGCGCTCGCCTTCTACAAAGCGAAAAATCCCACGGACAAACCCATCATTGGGATCTCCACCTACAACGTAGTGCCCTTCGAAGCAGGACAGTATTTCAACAAAATACAAGTAAGTGAACCAAGCCAAGATTACATTTTCATTTGCACAGATATGAGTCGTTATTCATAAACTATTTCTTCTAATTTTAATCCTGGATGTTATTCTTTGTATGCCACCATTAAGACAATACCATGAATTTTTCACTTTTAGCCTTACCTTCTTATAAAGCAGCAGCACACGCCCAGTTAGAGTGGTTCCCAAACAGGTGGGATACAGCTCTGGTGGCAGGTAGTTATGGCTGGAGCTGGCTTGGCCAATTAGCACTTCTGTGCAGTTCATTAAAAGCTATTTTTCTATCACCCAAGAGGAAGAGAACTGTTGTCCTCTTGTTCACAGTTGATCCTTCCCCGGTTTTAGGGATGTACAGGGAACAAGATTTAAAAGATGAAGTCTTCTCTTCCTTCTGCAGGGAAAGTTCACTGTAGGCGTTGTCTGATCATTTTTTTCCTCCCCCATGCAGTGTTTTTGTTTTGAAGAACAGCGGCTAAATCCTCAAGAGGAAGTGGACATGCCCGTCTTCTTCTACATTGACCCAGAATTTGCAGAGGACCCCAAAATGGCTAAAGTTGATTCGATCACCCTCTCTTACACGTTTTTTGAAGCAAAGGAAGGACAGCACTTAGCCCTTCCTGGGTATCAGTAATGGGCAATCTCTACACAACTTCTGCTACCTGACTGCCAGCTCTGAAATTATTTTTCTACAAAAGGAAAAGCTGCAGGAGTACTGTGCAATATGGTACGATTGTTAAACTACTGTGGGCACATGCTGGTGTTACATAAGCATGGATTTCTTTTATTTTTTAAATTTGTGCCATTGGAATGTTACTTGCTAGGAATAGTATTCCTTCATCAGAAAACAGAAGGTAACTGTGGAGCTGAGGGTTGTCTCAAAGCCATCTTGTTATCAGATGATACGTGTTAAATGAATTCCATGAGGCAAATTTTTAAATTTAAGTTTAAACTGAGGTATTTAAACATAGAGAAGAACAAATCAGTTTATTAAATACCTGAAATTGCATTGCTGGGTCTGAAAAAGAACTGTATTCACTTAAAGGTTTTTTTTTTTTTTTTTTTTTTTTTTTAAAAATGCGCTCTTTTTTTTTTTTTTTTAAATAGAGCAGCTTATTTACAGTTCATGAAATCTAGACAGGATGATTCAGAAGATTATCCTCCTTGAATGATTACTGAATCAGTAGTTTATTAGTAAGAGCAGACAGCTCTAGAAGTGTTGTTGTTGGAGCGGGGAACAATAATTTAAACATTTCAAATCTGTGGACTACTTGCAGAAGCATCGGATTGGAAAGGGATGTAATCATGTTTTTGTCTTTGCATATTTATTTCCTGCATAACTTCCATGCAGGAAACTTATTTCAGAACTGTCAAAGATTCCTCTCCCACTCCTGAGAGGGCCCTACAGTGGGCACGCTCTACACAGAGAGAACTTAGACTTAGGTGTGAATGGCTTTGGAGGGAAAGGGAATACCTAAGCAACTGCTCTGAATCGCAGGCTAAATTAGTAGCAGAGGCACCTCCTCAAAAACCAAAAGGATGTCAACCACATTCAGAGGCTAAGTTCAACAAAGTCTGCCCAGAGGTGTTCCAGTTGATCAGAGTACATCTAAGTACTCAGTGTTTACCACCAGAACATGTAAGCCTAAGTTTATGCAACTTTTTGTCATTATCTGTGGGGAAGGGATAATAACACTTTATCATAGCCCTGCAAATAAGGAGGGAGTTGCAGAGCAAGCTTAAGTGATGTAGCCACTTTTAGACAAGAAGTAATTTCAGTTTAGGATCTGCTAGGCCAGTTCTTTCTGCCCCTTTCAGTGGATGAAATCTAAAAAGTTAAGACTAATGTTGGTTTGTTAAGACTCTTAAAAGGTAATGGGTGCATGCATCAGAAGTAACTTCCACTTGCTTTAATCTCAATTTTGTTTTCATACAGTAATTAAAAGAAACAGTGCCCTTTGAAAATAAATGGGTACTACCTTTAAAATGCATTTTTGTACCAAATACCTCTTGCGTTTAAAATGATTCTGGATGAGATTGTCATGTTTTCACTGTGTATTTATTAAAGTTTTCAAACTTTTCCATCAATGCTTTCATATCTCTGAATACATTTTATCCAGCAGAAGGTGGGTCCTGCACAAGTGAAGTGCATTTGTGTGAACAGATCAACAGGCCTTCTAATCTATATCTGTAATTCCAGTGGTGCTTCAGAAGTTAAAGACAAATCTTAAAATCCAGGCTAGGGGAAAAGAATAAATCTTACCTTAGTTGTTTTTAATCCAGTGCCTTTCTGAAAGGTGAGCCAATTCTGGAAGTTCTCTGTAAATTGCTTTATTCTGGCCGTGTGTTTTAAAAGAATATCCCCTTGACAAGTGCCAGTTCCATAAAAAAGTGTGTCTTCTCCTGAATTCGAAAGCCCAAGGTTGCACAGATACTGAGCACATCCCAACAATAAAACAGTAACTAGCCAGTACCCTTCACAGTCTTCATCTATCTGAAATCATTTTACTTTTTTAAGTATGGAAAATTTAAGTTAGCAATCATTTCATTATGGTTTACCTTATTGAAATAGCCTATTTTTAAACCTGTTACACTTTGGTATGCTAGGGTTTTCACAACTAAGCTGTAGGAAAATTAATCCATCTTAAACTGTTTTCTCAGGCTGCTCCCCAGACCGTTGCAAATAATGAAAGAAAAATAACAGTAAAGAAGCTTTTGTAACAAAAAAACCCCCCTGACTTCCTCAAGGTGTTCTACAGGTCCTACAGCCAGCTGCAAAATTGCTAACCACACACTTGAAACACCATGGATTCACTCTCAAATGCTTCCAGTACTGTCTGCATTTCGAACATGCATGTCAGCTGATAGAAACTCAGAAGTAATGGGGGTTAACTACTAAGTAAACGTGCTTTTATTTGGAATTCTATGCTACAAAAACTGCATAAGGCTGAGAGCTTGTTCTCAGTTAACAATGAACATTTAAAATGCAGTACCTGGACATGTAGTTAGCTTATCAGCTATGAACATGGACCAAGTTCTCAAATTTTATATCAATTATAAATTCAGAGAACTGTCTGTTAAAGTGCAGATTTTACATTCAGTATTAAAAAAGACAAGGCACTTCAATTATTAAAAGATAAAACTGTTATTAACAGGTTTAAACAATTTGATTAAAATAAATGGATAACTAATGCTCATTTGCATTGTAGATGATTATTTTTCCTTCACCAGAACAAGCTCTGCAGGGCAGGAACGCTGGAAAAAATGATCTATCATCTTCCAACATGTACTGAGTAAATAAAAGTTACAACAACAACACAGTAACAAGCAGCTTTTTTCTGTTCTCTTAATCATAGATGACAGCACCTTATGTCCCAGCTCAGGTTCTTACCAAGACAAGAGTCCTATTATTTTGTGGGGTTTTACAAAGAAAGCAAAATATGTATTCAGAATATAAATGTAAGAAAGTAACAACTGTATATTATCTTGAGGCATCTATTAAGAAGCTCAGTTTTAGAAAAGTCCTACATATCAGGAAAACTTTATATAATTCTAGGGAGGTAATTTCACAGACATCAGTGAGGCCAGATAGAAATTGGATTATGCAGTACAAACAAACAGATTAAGTTGGAAGAAAAGCTTTCCTCTGTAGTTGTGAGAGTTCCTTTTAATTTACTTGTATCAGATGTCAAGTGTTAGTTCATACACAGGTGACTTTGGAAAGTGTTTTAAAGGCCACAACACTTAGAAAAAATTGTAATCATGTAAGTCACCTTGAATAATACACAGTTGAACATTTAAGACAAGTTTTCGAGGTATGAATCCAAGCAACTTCCACTTATCTTACTGTTCCAATACTTATTGTTTGATATGTTAATACACAAACGTTCTGTTGTTCACTTGTACATTACAGGAAGCAGTGCCCAGGACCAGCATCAGAGAGTAACTTGTGCATTCAGTAAAAGACCTCCACCTTCAGCATTCTGAACCCTTTTCAACTCCTGGCTTCAGCACAGTATCATCAATTTCTTCATAAATAGCTCTGAAAGAAGAGGAACAGGGCAACGTCTACATCACAGCTTTGTTTTATTTAAACAAAATGCACTAATGAAATCCTGCCCAATCAAGATCAGCCAAGAGTTCATATTGTTTGCCTAACAGAGCAGCATCAGTTGCAGGATGCCCAGCTTTTCATAGAAGCAAAGAGCCAATCCTGTGGTGTTTGTGATTATACCTTTAATGAGATACCTCTGGACATTGTCACTTTTGATTAAATAAGTTTGGAAACATGACTGCAAAATACAAATGGCCTGCACGTCATAAGACATGTAACTATTGCACTAGTTTTATAAATAAATACATAAATGAAAGCTTTGTTGAGATTTTTCTACCTCATCATTTGATCGTTCCTTGGAAGGAAGCTTTGTGCAGATGACTTGGTTTTTCCCGATTTACTTGTAAAAAGCAGGAGTTCTGCCACCTGTTTAGTTTCTTACTAGTTTCCTGCTTTTCTGGCCCTCTGGAGACCCCAGCTTATATTGGTAGCATATTTTAAATTCAGGATTTTCTTGAGATTCAGCAGAACAACATTAAGAAAAATCAAGACTGTAATGAACAGAAATTACTTTAGTTCATAGAATCATGATATGGGTTGGTTTGGAAGGGATGAAGGGACCTTCAAAGATAAAAAATGCAGCCTCTCCATTTTATATTAGCAATCCAATTGGTCAGTTAACTCAGTGTGAATAGTATGGTCTGTTTTCACACTCAGAAGAAAAAGCCATCTCAGGAGACTTCTTGCCTTTGGCACCTAAGAGAACTGTAAATTACTTAGAAACTACTTACTCTGTGGGAGCCAAAGGATCAAATTCCATTATCTCGTAGTAATGAGGTGACTGCAACTTGTTCTTTGATGCAGCTGAAGGGTAAAGACAGTTGGATAAATCCACATTTAAAAATAAACAAAAGCACACTTAATGCATGTTACTTTTTTCTTTCTGAAACTAGCAGATTATCTAGTATCTAGTTGGTTGAAATAATAAAATGGGCAGAGAAGCCATGAACGATACGAGATTTTGTCAGCGTTTGTTGCTGCTCCTACTCTTTAACAGGAATTATAGAAAGCACTTAAGTGCTAACAATAAAAATAGATCTCCATAAAAGTTAAGTGGTCTGCAGTATTATTACCTGCTGGTGATGGTCCGTTTAATGATGTAGTATGTCCAGTCTGCAGAGTTACTGGATTCAGAGGCACTGGGCTTAAGAGAGTTGCCAACTGAGGAAATCAAGCCAAACAATGCATTAACAGATAGATCTATGAGAACTGGTTTGACTTCCTAATTGCTGACTCATCTTTACACTCGTGGACTATAACAGGTAAACTCTAAAGGTAGGCCAGCAGTTATAGATCTAATTAATCTCCCTTCCCCACGATTAAGTTGGCCTGGTCATCAAATACAGAGCATTCCTTGATGTCTGAAGAAGTGCCACAGGACAGATCTTTGCATCCCATTTGGACAGTAGTCAGGGTAAATCCTTTTGACATTTGCCAGCAAAGAATGATTATTCTGAACACGAGCGCTACTCACGTTGCTATATGCATGTCCAGCTGGGGAGCTTACACTATTGTTTTCTGCTTCAGTTGAAAATCTAGGAGAGAGTAATATGTTGAAAGTAACTGAGAAGCCATTAAAACTAAATATTCTGATCACAGCACTGTTTTTTCCACTGGTCTGTCTTTACCTGAAGTCACCACTGGGAGCAGCATGAGCAAGAGGGCCAAAGTTTCATTTACACAATAGGTGGAAAACTGCAAGGACTCATTTTCCTTTTTTAAATTGTTCTTCTTGGCCTGTACAACTCATCTGTTTCTCCCTTTAACTACAGCATTGGCAAGACCCACGCAGAAAGTCAATATATCTCTCCAGCATGTTGAGGTAAGTTTACGTTTATGACTATTTAAAAGGTGCTGCAGGTTAGTATGTATTTTAAGCAAGTTAAGCACTATCTAGTACACAGGGAGTTTTCACTTGTTTTACTGGACTAATGTGTGGAAGTATTAAAATAACTGTTTTCTCAGAGCATTCCATAAAAAATGTGTGTCAATTACAGAGGACTAATAGCTCTGATTATCTGTTACTTCTCGACATGGAATTACTCACGGGACTTGCTGAGCTTTTGTAGTAGCAGTTGCTAAATCTAGCTGTGGATAAATTGATGGATGCTGCCTTTTTTTATCTTCAGGGTTTGCAGATACAGAATCTGAAATTCAAAGTGATATTTAATGATCATTTAAGCATCATTAAGCAAATGTTCCTTACTTGTACTATGATCATTGAAGGAATAAAGTTTTGTCTGAAAGGAATATTAAGAATATGGAACTAATTCTGTTTATCACATGAAATACAAAATTATAACCAAAGTTGGGAGCTTTAGTCACTCCTTCCACTATGAAAGAAGTCTGAAGTCAGAGGAGGTAAGTACCTTTCTCAAAGTGAACTGATATTAACATCAAGAGTCTCCTAGAAAAAACTGAGGAAAGGGCGAATAGGAGAAAAGTATATCACCATTTCTTTCTTTCAAGCCTACAGAACAAGCAACTCTCACACTGTTTCACAAAGACTGTTCCAATTTAAATGCTCTGTCAACAAATTACAAGGAACTTTATACCATCTTTTTTTATTATTATTTTTTTATTATTATTATTTTTTTAAATATTCATACCCAAATCCCTCCACTAAGCTCATGTTGGTTTGTTTTAGGAAATTACACTGCAAGGGAAATACACATTCACCACTTACCAGGTCCTGAAAACTGAGACACTGCAGAGTCAGTTCCCACCCCTGCAGACACAGGACATGGAGAATCTGTAGAGAGGTCAAGTAGGTCACTTGAGGGAGCAGATGGCTGTTTCCTGTACAGCTTAACAATCAAAAAGGAATAAAGTTATTTAAAAAAGAAATAAAAAAAAAAAAAGGAAAATGAATAGTTTTAAATAAGCAAAATTCACAGAATATAAATATTTGTAATCATATGATACTAAGAATTACTAACTAAATGTTACTAAGTACCAGAGAATATCAGGTTTTCTTGTTGTTGGTTTGTTTTTGGATGGGTGTTGGGGATGTGAAAGCGATAGCTAATGGAACAGAACAGATTTCCCGATAACACAAGTTTCAGCAAAGTTAGCATTTGTGAAATTAAACAATTCCATAGTAGGAAATAGAACTAACTCAGTTCCAAAGTGCAACTGTGAGTTTGTTTAGACACAAGTCTGACACTGATCTTCGGCTTGATCCTGTACAATTATACTCACATTTGTGTTATTTTGATTTGATAAATACTTAGGAAATTGATTTTTTTCCAGTGCTGATTTTGATAGGTAAACTTCAAAATCACAAAATTTCCCAGAAAAAAGATAAGGTTTCTTTTGTTTCTCATGTGAATTTGTGAGAATTGAAAATGTGGCCAAAGATTTTAATCAGAATCACATGCTTAAATCATATATGGGTTTGGGTCACATCACAGTAAGAAAAAATAAATCCATTTTAAACCTGGAGATGCCTGAATAATACAGAAATGCACATACTGCACCATTTGGACTATTAACTAATCCAACAGCGCATCCACCAAACAAAAACATCTACCTACATTAACCAGAATGTAGTAATAGCAGTTTTTCAAGGAAAACAAGATTGTCTTCTACCTTTCTTTAATAATTATCTGTTGTATTTCAGCATTCACAATGCAGTCATTTTCCTATTGAGGTCTAGATGACAGTGCAATTATGACTTGGGAGAAACTGAAATGTGCAAAACTACTTTGGGCAATATAATTAACAACCATAATTATCAATCAATAAAGGACAGTCAGATCTGCAACAACCCATTATTCACAACTCAGAAAAGGCTTCAATTTCAGAGAAGGGGGAAAAACATCAGTAATAGTGAATTCTGATCTTGTAATAGTATTTCAGTCTATAAACACAGAATAAATTAAAGGGAACATTATGGTTCCTCATTTCATGTATGGCAGATAATCATGCTTAGCTATAAAGGTAATAAAATTCAAATAGATCTCTCTCTCACTGTCTCATTTTTCTTGACCAACCTTCCATCTTAGATTTAACACCATTTGTTACTTTAGTTACACAAATCTGTGTGAAATTCTGCACGTGCAACTTCTGAAAATCAGTAAGAGCAGCATCATCTGCTGGAGACAGGAGGCTGTACCTCTCAATTGCAGAAAAAAATATTGCTTGTATCAAAAATGTGTTTTTAACAATGAAGAGAAAAAGGAATGTTTATAGTCCTGCAGCTCATGAGTTCATCTGTCATTGCTCACCTCTTCACGTTCACGCTGTATTCTCTGATTCTCCAAAAAACGAACTCTGTTTCGAGAGAACCTGTTAAAATTGTAAAGCTTAATGTTCATTCTGACATTTCTGTAATGTGCTACATAAGAAACTGGCAGTTGTAACCCAAGTCTGATAATCAAAGGACTGCAGAGGGGCACAGAACAAGCACTACAGGTCCTTTTCTCCAAGGTGCTTGTCTCTGTGCTGACAGTTTAACTCACTTTACCCCAGGGCTGTGGTCCTCCAGCAACGTACACTAACAGCAGTTACCTTGTTCCTGGGCTCACTTTTGGAGACATCCATCTGTTTCTACCAAAACAAAACCATGGCACAGCTGACAGTAAAGGCTGCCTTTGTTCATGCCAGACAGCCGGTGGCGAACATGTGCTGTGTCAAACTGGCTCCTTCCCTTCAGCTATGTCCCAGGATGCCTTCTGTCCCCAGAAGTCCCCACATTCCCTCATGCCATTGCCCAGGACAAACCACATGCCTACGCTGGGACACAGCCTTCATTATTTCAGGCTTTTGAATTGAGGAAAAAAATTAAACCAACAAACCAAAAAAACCAAAGTATTTTAACCGCAAAATACATTTATGTACTGAGAGCCATGATGGTGCTACTCTGGGTCCAGAGGAGTTAGGTGATTATCAGCACCTGTAAGGCAAATTCATTATAGAATAGGGGTTTAACTGGCACAGATATGAGACTGTCTACACACCTGCACTTGGTATTCAGAGTTATCACACTGGTGAGGCCCACAAGGATTATATATGGGGAGGAGCAGAAGGAAAAAACCTTTCCAGCTGCACAAGTACTTGTCTGACAGTAAGAACTCCACAGTTTCTGTGGCCACTAGAGGGAGTCATTGTTACATACATGAGGCCAGTTCATTTCTCAATTGTGATTGCTCCTGATTAAATTTAGGCTCTACATTAATAATCAGAAACAGAGAATGCAGCATGACTTGTCTTCAAACAATGCACACAGTATGAAACAGATGCAGCTGGTTAAAATCAGTTTGTCCTTTACACATGTCGTTGCTCAGAGGGAGTTCCAAAGAACATACCTTCTGCAACAAACATTAATCAAATAAATTTTAATACTTAATCAGCTCTCACGTGCAAATGCATCTGCATTCAGGAAGACTTGTTATATCTAAGCCACAGTATTAGAGTACTAAAATGCAGTAGCCTTCTGTCCAGTTTCACAATGGCCTATTAATTGGTCCTTCAATCACCTGATGACTCTTTCATAAGGAATTTTTTAAATTATACCCACAATCTACTATTCATAATTCAAGAGGTTCATGGTGTTTTCAGTATTCATCAGTCTTAACAAAAATATAAACCCACATCTGACTAAACTGAAGCTGAACAGAATTCTGTTTTTACTTTACTGAAATTAAGAACTTTCTAAAGCAAGAACCAAACACAAAATTCTTTCAAGACAGTTACTGCAAGATGTAACAACATTGCTGCAGACACAAGAATTAAGGATAGGTAAAAACTAAATGTTGGTACAATCAGGCCCAAAGTTTGTACCACAACGCTAAGAAGAACACGTGACATTTTCAGTGCAGCACTGAAAAGAGGTTTAAAAAGAAAACTCTCTAAATCTGCTATATTTAATCATTAGAACTGCTGAATGACAGCAGTCTTCTGACAAAAAGCTACATGAGCTGTAATATGTGACAATATCCTCTGAAGGGCGAGGCTGTCTGTTCATAGCAGAAGGTTCACAGGCTTACCTAGAGCAGTTTACCATTGCTCCCTACAACATGGCCATAACCACAATTACAAAGTAGCTACATCAACATTCTGTACAAAGTGTTTTTTCTCACAGCCCTCTGACCTCCAAGTTGAAGCAGCACTCCTGACAGTAAGAAGTTACTGTGTATTTTGTTCATAGCGTCTTATCTACATGCCTCAAAGGAAGCAGCCCAACACCGAGAACATTCTGTAACGTGTAAAATGCATCTTTCAACTGAAACTGATGTCATTTCTCTCTGTGGAAGAGATACTGGGAGCAAGATCAATTCCAGAGTAATTCACACTGAAGAACAAGAACAAAGTTGTGGAATTTCGCTGTCTGCTCAGAAGGGGAAAGGTGTCCAGAATTTCTCTCAACTTCTGCGTGTTAGAACAAAGGAAAGGATAAGTCAGCCTAGCTCTAATGCCTGTCAGAAGTTTATGGCATTCTGTGAAAGAACTGCTTCCAGAAAAATTACACTCTTTAATGCCAATCTGCTGACTCACTTAAGAGGTAAGGGATGGAGGAATGTGTGAAGGACAAAAGGACTTCAGTTCACCCAGACCCCATAACCGAGCTCCTTGGAAGATCCTGCTTTCCACATGCATAAAGGAAAAGTCTTTAATTTGTTTGCGAACCATTGCCCTTGGTGCATAATGACTTCTAAAATATTCACTAGCCAATGAGGATGTAAGCTACTTAACATGGAAAGCTAGTTCCCATTATACCAGAACATTCTCCATGAGCACATTCACTGTGGATTTTGGGGGAAAATACTGGAATCTTGAGGTTAAATTTCATTTCATTTTTGCAAGCACCTAGTCATGCTACTGCTGACATAACAGGCAAACACACAAGATGTCAACACAAGCATTGCAGTGCTTCCATGCGTGAAGAAAAGAAACATTTGCTGCTCTAAGGCAGGTAGAACAGTTTGCTATGATTCAGTTGAGAAAAGCAAGTGACTCTCTTAAGCATGCAATAAAGCAGAACGCTACTCTGTGGCTGATTTCTGCAGTAAAGCTGTCAAAGTTGTTCAGAAAGGACAGTGAATATTCCTTCCTTGAAGTGTATACACTTAAACACAAAAGACTATCACCAGGATGAAAAGATTTGTACCAGACTGACAGCAAATTCACTGTGATCAACCAGAAAGGAATACCAAATTCCAAAAATGATTTTTGTTTTGTGTGCCTCCATCTAATTTCCTGTCTGTGCTGTTACCTTGTTTTAACACATTCTGATCATTTTCTTACTAGTGTTATTAACTGCCTCTGAAGAGCTTAGGGGAAGGCAAATAGGTAACTTTCTCCTTTTGTTACCTTGTTTCCTTTCTGGATGTAAGGAAAAAATACACCTCCTTGTGAAGATTCAGCATTAGTCACACAGACCATCTGTACCCATTAAGTGTGTTTATCCAGTTAGGGTCCCAAATGTGAGGAGAGGACCTGCACTTACCTTTCATGTCCCAGGAGAACATTATTCAGATCTTCATTTACTTGTATTAACTCAACTATCACATCTTCATTCTCCACTGTCACCAGCAATTCCATGATTCTCTCCTGCATCACCCGACAGGTCTTATACAGTTTCTGCTCAAGGCAGGAGAAGAAAAACAAACAAAAAAAAATCACAACTGAGTTCTCCTAATTTCTCAGTTTTAGAGAAGAATGATAAGACAATTGAGTACTGGAGACTCACAGGTAACATCCCTTAATTTATACAAACCGCACGCATACCAAGCGTTGCAAATAGCATAATTTTCATCTCTTTGATCTCTGCAAAGCCAGGCTGACAGCTCCTAACATCAAACCAGCACTCCTACCCCTACCCAACCCCTACCCATGACCTACCTTCATTTCTGAAGATATATCTGTCTCTAAAGTCTAAATTACAAATTGCAAAATAATGAAGACCCCTCTGGGTGATGCAGAGTAAATTTGATTTGAGCCTGATTGAAGCTGATTAAACTCAGTAGGATACTTCACATGGATGTAATGAATGTGATCCAGGTTCAACATCTGCTTGAAGAAAAGACAACAGTAGTCTAAAGGACAAAGTGCTCTGTGACACAACTGTCTAGCTCTCACTCTTCCTCTGAGTGGAGAAGTCTGGATGCACTTCATCCATGCACTTTGTGAGAAACTCTCACAAACCTAGCAGAACCAGCTGATATTTATGAGATTTTACTGAGTACAGTTTTGGATTATTGTCAGTTGAAATGGAAGTTCGTTTATTTACATTCCTCTCCCCTGCAGATTTTGTACGTTCACAGAAACAAATTCTTTAGCACCAGGAACTTCATCTTAGCCAAAATTCTTTTTTCCACAGCATATTTTTGCAAATGCTTGCTGGCTTTGCTTAAGGAAAAAAAACGGGGAGGGGGACAATTACTCTGTTTGCACATTGCTATTCAGAAAGTGCTCTGGTATTGCTTTCAAACTGGTCTCATTTTACTCAAAAAACATTAGCTCCATACAACTTATTTTTTTATATAAAAAGAATTTTGCACCCCTTTGCCAAATCTGTATATGGATTACACAGTACTGTATCTTCACAGCCCACATACACACAGAAATGTATACAGTTTAATGCATGCAATTAAATTTTAAACCTTTTCAGCCCCACATCTTATTACCCTATCCCCGTTTAAAAAATGCATATTTCTGATGAATCCGTTTTACAGGCAGACAAGTTTCTTTGTAAAAATCAATACGCAATAAAGTAGTAAACTGAGATGCTCCTTTCAAGATAAATTTGCTAGGTTTTGCTCCTACTCACCATGAAGCATGCACTCTCATGTTTTGAAAACTAGAGTTTACAACAATGAACTAGCAGCTAATAGAAAATCATCAGTGATTCCAATGAATCTGTGCTAATGCTCACCACCCAACCATCTGGACCTTAATTCCTGCATGTCCATCACATACACCTACTCACAATCCATTACTCCTTTCAGCTGATACTGGGCTTTCGCTATTCTTCAAATACTGCTAGTGGTAAGCACAATATTTCAAGAGAGATCTGCTATCTTAAGCCTCGCCTAGAACAGGGTGGAGAAAGGGTGGAACTAGTCCCTAACCAAGCTGCAGAACCAAAAATACATTGCACTGATGAAATCTTCCCTGTAAAAAGTTTTCATTAAGAGACCCTGCACAATCAGAAGGACTGATACTCATCTCTCCAGCTCACTCAACACCTAAACAAGCAGCTCTTTTTACAGTGGACTTTGTTCTTCAACAACAAAAGCCTAATCCAAGAACTCCAGGTAGAGCCACAAACAAACAGGCACATGAAATGCAGTTAAAGAAACAGGCTAGCCATGCTTGATGTTCTGTACCACTCAGTGCACGGAGGGGAAAAAAAAAAAAAAAAGAACTACAGCAAAATTAACTTAGAAGGAACGAGTTTTTAGTCACTCCCCCACAAATGGGAACTCCACACCCTGACCTCAAACTTTTGCCAACAATTTTATTACTGGGAGTGTCGATAAGAATTCACTGGTTTACTGTGGGCAACCTAGTATGGGCGCCCACGTGCAGAAGGGGCGTTCTGTAGGAGCCAGGAAATGAAAGACACTCCTCCTGTTTCCCAGCTGAAATACCCTTGGTTCACTGGCCCTTCCTCCTTGAACTTGCAGCTCCACAGATCTCTGCAAAAGACACAGTGAGAGAGACTGATTCTGTCTCCTGTCTGCTTTCCCCACACCAGCAGTGCCGCCTGTCATTACAGATGAGACACAGGGGCCAACTACTGCTATCTCCCCAAATCTCAACCTCCAGTTGACATTCAATCCATAAAAGGACACAGCTGAACAGCATAACCCTGAAGGCAAACCAACAGTACTCAAAGTTCCTTGCAAGACAACCACACCAAAGCCTTGCAAAAATTACACCAGTTCTTCAATGCGTTTATGTTGACAAATTACCAGAAATGTTTCCTTGTCACAGAATTTTACAGGTAAGTTTAGAAACAGAAGGATGTGATAAACTTGTTGGTTTCTTGCAGAAAATAAGGAACAGCAAAATGTCCACTTAACATAGATCACTGTTGAAGTGCTAACAGTAACACCACAATTTTAATTTCTAAAATAGAAAAGAAAGCATGAGCAAGTAGAACATATGCATGATCACTATCAAATCTAAACTTGACTATTGCAATACACTACTTCAGGCTACACTTTCAGAGCATGCGGCTTCATCTATTGCACAGCAAGCTCCCAGTCTTTGAGGTCATGTACACAAACCCAATGCTCCATATTCTACACTGTCCTTCAGTCTGCCTTTAAGGTATTGGTAATAATAAAGAGAGCCCTGAAAAGTCCAGGACGGATATGAGAGAGATTGTGTCATCATCTGTTTTCCCAGCAGGCAACTGCGATCACCTGGAATGTTCTCGGGGCTGTTTGACAGAACATGCTTAACAGAGAACGCTCCATTATGAAATTCCTTTGCCCTTGGAATTCCCTAGAGCTTAAATTTACATTGGAAGCTGCATTGTCCCTTTACAACTATCTAGATGTCAGAGAAAGGTGAAGAAGACAAGAGAAAGCTGAGGAAAATCAGAGATAGAAAACTGAGGTAGTTTTCCATTTTGCAGTCTAAATCCAGATGTTAGAAGAAAGGATACAACACACTCTAAGATCAACTTTGATCAAATTAATAGCCTCTACCAATGAATTATCTCATACCTGTAAAAGGTTCATATCATCCGGATTTTCAGAGCCAGGAACATTGTCTCTCAATATTGATGACATGACTCTCACATTCATTTTTGCCATATCCAGTTCACTGTACAGTTTCCCAATCTGTTCAGTTCAACATGACAGAATATTGTGCAGGTGAACAAAATGAGCAGATTAATTCTTACCTCTAATATGTACTTTCTTCCCCATTAGGCATAATATGGGTCTAATTAGCATTATTTTACTACGGTGACATTCCATAGAAATTCGCTCAGTTTTTCTATGTCCAAACTTAGATCTAAGTCCAACAACACTACTGGTTTTCCAGACATTTAGTGCTTCTCTCACTTATTAATAAAACTCTTTTTAGTTAACTACAGGCCAAGCAGGAACAGAAGTAAACTGTCCTTTCCTTTCTGCGTTTAAGTACAACCTCTTCACACAAGTCTTATGCAAAAATGAGTTTGGCTTTCTCACTCATCTTTGACAAAGCTTTTTATCAACTTGTATAACATCATCATAAGAGATCATTAGAAATTCTCATGCTCAAGTAAATGATTCCACTTTCTGGCTGGGTACAGTCAGGCCTTTACCCAAGTGATTTCTGCATGCTTTGCTTTGGCTAATCACCATGTAAAACACCTTCAGGAGAATGACTCTAAAACCATGAATACAGAACTATGCTACTTGAAATGATGGTTTCTTCCAGTGGCCTATGACCTAGGTTGTTGAAATTGCATGTTGCCAGCATATTTAAAATGGAACATCCCTCCCCTCCAAACCTGTAATACTGCACCTGCTCAGCAGTCAACAGTAACGTCGGGCCTGTGGGAAGAGGCAATAAAGAACGTTTTGTGGGATTAGCAGAAGATGGTGATGACTTTGTAGTATGTGAAGATGAAGACTGCTAAAAGACAAAAGAGCAGAGCTTGAGTTTAACAAAATAATTGAAACTGACTTCCAGATGAGAATGCTACAAAGCATCTCTGTCAGACTAGACAACTGGGCTTTCGCATAACCAGTGCTCTCAGGGAATTTCTTGAGCAAGTTCTAAGAATAAATGTGATAGCTAGTTTGTAATGAAATCAGGGTGGAATTCAGGAATCTTTTAAAATGGCTTTGCTTAGTAAGTTCCATCACAGATAAAATAGGAATGGCTAAGAACAAGCTGCCTCTCCTTGACCCTTGAAACCACCTACCAGTAAGTCCTTCCTTAAGTACTACTGCAATTTTACAGCAAAGGATATTTTAGTATGCATTTACACTTGGAAGTAGTGACAAGTTTGGGGAGTTTCACTTGTATTACAATTAAACTGATTGCAGTAAGAAACAACCCTGGACAAAGACTGTATACATCATGTCCTTAAAATCTCACAGAGACCGAGCTAAAAATTGCATTCAGGTCTGCTGCTGCTTAGATCAACAGAAGGTTTGAAACTGAACGTAATGGATGGAAATATGTGGGAGACAGAATTGTCTCTACTGCAGTTGGTGGGGAAAAAATTGTTGTCCAGTGAAAGCAGTTTCTTTCAATTGTTCAAAACACAGCTCCTTCAAACAGTCTCAAATACGCAAGTTTTTGCGCAGCTCACTATTCAGTCATTAAACCAAACTCAGGATAACTGAATCATTCTCGTCTACACTGATACAGTCATCTAACTCTGTAATTGCAAGGCTGCACCTAAAGGTGAATGGCTTTCACACTTCCTGAGTCTTGTGAAAACTCTTCTAATAGAAAATAAATTCTGGAAATAACTGCAGTAAAGCATATACTGTATTTTCAACCAATATCCAATGCTCAAGCCATGTTTACATTTAATGTATCCTGGGTGCTACACAATGTACGCTTAAACAAAAAGGCAGAAATTAGCCACAAGGTCCAACTTTACTGCGTACAAGTTATACAAACAGCTGGAGAGAGATACAGACAACAGACCTCTCTTACAGATTTGAACTTCTCTCAGATTAAAATTAAAAACATAACGTTGCTGGGAGACCTTACTGCAGCCTTCTAATATGTTAAGGTGGCTTACGAGAAAGATGGGGAAAGACTCCCCACCAGGGTGTGCAGTGACAGGACAAGGGGTAATGGTTTTAAAACAAAAGAGAGTAGATTTAGACTAGGTACAGGGAAGAAATTCTTCACTATTTGAGTGCAGTGAGGCACTGGATCAGGGTGCCCAGGGAGGCTGTGGATGTCCCCTTCCTTGAAGTGTTCAAAGTCAGGTTGGATGAGGCCTTGAGCAACCTGATCTAGTGGGAGGCGTCTCTGCCCATGGCAAGGGGATGGAACTAGGTCTTTAAGGTCCCTTCCAACCCAAGTCATTCTATGATTCTATGAATGCTCAAATTCTGAATGGTATGTGCTTGCAGGAAGATCTTACTTGTTTTAGTTAAGGCTTTCAAAAGCTGACAAGTTTTGAGCACTCAGCTCTCACTCATTTTGAGATAAACAGTGTGCCCAAATTTTTTAAATGCTTTGGAATTCTCAAGAGACAGATGTTTCTTTTTTGAGAACATAGCCACTATTCTGTGGTTTGAAATAAATAAAGACACTATTATATAGGACACATTTCTTTGTTGTTATCTTAGCTGTTATAATCAAATCCGATTTCTGCTCACGTGCTTATGTAGATTGGTCATACTCTGCCCTGGAGCACTTAAAAAACAGAACATAAACATACACACCTTCTGTGTCCATAGAGCTCATACAAGTAACACATCCTGCTTCTGATTTACAATGGCTTAATGAAGTATCCTTGTGTATCCCCACCTTAGTTCCTCCTTTGCTGGTGTCAGAAGATGGAAACTCCACTCCTTTCTTCAGCAATTCTAGATAAACTTCTTTTACTTCAGTCACATCCACTGTTCTTTGGAACCCTCGGGCCCATGTCTGGTTTGGAAATAAGAGTAACACGGACAGTCAGTGGGGTCAGAGAAGCCCTTCTAAAATATACAATCCTAAAGGCAGGTGATTCCCTCCACGTGAATAGCATGTTTTCTCCCTTTACCTGCTCCAACCAACTCCAATTTAAAATACGAGGAACACCACAAAAGCTCCAAAGTTCCCTCTCACCCTGCTTACAACCACAGAGGAAGCGCATACACAGACTGGGAGGGGAATATAAAAGGCAGGTGCTGACAGTTTTCCAGGACTCTCTCTAGTTCTTTCTGTCTCTGTGCTACTCCTGCACGAAGCAGAAGAATAAAATCCACTTAAGATGTTCCCATGAGTACAGTGCAGAACAGAAATGGGAGCATTGTTAAATGTTTACCATATAGCAGAGACACAAACACTGTTTACTCTAGACTTACCATGATAAAGGACAAGATTTTCTCCTGCATGTCAATTGGCAGGTTGTATCTTGGATTCAGTAGTTTCACCAGCTTGTCCTTACAGAAGTCTTTCTTTACAACCAAAGACTGGAATCTGGGACCACAGTTCTGCATACACATGTCAAGCAACTGCAAACACAAGAAGCTTCTGTTACAAAGTGCAAGGAAAAGAAAAGCTTGACTTCTTTTGTTTCTTTTAATTTAATTTATTCCAAGGTGTTGTGGGGAAAGAATACTAATGAATATGAACAGATTATTGCCAGCAGTCTCACAACACGGTCTGAAGAGGTTACTACAGGGAAACAGACTGCTATTCCTATGCAGAAACAAAATGAAATGAGTTACCCAGAATTGAACTATTTTTGACAGAGAAGTAAAGTCACACTTGTTTCCGTGTCACAGCAGTTACTGAACACGCTGTACCTTAACAGTGTGAAATCTGTCCACAGCCTGAAAAATAAAATGACTTGTACAGATTCAGTAAAAGAATTAATTCAGTGCCTAGCAAACAGGTACTCTGGTCTGACAGATTCTGAAGAGCTCTACAGGAGAAGAAAACAGGCTTACTAAATGCCTCTCTTCTAATCTGTCCTCTGAAGTGAGAGACTAATGAAAAAATAGAAAAGAACAAATTCAACAACTCAGAGTACAATTTCTTCATGCGTTTTAAAGGTCACATTGATTTGAAACAGAACAGGTGAATTGTTCCAATTGTCAGATTCATCTGCACAGAAGCAGTCTACTTTCAAAACTGCCTGGAATGCTCAGAATGGGATCTCTGCAAGCAGCACGTCTGCCCTATCAAATACAGCACCATGACATCATGACATAACACTTCTCCCTCGTACACCTGGAGGTGCCTGGCTGCAATTCCCATTTTGCAGAAGAGATATCAAAGGCTGTCAGTATGTCCCATTCGCCTGGAATCAGGCCAGCACAGGCTTTATCAGGGAGCTGGGACCAAACAGAATCAGAATTCATCTTTCCTGGCTTAAAACTAGAGATCAACCAAAGTATTACGATGCCCCGTACAAAGAAAAACAGTCAGTTGTGCTTTTCACTCCTCAACCTTATCTTTGCTTTCTCTCTCAATTTAAGAGTGAGGATGGAAAGGTGAAAGCAAAGGGCAGAAATCACAAAAGTTTGCAAAACTTTGTGGCTTTAGAGTCATAAAGCTTCCCCAGAATCATGCAGTAGGCAGAATGCATTCACAAAAGGATACACAGATTTTTAAGGATGCTACTTTAACCATGATCAAAGTAGGTTAAGGATGCTTTCCTATTCAGAGCAAACTATATTCGGCTACGCTGAAGTCTCTTAGTAACTCATTTTCCAGTCTCAGGACTTGGGGATTTTTCTCCCACTGTTATCAGGAATTTATGGGAGAAGAGACTTAAGACCAGAAGAAAACATATTGCTGAAATAAAAAAAGAGCAGAACAAAGAGACACTGGGAGACTGCTGTGCAAAAAAACTGAGAGATAATTACCAAAAAATCTTGGCTCAAATCATTATTTTTCGTTTGAAAGAGTACATGAAACATATGCTAATAAGCCAAGTCATTTGCCTGTGCAGTACTTCAAAGATGGTTTGTCTAAAACATTTTCAACCCAATGCATGGGAAATTTGGTATGCTATTCCCTAATATTAATTATTTATATATGGGACTGAGTATTTGCTCTCTGAATGAGAGTTCTGAAGCTCATGGGCTAGATCCTCCACCTAATCATGCCATGAGTATCTTCAGCTTAATGTGAATGCAAGAAAACACAGTTTGCATTCTAATATTTCTAACAGAGACAATAAACTCTCTCCAGGATTACTCTCCACTAAACTCACAGTGATGTCCTACTGAGTAGAGTTTTTGAAGACCAAGACACTATTTCCAGGTGTCAGCCTCTAAAAGAAACCTGTACAGGCTGTTTTTCAGCTGCCATTCATTAATTACAACGTAGTGGCTAGATAGCCTTCACCAAGGTTTTGCATTTCTAAATATTGATCTTTCAGATTGTCTTCGGTTTTTCAAACAACATGGATAACATTGAAATACAGATTTCTTTTGCTCCCACTCAATATCTTTTAATTTTCCTCTACGTCCATATGTACTGAAGTGCAAAAAAATCTGACATTTCTACCCATAGTTTTAAGTGTGTGTGCATACATGTGTGTTAACAAAGGTGCAGACTACTTCCCCATATGCTGTTCAGTTCCTAAGACCTTACAAGATTCAGAACTGGGGCACTAAAGTAAATGCTTAAAAAAATAATAATAAAAAAAAAATCAATGGAGATCTACAGAAACATCCGAACAGGTGTCTCAGCATCCACCATGTAAACAGATTTTACACATCCAGAGCCTATTAATAATGAGTCAGATAACACACACACACGGTTGGATTCCTGTCTGAAAATTCTAATCCTCTTCATTCCATGATTGTGAAATCAGCACTGCCAAGCCTGATCTGTTGGCTTTATCAAAGGCAGCACGGAGCAGCTTCATGGCCTGACACGCACACACCTCGAGCCACGTGACTTCACAGGCACCAGGTAATTTCACTAGATCAGAGTACAAGTTGAGCCACAGCCAACATATTACACAGCTGGCACTCACCCTTCCTCCTGCAAGTAAATAAACACATGTCTAAGTTACAGGAGGAAGACAGCACAGTTGAGATTTAACAAGTCTCAGTGACAGAATCAGGGCTAACCCGCGCAGCTGTGCTACTTCAGACAAAGACTTTCACATTTCAGCCTGTGTGCATTCTCGGGGAATGATCTGCTTAAGAAAGCAGTTTCCTTAGGAAGACTAAATTCCAGAATTTCAAGGTTGAGTAAACAAATGTGGATCAAAGTCCAGTTCAAAGGAGAAGTGGCTCCTAGATCTGCTGCCTTCTTAGATACATCTAGGAGAAATGTAGGTTGGAGAGAGAATTTGATGTAGAGACTAAAAAGCAGGAAGACAGCATTTACTGTAGGAAAGACAGGCAATAAGGTATAGCTCATAAAAAAAAATGAAAAAAAGAGCTCTTTATTTTTGTAGAAATCTAGAAGAAACCAAAGAACTTTTAAAAGGTAGTAGTTGAACAAAGCAACACAAGCCTCACCCTCACTGGGAAGTGAAAATTACTTGTTTTTTCCATTTGCAATGACTTATTGATCCAATCCAAGTATTTCAAAATGAGAAACAGGAACAATGTCATTAATGCAATCAAGAACATAAAAAAATAGCAATAGCACATAGAAGAACAGATTTGAGAACAAAGGAGTTAAAAGTCATACATGGTTAGCAATGAGGTCAAAGGAAAGGTTTTACACACACTAAATTGATAGCAGTAAGGGCAGAAAAGGAGAACATGCAAGGGAGCCTGAGGTAGAGCGAGAGGCAAGGATAGAAGGTCTTACATAAGGACAAAAGCAGGAAGAGAGAGTTAGATTGAGTGGGTGAGAACAGACATGGAGAAGGAGACTGAAACCGTAAAGAGGCTGTGAGAAAGTGCTGAGCTGGAAGTACAGCTGGAACCTGGTACATGCTCCACCTGCAAGCAAATAGAATAAGCTTCCAGGTAAACACAACAAAGCTCTTCCTTGGATGCAACTGAAACAAGAGCATCTTGGGCACGTCTGCAGAGTAAATATCCTGAAAAGGACTCCAAAATGGGTCATCAAAACTCCAGCTGACTGCCTCAGGTGGTCAGAGGACTGAGGTACACAAAGAATGTAGGAGAAAGCAAGCAGATCTGATACGGGGATTGCAATTACAGCGGAAACCAAGTGTTTCTGTTATGCAAACACATGGAACACACAAAAAGGTGACTCACCAGACACTGGAGGAGGAAATCAGGAAAGCAGTGCGGAAGTGCAACGAGCTGAAGGTATATGCTGGTATGTTCAACACATTTATCTGCCTCTCTAACTCGTCAAGCGACACTTAGGCAATTGCTAACTGACCTACAATTCAACACTATCAATCACCTATTTTCCTTAATCACTTCTATATAGATAATGATTTTGCACAACAAATACCAAACCTGTGAATAACAGCAGTCAGACTGTAAGGCAGACAAGCCTCTATACCCAAAAAAACGAAACAACAGTTTAATGCAACTCTGCAGCAGCTTAAAACAAAACCAGATTCTTCTCACAATTGCACTACTGTCAGCCAAAAGTAACTCGAGTGGGGATCTCTGGACTCAGGACAGTGATGGGAACTTCTTGCTACCACTCACGTTATCAGTGCAGTTTTGGACAGAGAATGTTAGCAAGCTCCAGTAAATCTTAAATTGGCTGAAATCACAAGTCTTCCCCAAACTCAGGGAAAGCTCAAGAACACTGCCATATTCTGAAGGCCAGGTCATCTCAAGTGAGGATATTGCCGGCCACTCCAACCTTTAGTCAGAACATCTTCACTCTGCAAGGCTTCTCCTGTATCTTTCTGCCTCGCTCAATTCACCACTGTTACCCCTTCATTCAAATTGTTTTGTAAATAGAGAAATAAAATACAAACACCACACCTCCTACCAGACAAGGTAACATAGTTTAACCAAGATCACCGCAAGGTGAGTAATAGAAGGGTCAAACGTAGCTTTTATGTAATATCCTAAGCTCTGTATCTTTCACAAATAGGTGGGGCACTCACAGAGCAACAGTCACTGGAGCAAATAAGAGCCAAACTACTTTTACCAACCACAGGCTTTAAAAAAAGAAGCAACAAGAAATTTAGAAAAAAATGAATACCAACGGCCCATCTGATCTACACTGGTAGAAGCAACAAAAGATAGAAAAAGTCCTGGAGAGTCATATCACTGCTAATTTACATGTCATCATTTAAAATGTTTTCCTTCTTAGTGGCTAATTAATACAAATATAGCTGTACTTACAGACAGGGTAAGCCTGATCTCCTTATGGTTACAGTTTTTTGAAAGCTTTTTCTTTAACGCTTTAACTGCATCCTTGGGTCTGTGACAAAAAATTACATAGAAAAGGTTACCAGAGAAATTAAATTGTTTTTCCAATTCATAACTTCATCTAAGATCCAAAAATACCAGCCTGAGATTGGGACCAAATTCATCCCTGTATTTACACCCATTTAAAAACACAGTAATTGCCCCGCTGATTTCAGTAAAATTACTTCAGCAATGAGCCAGAGTAACAAAGCAGTGAATCAGGATTGTTACTGCAGACTGCATTACTCCTGGGACTTGTGCAGAGAAATAAAGTTATCCTCTGCAGGACCTCCTCCACAATTATATTTATTTCACTGTTGCACAGTAGATTTACTTATTTAACTTTTGTTGCTACGAAAGGAAATAGGAATTGACAAATGTATGAAGAGTTGATTGGAATCTATTTTTTATATGTGATCAAGAAATATTCTCTGGGGAGTGCTGCAAGAAGTAGGGGCGTCTTGGCTAACCTCCTATCTTTTAATTGCTGGATGCTTTTAACTAATCTGAGTAATTACCATGTACAGACGGACAACTCCTTCCACCCAAGAGAGTGGCATTTCCATCCTAGTCGTTCTCATTTCTATATATACACTCATATCTTTTAACTATCTATGTAGGAGGAAAAGGGTGGAAGATGGTATCAAGCTTATCACATGTGGGAAACAATTTTGACTGATTAATATGAGCTATGTACAGTGTACCCAGATATTACAGCTATTAGGGCCAGCTCAACGCTCGTGATCAACAAAAACAACGTGTCCTGAAGTCTCTTTAACATCTCTCTACAATCTAAGGTGGAACCACATGCATAAACTGATTATGTCAATAAGGAAAAAGAAATCTTTGTTGAAAATATTTTCAAGTCAACAAATTCAAATGGGTATTTACAATTACCAAAGTTTTCAGTTTGAAAGGCCTGTTGTACTTCATGGGAAACAAAGAAGAGATCTCTGTATTTTTTCAAATGCTATGGCATCAGAGTGGCCGTGCCCAGTTGCACCAGTAGACCACCAAGCCAAAATGCAAGCGGTGGATGAGAGGGCAGAGGAACACCTCCCATTGCAGCAAGCTACACTGCTGCACCACTCTTGCTTCTTGCTCTTTCTCTGAAGCATCTGGAAATGCTCTGGTCAGGAGCTGTGTATTACATTAAAATAACAATTTGCCTAATTAGATACAGCAGTTCTGCTGTTCCTAATATCCTGTTACAGACTGGGACTAGTAGTGGTTGCCTAGGAGGAAGTTTTAAGGAGTTCCTCTGTAAGCATAAGCTGTGCACAAGAGGAAGTAGTTCATTAAAAAAAGCTCTGTTGCATAGAAACTTCGCATAAAAACTACCACAGAGGGTCAAAACGTGCCATAGCTCATGGCAGTGACTGGAAAGGAGTTATCACCAACCCCCCAAGCTCCAGAAGCCAGGTGAGAGTATGAGACCAGGAAAAAATGACAGGAAGGAAAACTTGATGTAAGAGAAGGTACTAAGGCATACCTTGTTTTCCTGGAGAACGCTCTCCAGCCAGTGTTAACACACGCTGCTGCCTGTGACTGCTTGCAGTGCAGTGCACCAGCACCTCTGACACAGGAGCTGACCCCCTTTCCCCCTCCCACAGGTGGGAGTGAGGAGGCACAAAGCAGGAAGGGACCATGCAAACCAGAGCCCAGCTATGTGCTGGGAGCTCAGGGGGAACTGAAGGACAGAGCTCCCGGAGCAGCACTGTGACAGCCTGCTGCTGAGGTATGGGTGAGCTGAGCCTGGCAGGAACTCTGCTTAGGTTAACAGACATGGTTTAAAATCCTGTTGCAGGCGGACAAGCATCCAAGGCCTTTTCCCACTTGGGGTTCTGCATAGCACAGGGGTCTGAAACCACATGGGGGGAACCTATGCTACCACCTCTCTCCAGTGCCTGTCAACGGGGAACAGCCTACAGGTGACCCCTCACAGTCCGGGTGGCCAGGCAGGAGTCACTGAGGCAGGCAGAACTCCTCCCGAGGAACCAAAGACACCTCGTCCCCACCGTGACTCCACTTCAGGTAACTTCACACCTCCACCGCACGCCCCGGCTCGACCCTGTCCTGCCCCGAGGACAGCGCGGTGCTGACGGCCCCGCAGGAGTCCTGCCGCGCCCAGACCCCGGCCCCGCTCACCCCTCCTCCGTCGCGTTGATCACGTCGCAGATGTGCATGAACTGCCCCCACTCCTCCGTCTGCAGCGCTCCAAACGTCGCCCGATCTGAAAGGCCGTGGGCAGCGCGGTCAGGCGGCGGGCAGCGCCCGGCGGGAGCGCTCCCCTCACGGCCGGGCGGGACGCGGCGCCCCCCGCTCCCCTCACGGCCGGGCGGGACGCGGCCCCGCTGCTCACCGACCGCTACTCACCGATCAGGCTCCCCACGGCCGTGCCGAAGGGGTCCTTGGGAGCCTTCCCGAAGGCCATGGCCGCTGCCGCTGCCTCTGCGGGGCAGCCCCGTCCCGTCCCGTCCCGTCCCGTCCCGCCGGACCCTGCCGCTCGCCTCCCGCCCCGCTGGGCGCTCCCTTCCCGGGGCCGGGGCGGGGCCGCCTCCAGGTGCCGGCAGCGCGGAGCCGCCGCGGTCACGTGCGGAGCGGAGCGGGCCGGGCAGCACCGCCCTGCAGGGCAGCGGCTCCCGCACCGCCCCGGCCCGCGCAGCGCGAGCCGCCATGAGGCCCCAGCTCGTTCTGCTCCTCTGGCGGCACCCCCCGCCCATCGCAGTTTCCTCAGCCACCCCCTAAACGGGACCTGTCGGAGCTGGAAGCACGGGGAGCGCGGCACCGAGCCGCCCCGGGGCCGTCTGTTGGCAGCCGGGACTCGGAGATGAACTTCTACGGATGCAAACGCCATAAAGTTGCTCGCAGTACACCTGCACGGGTCAGTGCTGGGGGAGAAGGGTCTGATTGTAGCAGTAAATGAATGAGCTAAGTGCCAAGAGTTCCACTTTAGGTAAGAGACCACAGAAAATGAGGGGCTTCTCAAAATGCAGCCAAACAGAACGCACCCTTCTCAACTGGTATCTGAAGCAATTCGCTGATTATGTTGGTTACACCATTCGTTTGTGTCAAAGGAATGCTGCAAGCAGTGAGAACGAGGAGCTCTGCCGCCTGTCCTGCACACTCCATGCAGGCATGTTTCAACCTTTGGCATCCACCACTACAGAATCTCCATCCTGCCACAAACCCCAACGTTCCTTTCTATTTCACAGGTGGAAAAGGAGCTGATGTGCAGATCTCAAGGAATCAGGAAGAAAACAGTGCATGCAAGTTGCATTCCTGGAGTCATCCTACCTACTCTGCAGGAGCCACCAAGACACACCACCAACACACCACCAACACGTTCCTCTCACCATGTACAGGTTTCCACATGTGGGACTTTCTTGCTACAATTACTGTCGGTGTCTTCCATTGTGCCGCTTCATCACGAGTTTGACTTTATCTCAGACCCGTACAATGCTTGGGAAGAAATGTGGCATGAATGAGAATTAAAAGCTCCACTGTAGTTTTTGTTGACTGTGAGTTGTAATTATTTCAGCATCAAACAAACACGGAATCATATTAACCTGCACTTGAATACAGCTTAATCAGTCATAGTCAAAACATGATACAACCAAATAAGCGATTTGCCTGGCATTAGAATTTCATGAATTAACAAAGCTGTATTTGCACTGATTATGAGTTCTCCCCAGGATAAACTCATTTCACTTCCTTTTGCATAACTCCATGGCACCATCTACTGGGCAGCCTTAGCATAAAGGCTGGAGAAGAGCTTGCGTACCTACAAGAACGCAAAGTTACTGATTGACTTGCCTCTAAGTTCTTGCATTTACAGTGAATTCAGAGGTCAAGTCTTTTTCTCACACTTTCAGTAATAAGTGGATGGAGTTAATCACACAGTTTAGTGGTTTCAACTTGAGACTTTTTCTAATGAACGGCTCTATTTTCTACACTTCTCTCATTCTCATAGTTTGGTTTTAAACCAGACAGCATCCATCAAAGTAGGAGCTGATTTATTCTTGGCTGCAGGATTTTGAAAGACATCCTCTAAACTCAGTGTTTATTTCATTTGCTCTTTAATACCTAAACTGAAATAAGGGCCTATTTAAATTAGCCCTTGTTAAACCTGCAATGTGAGTCAGATCTTGTTTCAGAGAGCGTGTTTTATTGAGCTCCTCGGGGGAAAAAATTAATGAAGCCTTTTTTCATTGGAATTTACTGCTTAAAGTTACTCATTGAAATCAGCTCCTGGTGTAGATCTGTGAATGTCCAGTGGGTTTCAGGAACGGTTCTGCTTGAGGTGCCTGCCTGACCCTTCAGCCTCCTCTGGACTTGGTATTTACCACTCAGTGATCACAGAGGCCTGAGAGAATCCTACCATACTCCTTGCAATTTTACTATTATTGCAGCTATATTATTATACTTAATTACTATTATTAAGGGACGTAGTATGTATAATAGAGTTATAAAAAGAAAGGAGAAAAAGCCTGAAACAAAACCAGGAGAGAATTCCAAACATGCATGAGCATATTCATTCTTATCAAGAATGTGCAGAAAAATATCTTTCAGCTTCTTTAAAGTCCCCATGAAATTTAGGTTCCCTCATGGTTCTGTTCCACCATCATAGATGCATCAAACATCAAATTTGGAATTAAGAACTAAAGTGGGATTTCAGTTCTAAATTTTGTCATTTTAAAAATTTTCAACAAATACTGACTAGGCATTTTGAGTTTCGAAGGCCTTACTCTCATCAGTTCTGAGGTCGCAGAGATGTACAGACCTTGGGAAATCCTTGCATTACTTTCAGTAAACTCACTCACAATAACATAAGATAAATAATTTCTCTTTGCAAAATGTTTTGGAAAAAAGATGTTAGAGGCAGACATAAAGGATGCCACTAGACATGTACTATACCAGCATAAGCAGACTCATCAATGTAATTTTATTTGTACTAGAGATTTTCTTGATGTTGCTATGTCAAAAATCAAATCCCTAGTTGCCATAGCTATGCAGAGATTTTTTTTTTCATTTAAGTTTTGCTGGTTTTAGAGTTTAAAGTTATATATCATTAAGTTGTAAGAAGTCAGACCTTTACCTCACTTAGTCTTCAGTCTTATTTTCAAGGATTTGTGTACACACACAACCGATTAAGTATTTCACTTGAACATCTGTCATATTCATAAGCTGATTTATGATATTGACTCGTACCTGCTGTGAGTTGTTCTATGCATGTACGCCACAGTGATGATTTTTGGTACAGTTTAAGAACAGCAGAGATTCTTAAGAAATCATTATTTCTGCAGAGATTTGCTGAAGAATTGCACAGTATTCCTTCCTCTGTCTCCCAAGAGCTGTGTTTATTCCCTCAGCCTTCCCCAGAAGCCTGTTTCAGTCTGATTCCTCCTTGTTATCCCGTAGAACAAAGCTGCAATCAGCGGGATTCTCACTGTAGCTCATTAGACCAGATGCTGGTTCTGGCCTGTGCCGGTAGCTGAACTTGAACAAACAGCTAGAGGGCTACATCAAATCCCTTCTGCATAATCTCCATTAGCTCATTGCCTTCAGATAACAGCAAACTTAATCAAGAGCCATTTGGGCAAATTAAATTAATGCTCGTCTTATTTGGGACTCAGCCTGACTAAGAATACAGAGCTGTCCCCAAATATCTGTTGAAGTAATTACTATTTTATTGTAAAAAAAATCCAACCTCGGTTATGTTAGCAGCACATCTAATTTGTCTGTGCAGGAAAGGGGAAAGAATCTTGCAGCAAACGAGGGAGGTGGCCACAGCCTGCAGAGGGCAAGCTTGGCCAGCCAATCTCCCCACTCAGGCAGTGAAGGGGCTTTAATGAAAAGGCAATTCTGTATCAGCCATATTGAGCTTTCTCACACACACAGTGGGGTTCACATGCAGGTTTTTAGCAGTATAATGCTGTCTTGTCATTGGGGAAAAACAAAAAAAAATCTGTATATGCAATGCAAAGCTCTCTGAAGGTAAAAGGGCAAGGGATGAGGTATTTTTCATGACTGACAGTGGACCACAGTCTGATTTTCTCACTTGGTTCTGGGCTGTGTTCCCTGGACCATGCAGCCTCAGCACGCGGTCACTGCCCTGGGACTTCCATGCAAAGTTGGCCAAATCTGTATTCCCCTACTCCTGCCCTCCGAAACACTGAGAATTCCAAGTGAAAATCATCCTGCTTCAATACTACACTGTAAGAGTCATAACTAACTTGAAAATAAAACTGTACATGGTTTATCATCAGGCTGAGTGTAAATTCTTTCAGAAATATGTATTTATTTTTTCAGGGATTACGCATTGACTCCCTCAGGGATCCTACCCTGATGATGCGGTGCTAATACAGAAAGTGCCCTCCCTCTCCTTTCAGGAAACAATCCTCCTTTTTCCCCTGGGTCAAGGCTGGAGATAAATATTCTGCTGTACGTTTAAGGAGCTTACCAAAGCCGTTTCTCAAGTTCACCTTCTCAGAGAAGAAGATGCATGCATTTCTCCCAGCTTCTCTCCAGAAGTCTGTTGCCTTGCCATGCGTTCTAGATGTATAAAGAGAAAGTGAAATTGTTATTATACAGCAGAATTTTGCAAGCCTTGACTCAACTTTCCTGTATGAGATCAATTATTAAATATACCTTATCCACTGGAAGGCAGAGTCCCCTGCTTGAATCTCATAGGAAAACTTATAAAGAAATAAAAAACTGAATCTTAAAGGAATGGTACTGAAATTACAGCATTTGTAGATAGCTTGGTTGTGAATGGGATGTGACTGCTATATATATGTTTATGCATATACACGCATTGCAGTGTAGTGAGCAAGCTCAAAATAATCAATAAGGTATGAACTTGGAAATTCAGATTGACAGCAAACAAGCATATGAGAAGCTGGGAACTCCTCTGTCATCTTGTCTGCAAAGGAAAGTGGCAAATAACTGGTTCACTTCTAAGCTGTCAATAAAGAATGTATGATCTGGCCAAACATATTTATATTAGAGGCTGTTTAAAGAGGTTTATTTCATAGGGCATCTTCCATGAATTTGGTCAGCAATACAACACAACTGTCTAATTAAAACAGGAATGCCTTCTGATTTATTGTGGTAATTTGCTTCTCTGTGCTACAGAGCAGGACGTGGCATGCATCACTGTGTGCTACAAGTTGAGTTTGATTTCATTTTCAAAGCTATTTAAGTTCATGACAAAAGATGTTAATATCCTGAACAGCTAAAAATACAGATTTCTTCGCCTCCAACAAACAAGCTTTCAAAATCCTGTTATTAGTTGTTGCAGCTTTTAAAGTTAGAAAATACCTGACAAGAGATGAGGCCTTCAGACAGGACACCTACACCCACAGGCGTACTGACACGTGATATCACAAATATTTGTCTGCTATTTCAAATCAAGACAAGAAGCAAGGAGACAATTCCCAAATCCTTATGCATCACGTACGTGGTATAAGAATCCTCCCAGAAGCTGTAGGAATCAGCCTGCATCAATGCAATATTTTCAGTACCAGCAACAACCTTAATTATTTGGATACCACTGTAACTATCGGTGTAGAAAGCAATCCTGGAAAAAATGAAACCCTCAACCTCTGCACGTTAGCAGCAGGTATGGCCTCTACCAAGAAAGCCACGCTGCTCTCAGTCACAGTCCTGCTGCCACTTTGCAGCAGCTTAGTTCTGCACCGTTTCTTCTCATTTTTGTAGTATTTGGAGAATAGCAGTAACTAAAACTAGACCCTTTGTAGAAATAGGCATTTAAAACATAAAGTTTTCAAACACTGAGTCCTGGATAAATAATTGCAGCAAGATCTGATTGCCCACAACAGTACTGGCCATTGAAGCAGGTATCTGCTGGAAGCTCTGTGCCACCCCAAGCCCTGGTTCAAATCCAAGCCATCCCCAGCTAACGTAACGCCATGCTGCTCACATGGCTATCTCCTGTCCTAATTAACCAGGAGTCTCAGCTGAGTTCTCTGCTGGATTTTAATTACAGAGTTATTAATTCATGGGGAAAAAATTGACAGATGTTTCAGGTTGGTCGTAGCAAATTAAAAGGCAGGTGCTTGGCACAAAAAGTCAGAAATGATTAAACAAATGACTCACGGATGTTTTGCTGTTTTACACTGAACAGTGCACACAGCATCCAGTGTGCATACATTCAGTGCACTGTGGGGCAGGGTGACTTCTCAGGGTAAAAATAACAATAGCAAGAGATTTCACTCTGTCTCATTTTTAAATGTAAAAAAATTTGTAAATGTGTGTTTTTAGTTCACTTCACAGTTTGTCCTGGGTTCATTTTACTCTTCTTTCCTCTAAAAAAATTCCGCTATTCCACAGTTTATAAAAAAAGTCTGTGAAATGCCAAGGTAAGTGAAGGGACTGGTTGCTTACTCTGCAGTTACTGTTACTCAAACTGAGCATACATGTAACACGAAGTAGAGGCCTAGTTTCCATCTCTTAGGAGGGACAATTCTAATTCTACTGATAACTTGACAAAGCTCATAAAAGTGCTACTGCATATCAAACACATTACGGGGAACACAGGCATGGCCTGGAAAGCTACCAAGGTCAGTAATTTTAAGGAAAGCAAGAAGCAGCAAGTGCCACAGGCTCGAGCTCTCCATCACTTGTTCTGCTTCACAGTCCTTACTCAGCTCTCAGCAAGTCTCATTTGTCATGATGGTATATGCAGCCGTAGCTGAACTGAGGAGAAACAGCCCTTCAGTAGACAGTTGGTTACTAAAAAGAATCACTTGGATACAACTTCTCTGCACCTCTTTGGGTGTGTGTCTGCCAGGGAAAGAAATGTTCCAGGTTGGGCTTTGTGGATTTTTTTTTTTTTTAAACTGAATATGCATATGCAATTTATAGTACAATCCTCTTTTGGATGAGATATTTCCTATTTTTTACACAATAGAATAATAAAAATCGCAGTGTTTTGCCTATATTATGATTTCCAAACAGTTTTTTTTCCCTTTAACAAAAGTACACTTCAAACTATTCTTGATTCAAGTCAATCCAAAAATTACTCAAAGACAAAAAAAAATCATTATGTTTGATTTTGAGAATGCAGAATCAGATATTTTGGCAATTTCAGAGCTAGTGTTGAATGAAAATAGATTCCTAGGAACAGTTTCGATTTTGACAAATCAGTATTCTCCCATCAGATATTGTAAGAATTTCCCCCCAGCTGTAGGCTACATGGTGCAGTAGTTACCTCAGAGCTATGAAGTTGAACAACCACCCCCATCACCACTGACGCCTTCTTCCAATAGTGGACACAGAGCTGTAGGGGCCTACCAAGACTCACTCTGTTTGCTCCATTACCACAATGCACATCCAAATGGATTACCTGGGATGGTTCATCTGGAACCACCGCTCTGCAGCCCACAGGCACAGCCAGCTGCTGCAGGCAGGAGGTGGCCAAGAGCCGAGATCCTGGCCCTTCCAGGCAGGCAGTGATGCCTGGGGACGCAGTGACCATCCCGCCGGGATGAGCTGTCCACCTTCCACCTCTCCTCTCTGCCTGGAAGATCCTCTCAGCTCCTGCACACCTGGTGACTGACCCAACCAAGTGGGGAGCTGGGAGCCATTTCAAGCTTTCATTTTCCTACTGCCTGAGAGCAGGACATGGAGAAGACATTGCCAACTGGTTAAATAGTATATGGAGCCACGAGACTCAGTTGTATCTATGTCAGTTGACAGAAGAAACAAGTACATGCAAATTTTAAGCTGTGACTCAAAGCTGAAAAGCATCTTTCCCTGTTGCTATGAGAGGCAACATTTCACTCAGTTTCTGGATGTGATGCTGTCTGCTGGGCCCTCTTCTAAGGAGGAGCTCATTCAGACTTCATTCCCTTCCACCTGCAACAGGGTGGGGCAGAGGGGAATTATTTCTGGTGACTTTTCTGAAAAGGTAAAAATCTCTGAAAGTCTGCTCAGAAGAGTTGTAAGCCTCAAAATACACTACCTGCTTTGGCTGCATCTCCCCAGGGATGTTTCTGGCAAACATTTGCCTACAGTACAGTTTACACAGGGAGCTGAAGCGCTGGCATTTTGCAAGACCATGCAGCTACCAGCAATTTAATGCTGTGGGAAACAATTCTCATTAAGTCTAACAGGTACAGTTTCACACACTGCAGGAATCCCACTGGTATTTCCAAAAGCACAGACCAGTTTGGGATGCAGTACGTGCTCACTCTAATGGGCACTACACGTCCTGTATGCAAATTGGACATTTCAGCTCATGAGTGAATTTTCACTGCAGCTATCACTGAGTAACAATGCACCAACATAAGATTTTTTTTTCCTGAAATATTTAACGCAGTTCAGCAGTATCAAAATTACTTGAAATGTATGTTGTGAAGGCAGCTGTGAGGAGGAGCCTCCAAGAATTGCTTTTTCTACCATGAAAAAGCACTCTGGTGCTCAAACTCTCAGTCATTACAAAAGCATCTATTAATTTTAGCTACTTATGTGGTCCTCATTGTTATAGAATCTGAGTGCTTTATACTCCTTAATGCATTTCCTTTCCAATTCCTTATTGAGGTCATAAAGCAACAATAGAAAGATGAAAAGTTAGATCAATTCATTTCTCCAAAGTCCCTCTTCTGATGCCTAGTTCCAGCAATCTGATGCTTGACACATGCTCTTAACTGCGGCTTGAGTAGAGACTGGAAGATTTAGCTTTCTGTGCCAACCCAAAAAGGTTTTTGTCACAACTGACATGAACAGCTTGGCCCCTAAATCAGAAGGGCAGTAAGAAACCAAGTGCTGCTCTGTTGATACAAGCAGTACCATTGGATTTTCTTTGGAAATATATAGGGTTATGCCTATCTTTGATAGCAGTGGCTGCCTGAAGCCATAGAGAAATTATGTGAAGATGCTGAGGGTGCCTTCTCATTGCCTGATCACTGTTTTTTTTATTTTGTGTTCCATTTAATGGACCTTGTTCTTATGCACTGTGCAGGAAGCCTGTGCATCATCAGGATTCAAACTTTGTTCAACGCCTGTAAAGCTTTCATTGGATCTAGAAATAAGGAATTTGCCCAAGGTTACGCAAGAGATCAGTGGTAAATCAGGAAACTGAGCCTAAGCCTCTTAGAGTAGCAGCCTAACTGTTGCTTTCAGAAGAGTTTCACTACATTACACCAGCTAAGTGTCTGGCTCAGTCGCTATTCTGTGGATTAACAGAGGGCAGATTAACTGTAGTCTATTGAATTTTTAAAACATAAAATAAATACCTGCTATAAGCTCTTAAAAAGTTTTCCCTAGCAAGGTTTTAGGAAATTTCCAACATTGTCTTAATTGTATATCTACTTACATGCTCAGAAGTACATGTAGCTACATAGTAATAGAACCAAGTCTCAGATCGTTATTTAAGGTGAATGAAAAGCACTGTCATTCCCAACATCCCAGATAAACTGTTTTTCACTGCTATACACAAATACACTGAAATATAGTTAGTGCTTTATCTGCTAGGCAAGAATAACCTCAGCCTCTTTCGACGTGGAATTCTCTAACCACCCATGGACAATAAGATGTTGTGCACTTATCATCAATTTTCTCTTTTTGCAGGAAATGAGGACTGAAAGCAAGACAGACAGAACCTCTCATGCACTGACTCCTTGCACATAATTTCTTTACTGAGTCCATGCCTACCCCTAATTTCACTCAGCTGAGCCAAATCTATATTCAGCTGTATCTGATAAAACAACGCTCACAGCTCAAGGTCACCAGCTCAAAATTGGTGCTTGCTTTTTAACTGGTCTCACTTGAATGGTAATAAGCTTCAAGTACTGCTTTGTCTTAGCTTGGATTCAGTTAACAGTGCACCATCACTGTGTGAGCTGGGTGCTTGAGCTGCAGTTATGCTCTTGCTGTTCGTGTTGCTCCAATTTAATGCAGAAAATATGCAATAAGGCGCAATAACATCAGCAGACTTCTGAATATAGATGTATATTTACTTACACACCAGGGAAGTGATCACTTATTTCTCAATGTTTCATCTCAGTTTTAGTGTTTTTAGTAAATCCTGTGCTAATGGAATATAGATGAAATAAAATAAATTAATTTTACTACCTCAAACTGAAAGAGCAATGCAACAGTAATAGGTGCAACAGCCCAGAGAGCTCACAGCATTCTGGCAGGCTGTGATTCTGAGACTATTCCTATGGAAGACAAAAAATATCCTTTTTCCTTTCTTTGATCTTCTTTTGATCTTTTTATTCCCGAGGCCTAAAGGCAAGCCCAGAAAAAGATGGCTAATTAAACCTCTGGTCTTTAACCATTGTGTGGCTGCTGCAGCCTTCACATAGAGCACCACACAGCAAAGCTGCTACAAGTAACATCCTGATAACCCCTTAGTATTTGTTAACAACAGTTAGAGGGAATTGGTTTCAAAGCCTCTCTGCTTAACACAGACCAAGACCATTAAGCCTGCATACTAAAGCTATTTTTGAAAAAACAGCTCAATTGCAAAGTGAAACAGCTAAACCCTATGAGGAAACAGCAATGACCTTTGCTGGCATGCAGTTTGCTTTGCATGAGGATGTTTAACTTCTTGACTCAGTCATTCTGGACAGCTCAGTTTAGCAAGCCCTTTGTAATTGCTCTCATTCTTACGAATGCTGTTAATATTTAATATCGAGCTATCAGCTGAGCCAAACCTTTATTGCCCTGTAATTTTTTTCAGTTCTTTCTTTATTTCTAGTGACTGATCATATCTTTTTAGCCAGAAAATACTAGTGCTTTCCCTTTGCTTTTTGAAAGGAAATTTTCTATGGGTTTCTTGTTCAGTAGGAGCACAATGCTGTCAGTCACACCTCTACAAACAAACATCCATTCAGTACTCTCTCTACATACCCAGACAAAACCATGGCTTTGCCTCAGGCTGAATCATCACATAAAATCATGGGATTTCCGTGAGCTTGGTATGACCTGGGCCAGCTTGCAGGAGCTGCTACAAGAGCACATGCGTATGGACTAGCGCCAAATATTGCCACATCTGATTCAGAATCAGAAATGGTATTTCAGGCACAAAAGGTACTGACCAGGACTCCGTTAAATCCCAGATGGTGCAGTGCAGGTTATAAAGCCGGGATGGAGGAGCCAGGACTCTCGGGATCTCCCTTCTGGATTTAAAGCTGGCTTGCTGTGGTCTCAGGGAACAAAAAAAATCACTTACTACTCTATGCTATAGTTTATTCACCTGGAAAAATGAGATAACTTCACTGATCTACCTCACAGGCAATATGTGAGACTTCAATAACATTTGTGAAACTACTCACTGATCTCCTGGCAAGAAATACTATAATGGAGCACAAATGTCAAAGATTGTTTTCAAATTGGGCAGTTTTGAGAGCCACTGAAAAGTATGTACCAGATTGACATGGATGATGCCATAGTTATTTCCACTGTGATGCCTCTCTTTTTGTATCATCTCTTTTATGGCCTATTTCATCACCTATTTTGATGAGTTAGCAGTACCTAATACTTTTTTTTCTCTAAAATTTCATGTGTTCTCCTCAGTCCTTCTCTCTAGTTTTTTCCTCAGAAATTGCTCATGAATTGCCTTGGCAGATAAGACAGTAAAACAATAAGCACTCTTAGAATACGACTTATGGTTCTGTGGACATCAGCAAATGCTGTCAAACCCAATAACCTTCAGCTGGGAAGGCAGCAGTCACTTCCCTCGCACCATCGTTAACCTACGGGCCTGCATGCGGCCTGGCACCATGGAGAGCAGCTAGGCCGCAACATGCCGCTGGGCAAGGCCAGGCCAGGCCATTGGCAGGAGGTTTTCTTCATGGAGATGATGACTGGCCATGAAATTTGAGCACCTGAATAATTATGGTATCATACACTGAGGGATAAACTCCCTTCCTTTCCAAGCAGCTCAGAATGGAGCCGGAAGTGCTGTGGTTATCCAAGCTGGATCACCATCGTCATAGAATACACAGAAACATGGACACCCATGACCGCCGTCTATCTCTCTCTCTGCAGCATGCAAGAGAACTAGCTTGATCTCAGGAGTTTAATACCATCCTTTTGCATTGAACTTAAGCTTCTTACATACACAAAAAAAGGTACTCTTATATCATTAGGTGCTTTCCTTAAATATCCATTTTTTCAAAAGGCATTAAGTACCTACTTAACTTAAGCATGTGGCTAAATCTTATTAAAACCGGTGACTTTAAGCATACGTATACTTAAATGACTTTGTAACTTAGATTCTTAAATGAAAAAAAAGTATTCCTTCTTCTTTGTCTGTATCTCTATATAAGCTACATGTGGTAAAAGAACAACCACCCCATAAAAAGAAACAGCGAAAGAACTAAAATACTTCTAGGATGAACAGATTGATCTAATCCTATATTTGTTTAGAACTTTCTGATGATACCAGCTGCTGCTGCAGACTAGCAGATCTATTCCAGGAAGGCACAGACCTGCCACACAAAACCAAGTGCACAGTTACAGTGACACGTCCTTTTGCAGGCTCCCACTGGAGGTTAAACCTAGCAGATTTACCTCCTGTGCACAGCAGGATAGCGTGCAGTGGCGGAAATTCTGGATATTTCTTGCATGTTTAAGATATATTACAGATATTGAACCCTTTGGATCAATACGCACATGGGAAATAAACTGTCTCCACTTGGTTTAGCTCCATGAATGATGACAGCAGAGGAGAAGACATCCTTGCTCTTACACAGGACTTAATTTTATTTCAAACAAAGTTTCCATTAGGAAAATCATGTATTTATAAACAAAAAAAATGCCAGAATCAAAATTAACATTTCAAATCAACACTATTCCATGAGAGACATAAAAATGCTCCAACTCAGAATCTAAAGCAACTGTTGGAAAACACACACTATAAAAACTAAACAACGTGGAGATCTGTCCATGTCTAGGGCCAGCCTGGCTTCGGAAATGGAGAGCCTTGCTGCCTTTACAGCCTGTGCTAAGAAGTAAGCCTGAAGCGTGTGCCAGAGATGCAGCTTAGGGTTGCTCTCGGGGCAGGGGCTGGCAGCTATGGGACTGGACATGGTTTTCAGTCTTGTTATAGTAGTTACTGTTGCTTGAAGAAAGATTTGCAGTGTATTAACCCTTCCTTGGAATTTTTATCTAACCTACGATAAGCCACAAACGCAACCAAAAGCTTCCTGAAAAAAATCTAGATGATTTCATGGAAGAAAATATATCCAAGCAGCTGACCCACAATAGAAGGTCAGACACAACATCTTATTTCATAACAAAGACCAGAAACTTCACATTTAATTTCAGATCTTCTTGTTTCAATCAGCACTGCTTTTCCTCTGCACACACCCCTTCCTCTGGGGGCTTTCCTGCTAAGAGGTGGTACCAACAGCTTGGGTTTAAGTTTGCATCAAACTGGTTTTTATAGTACTAAGCACACTCGGAAGCTACAGAGACATAGTGTGTTTCTTGTTGAAATGCTTATCAGTCACAACAAACAATTTATAGTTGCAATTTTTTTTTTTTTTTTTTTTTTAAATTAAACCAGTAGAGGCTCTAAATAGTGCAGGGCTTAAAAAGGATTGGAGTGATTTTGTTCTCAGGTTTTGGCACAAAACCTACTGGTGAGTGAGGTACACTGAGAAACTAATACATCTCAATTTTTTGAAAATATTTTAAATGACTTATTGAGACTTTAGTCTTCAGCCTCATCACATCTGAAAGTTTCCGTGTTAAATTATCCACGTAAAACAGGATGTGCTGAATTAATATTATATTACAACACAAACTGTTAATGATGGGACTAGAAACCCTCAGGCCAACCCTTTTGCTTGCTCCAAAATCTAATTTAATTTGCCACATGGAGGCAATGAACAAACTAAGTATTCAAAATTTGGGATAATGTGCTTAAAAGATTCTGCTATTTCCCCTCCAAGAAAAACACACAGCAAAATATAACACTGCAACAAAAAACACTGCATCTGCAAATACTGACACCGATGTTATCAATATGTTTTGCACAGGAATCCGGAATTTTCATTAGACCCTAAAAACATTTCACACGGATGAGCCAATGTATTTGGAATCTTAAGTGCATTTGAACTCCCAGACCCTGTGGAGGTCTTCTGCAAGGCCTGTCAGCTACGATTAAAAGGACTGAAATTGAGAACATCATATTCTTTAATTGATTTCCTTTCTATAAGCAGCACGCTTTGTATTGCTGCAGAGAAAATCCAGTCAGTTGAATTTTTAATAATGCTTGCCCATTATTTAGAGCTTATTGCTGTAGCAGAATGGCTGTTAAAAATGTTTTTTCCTGGAAATTGGCACACATTAGGCTTCATTCATATGTTTCATTGCTTTCTCCATTTAGGATTAACCTTCTCAAATATCCACCTCTCTCACATCCATCACATGGCTTGCTTTCCATCACCCAGTCTTCCTTTTTTCCTACCACTGATCTGGATTCTAGCTCAACTCTTGCCAAGCATCGCTGCCGTTCTCACGTAATACCAATGCTGCTTCTGGAAGGAGCTCAGAACCCCTGCCTGTCTGCCTTGTTTGCTTGCTCTCCTGCTTGCTTGCCTTTCTCCCTTCCATTCCCCTGTTGACCCATTCACATACACACACTTTTAGCTTTCCAGGGAAAACCCAGTCTGAGTGGGCAGGAACAGCGCCTGTATAACCACCGGGAGGGGACAAGGAACCACAGGTTTCAGAAGACAGGCCTGGGATTTGAGCCTGTGGAGTATTAATGGTGCTGGATTGGTACCTGCACTCCCGTCTGCTCAATGGAGATGGACAGACAACCACAGCACAAGACGCAGAAGGTCTGTTGGCTGGTGATTAAACAGCTCCTTTACTATGAAGACTTAAGGAACATTCCCCCTTTGCACAACTCTGTCTTTGCAGAAACCACAAGTGCAGGCTCGAACATTTGTCCTAAGCATTTCTCCTGCATATAAGCCAGAGCTAAAGGCAGGGTTATCCATTTTGCCTTAAACCACAGAAATTCTCTCATCCTGTTCAATACGATTTCAGTCTTGTTGGGCTATTAGATACTGCTCCCAGCTGCCCTCACAGTGATTCTTTGGAAGTGATGCTGGAGGTGCCCAGCTCGTGCCCAGGCAGTAACCCCGGGGTCTGCACACAGGGCAGGGCTCTGCCCTTCTAACCTCTGCCTCCGGCGTGACAGGGCAGGTAGAATGCGGATTGGTATTAGCCAGACAACTTGCATAAATCCCACATTATCTCTTTTTCTAATTGTGGTAAATCCCCCTTAAATTAGCTTTAAAATGCCAATGGCTTAAATATTTCCTGTTCCTGATTTGTCTCATGGGATGACGATGTCTTCCCAGCACCAGGAATTGCTATTTAATGACTTGGCTGTTTAACCAAAATTAATGTGAAGGCTTGTAGAGATCATCTGTACATTAATACTGTTATAAACAGATCTCTTTCCTGAAATATCAAGAAATTTGAAGGGGACCAGCAGAATGAAGGGTAATCTTTTGTGGTGCTGCATATAGGGAAAAATGTCTTTGAATATGCTTTACAATTTTAAAAAAGGATTATAAGTCCAAGCAGCAGCAGTATCAAGCAATTAATGAAATTACTCTTTTGGGAGGGCTCAGTGTACACTCTTAAATATGTTGAAAATTAGCCCCAACCCCTTAAGGAGTTTACTTGGAACAAAAGCCAAATTTAAATCCTGAAGTTAATATAATAATGTGAAATAAATCTTGAGACTGGTGGACCAGAAGTTCTCTCAACTCTCCCTCTCTCTCTTTTTTTTTTTTTTTAATATTTAAAGTTAGCATTCTACCTGGTGCATGTTTCTTTATCTCTTTATTCCATTTAGTTTAATATTTTATTCCTCCTAATATTGTTCAGATATATTACATTTAAATATCAGAATCTCCCTAGGTGAAAAAAGATAAAACAAAAGCAGGCTGCATATGCAACACAAAAGCCAGCTCAAAGCACAGTCTTGTACTGCTGCAAGCAATAGAGCCAGTGGCACCAGCTGATACCTTTGCAGAGAAAGGCAGGAGGTTTTTGGGTATCCTTGGGAAGAGTTGTTCCTCAGCATCACTTTGACTAAGGAACCGTTTGAGTTGCCTCTGAAGTGAGAGAACAGGGAAAAATCCAGCCACTTTTTTTTGAACCAAATTCATGAACTGTCATTTGGAATTTGTGGTGCTTACTGACCTTTTGAAACTGTTCCCCAAGCAGCTAGAGGAGGATTTAACAAGCAGGTCCAGATGGAGCTGTGCTGGTGCCCAAGAACTGTGCTGCTGTCAGAGCACTTTAGCCTCTCAGGAATTAGGGATTTCTGCTCACATATCCATGGAGAAGCCCTGTGACAACCATAGAAAACTCCCCCAAATATCCTTAAAGAAGGATATTTTTCAGAAAAGGGATGGAATTCTTTCTGTGTTTTCCTTTTCCTGTTGGCTTATAGTGCCCTAACTACAGTAAACTGGCTGCCTTCCAGTGCTTCATTAAAATAAGTCTCTGCATTTCATTAAGATATGTCAGACATGGTTTATTCCTTTTGCTTTCATCCTGCCTCTGGAGAGAGCTGTGTGAGACATGAAGTGCACTCTCCTATTTTCATGGGGTGCGTGTGGTTTTGGTTTCTGTTTTTTACCCATTGCTCTGTATTCAGCAAAGAAAAGAGTAAGCCAAAGAGGCCTCGTGGGTTTTGACATAGAGGGTGGAAAGGTCTGTGGTAATCGTTTACATGTGGTACTTTGCTTTGCAGCCTCAGACCAATAGCCAAAAAGCTCTCCTTCCTGCTCCAAAGAGCTGAAATCACCCTGCATCAGAGGAGGATTTCTGTCAGTGGGATGAGTTCATTCAGATGAAATTCTCAGGTCAAGGAGTTCAAGATATTCTGAAAGTCGTAATATTACCTTGCAGCAGTAAAAACAGATATCCTTATACCTACTGGAAAACACTGGTTGTACAGACCAGCATCATGAAGGTAAGTAAAAGCAGCACAAAGGTTCAGGTAGAGAACTGGACCCTGCCTTGGCTGACGTTCTTTGCTTAAACAGCAGATTTTTGTTTCTTTCAAATGCTTAAAAAATGGCAGTCAGAGGAAAGGCAAAAACTTTTTGCCCAAGAACAGATGCCCATCTGTATACCAACAGTGGAGTGCCCCACCAAAACAGATCAAGCAGCAGGTTTATTTCTTATTGAGCTTAATTTACCAATTACTGAAGTAACACTGAGCATTGCTTTTATGCACCCATGGATATAGCATCTCCGTTTGACTGTAATTAAAAAGCAAAGATCGTTGTCCAGGTTAAGAGAATATGTGAATTGCATCCTCATCAAAGGAGGAGGCTGCCACTTCTCTCACAACACTGGCAGCTGCAGTCCTGTGTTTAAGGAAGACCACATCTTGACTGACAAGTGTAAAGAGAAGGGCCTTAGAAACTGGAAGTAAGGATGGATGGAAATGAGTATAATGAACTGGGTATTGAGCAAGGCTTGGAATGATGTACAGTGTACACACAAGCTGCGGTGCGCTGTAGTGTTGGCCAGGGAAGACAGCTCTGCTTGGACTTTAAGGAAGCGACATGCTTTCTCTAAGGAAACACATTGCAAGTTATGGTAACTTTTACACAAATAAAAAAAGAAAATAAAGGAAAAAAATTAAAAAGGGAAAAAAGAAAAAGATGAGAAAAAGGAAATTCCAAACCATTACTGTTATCTATCTTTCCTCCACTAATTTAGATCTGTGAACAGTCTGGGCAGTCTGTCTTTTTTCCCATCACCATCTCAAATCCCAAGAAGGCTAGAGAGCTGAACAACTGGTGTAGGTGGTGGGTTTTGTACTAGAGACTGCTTTGCTGTATAAACCAGGGTGAAATTATCTTGCAGTATTTCAGACTATGACCTTTCGAGTAGACAGACCCAATGATTTTCAGTCAATGCTCCCTCTGCTTGATTTAGAAGCCCATTCAGAAGGTAAAAAGGCCAGTTCATCGAGGCAACTCATTATTCCACTGTGCTGCTACATCCTGATAGATAACAAATCTGACCTTTGCTACAGAAATAGGTTGTTGTGGGCAGTAAAAGTTCACTTTGAGTGACACCACGAATGCTAACTCCTGTAGACAAAGACAGCATGGGGGCAGAATGTGCAATCAATGGTCCACCATGAGAAACTTGTTGAAAACCCGTGGCAGAAAATGCATGGTTTTCCCATGTCAACAGACAGGACTGAGCCCGTTAGCCTCAGACCTCAGTTTACTGTCCTTTGAACACTAATAAGCCCAGAAAACAACCCACAAGTAACCTCAGTTTTGTTTAATGAAGTGGGGATTGGTTGAAAATAAAACTACAGAGAGCTCATTCTTAGATCTTGGAATGCTTTGGCCCCAGTCTTGGCACCGATATTAAAGTTGTGCTCCTGAAATTCTGGCTGCAGCTGGCGACAGTGAGCACTTAACTATCAGAAGCTGTTAACTATCTGGTAAATTGAGCCCTGAAAAAGATGTATTAATAGGTTTATGAGGAATGCGCTAATTATGGCAATGTTCAGTGGTTCCCTATTCAGAAAATTAATTTCAAACATAAAAATTGATTCTTGATTTTATTCATCATATCAATTTTATTTTAATGTCATCTGACTTGGCATAATGAGATATTATTTGTTCTCAGGAATTATTTTTTTTCGCAAAGCCAGCCAACTGAACAAAAGCTTGGACAATTAATTTTGCAAAGTTTCATAGATGAAACAATAATGTTATCCAATACCTATCACAGTCCAGAATATATAAGCTCACAAAAACACATTTCTCTGCTTTGCATGTAACTCTGTCTACTAAATCAATGCATTTTTACTCCCTGCCTTCCAAGTGAAAACAAATACAAAAATCTGATGCAGCTATTTTTAGTGAAGGGTGGCCATACAACCACTCGCAACCTGCAAGAACCACTATGCCACTCTCTAGCTGAAGCATGCACTGGCAACCACTGTCCAAAGACTGCAGAAATGAAGCTGATGAAAACTTCTTCATTAGTGAATGTTGACATCACCTCAGAAGTTATCTAAAATCCTAATATAAAGTCAGTGGTAAATTAAAGATTCTCCTTAGGAGAAAGGTGTTTGGCATTCTGGAAACAATTATTGGTTTTCATCCTTTAAGGTTTATGTGTTTATCTGAAACTTTTTTGGCTGAAGCTTCAGATGATTTTTTTTGCCGATGACACAGGTCCAGAGTCTCCACCTTTTTATACCAGCTGAAGATCAGGTCAAATCTTTCTCTTGGTCCACCACTGAGGCAAATTTTTAACTGAAAAATTCCTAATTTTCTGAACAGCTGAAACACTGAAATTTAATTTCTAGGAATTAATGCCTCGAAGTTTGGCTCTTGCCTGGAACCTGCAATGGCTAATGAAGGTGGTGCTTCTACGGCAGGGTTGGCCTGTGGCATCACAAAGCCAAAAGACTGAAACCTCAATATTTTTTTAAAAAATCACATTTTCAGTGGCCACAACACTCAGGATAGTCATTCTCCCTGATATACTGCTGGGATGCTCATTAAGCACTGGCAATTAGAGTACCCCTGCTTCCTTTGTATAGCACTGATTAGAACTGTTAACTCGGTGTCCTCCCAGAACAGCTTATTTCAGGGAAGTTCCTCCCACTAAACTCTGTTGCGAACAATCCCTTTTAATCTGCTGACATGGATACTGCTTTAAGGCCAATCTCTTTGAAAAACTAAAAATATAAAAAAAAAGACAGAAAAAAAAAGCCAACAAGAAGAAAAGGAAAGGATGAGAAGAGAGCTATTCTCTGGAAATGTTAGCACTTAAAGTTCACTTGCTTACAGCTGCAAGTTGCTATATGACTAGACCCACAGACAACAAGGCAGGAGTTTTAGAAGTACAAGAGTGATGTGGGAACTCCAGTGCCATCACCTGGAAGCCCAGTCCCAGTGACTGCCCTGGCAAACCAGCCCTAACTCCTCGCTGAAGCCAGATGCCCATCAGCTTTGTAGCTTAACACCTCAGTGCCCCTGAGAATCCACTAGAAATGACTTTCAAAAACTAACGCCATCAGCAGGAGTCCAACAAGAAGCTGGCATATTTGTAACGTTCCTTTCCACGCAATAAATTCCCTGTGATGAGACGTGGTACTGACCTCGCTTGGTGTCTGAAGCTGGGCAATGGCTCAGGTGTGAAGGCTGATCCGAGCGCTCGCATGTGGCCCCTCCAGCAGATGCGATGCTGTACAGTGACAGCAGCCTCGAGCTTACAGACAGATTACAAGAAGAATGGGTTGACAAAAAGCCCTTTGAAAAGGTGATGCAGGATATTTCATAAGTTAACACCAAATAAAAACAGATTTATTCTTAGTGACAGGGTGCTTAGAGCTGCTAAGAAGTTGCATAATCATTTGCTGCTTTCACTTAGTTGACATCAGAGGAGCAGATACGTTGGAATGAATGATCTGAGGGATAAAATATCAGACATGAAATATCTCATCTCTCTAACCAGACCTGCACACCATACCTTGCTTGAACTGTATCTCGCCATTCAAAATCATGCACTTTATTTACTTTGTAGAGCTTGTCAAACCTTAGAACTTCTGCTTTGCAAAACATGTCTAAACACATATTGACCTATGCTGAAACAAAAACAGGACTAAAACCCAAAAATGTCCTGGAAATAAAAAATTGGATACGAAAAACTGATATTTGGTTTATCATTTTATAGTTTTGTCATCTTGCATATTTTCATATTGTTTTATGCCAAGCCTGTAGCAGTGATTCATTACATTAAATTGGAGCATTATAGATTCAATACAGAAGCATTCATCTTAGTGACAGGAAAGGATCCTTTAGGCCACTGAGCCACTTCCCTGACTGTAGGAAATCCCATAAAAGACACTGAAACCAGAAATACACAGAGGCTTAACTTCATTCAGCTGTGTACCCTTGGAGTTACAAACCCCTGCCCATCCCATCATAAAATGAAAGCTGTCAGAGCTAAAGAAAGGCTTCAAAAGCTAATCTCTGCCTTAAATCTGCACTATAAAACAACCCAAAAGCATTGGCAGTGCTAGGTCCTGGCAAATATTCAGATCACGAATGCCTGATGAGCTCAAAGCTTGAACTTACGGACAAGACATTAACGTCCATGTGTTGTCATCTTCTCTGCAGGGTCATTTGAAAAATAAACATCCCTGGCAGCCTGTTTTATCCGAGCTCCAGTGCCCTCAGTGCCCTCCCTGCTGCTGTATATTGCACTCTGAACTTGAAAATGTTGCTCCATGTCTCCAAGAGTGACACTTGGGGCTGTGTGCATGGCAGCTGAAGCACATGGGAGTGAAAGGAGCTCCCTAAAAGTAACAGATGGCGACATTAGCTCCTATTCTCACAGCAGGCCAAGCTGTAAGAAGAAGTTATTGAGTTGCAAAGAATTATAATATAAATAGCACTATTGTACTATTATTTTTATTCCTTTGATATTCTGGAAATGAATTGGCCATAGACATTTTACTGTGTTTGATTAGTGCCTTATTAATCCACATGAAAGAACCATAACATCTTTCAGAGTGGATACCGGAGAGTGAACATGGAATTTCTAAAGGCAAGAACTAGACAGTACACAATCTATCTGCTCGGTGGCTGTGCAAAGAGCTAAAGAAAAGTGGGCTTGTATTCACCGCAGATGTTGTTGCAGGGGCATAACTGAATTGGAAAATGCCCTGAGGTATCCTAAGAAATGAGATGCTGTAAGACCATTTGGGATCATGAAAGAATCTGGTACATAAAATCTTTCAGGAAGTACCAACAATTCAGCGACATTGTGAATATATCTCTGTATCCAGAAAAACTAACATGAAGATGGAAAAAAGTAAAATGGAAGAAGAACAAATTGCAAAGCACTATCTAAGTAGGAGGAGCAGTATCATATCTTTACGTTCTTTGGCTGGGAATGCTGTTAAAGTTTCAGTCAGTGAAAGGAGAAACTCCTTCCAGAATTGAATTACATATTTGACTTCTACATGGCAGTGGTCAGGAAGCATCATACAACTTTAAAGTAAATATTGTCGCAACACCAAGAATTGCTCTGTGTCCTTTAAGGAACAGCAGACTGCCTGGCAGAGACTCGTCACCTACCTGAAAATGCCCTCCCCAAGCTCTCTGGGCATCAGCTGCACTTCACCAGCACAGGAGACATCCCTGTGCTGCAGCTCACACCCAGCTGCATTTGTACAAGTCTTTGTCCTTAACAGCGTTCTTCTAATGCTTTGGCAAGTGAGAAAAAGTAACAGAATTTGTGAAATGAACAGAGGGAAGCATTGACCTTGGTCTACTGTTCTGCGGACAATTTAACTGAATTATGTATCCAGCTCCAAAGACCCTTTCTATGTGGACGTCCAATAAAACGTAAGGAAAGAATTATACCATACAGTCAGCTTCCAGAGAAGCGTATGTAAGGGCTAGTACAATTCAAATAAAGAGTGGATGTGTTTGAGAATGATTCAGAGTGAAAATTCATCATAGGCTGTGATTTTGGAGGATGCTGTTTAACTGCTCAGACTCTGGTGGGTAACTAGAATTTCTGGCTGGCCAGGAAAAACAGCCACAGTGCTACCTGGCTTGTCTGTAGGTTGTTCAGGGAAAAGAAGAGAAGAGAATCATGGAATCTTGCCTCCCAGGCAGGTGCTGCAAATCACCAGACACTGTTTTTTTTCACATCTGAGGCTGCCAGCCAAACACATGCTTAGAAGTACTTACAAATGTACCTGTTCTTCAGCCTCTGGGGTCCTAACTTGTATCGCTGTCTACAAAACTCTGAGATGAAAAATACATTTGAAAGTGTTATATGATTATGAAACGTGCATGTCTGATTAGAAGTGTAATTACAATGCATTTTGATATCTCAGCAGCAAATGGTGCTCTCACAGGCCACATCGTAACATGTGCACTCTCAACCCTAAACCTCAGGCATTTCTCAACTGACATTTGAAGGCAATAATGGAAACCCATGTTTTAATTTCTAATATGTTCAGTGCCTGTTCTTATAGCCATTATACATGGCTGAATCCATCATGCTGTCTAGAACTGAATTTCTAGAGGCATTCTACCTAAACCTTGCTGCTTTGCTCAGGCAGCAGGAAGCCATGGCTGTGCCTGGGAGGTGACAGCAAGACCTGTTGGATTCTCCCAGCCACCAAAATACATTTAAAGCTTTCACATGTTGGCATTACCCTGTGCCTGCCGCTGTTCATCCTCTTCCTTAACCTGCTCAGAGCAGGCCAGGACCATGCCTCCTCTCCATTGCTGAGCTATACAGAGGACTCTTGCCCCACATTTACCTGCTTCATCGTAGACTTGAGGCTGCAAAGGGCTGCTGGGCACAAAACCTGTCTCACATTGCACTGGAATCAACGGGTCATATGGCAGCAAAATCACCACCTCAGCTGCACCTTAACATACGCAGCACATTCTTAGTCTGCTAGATGCGTGAAAAATAAGGGTCTTTTGCACAGCAGTCAGGTGGAGTGCATGCCTGCAATGAAAGGTGTAACAAGAATACCAAGCAAACAGCTTTCTGCAGTCTCCCATCCAAAGCCCTGTCCCACACTGACCTTGTGTGAGGTGGTGCTAGCAACAGGCAGCCAGGAGCTTTTGTACTCACACAACACACATGCGGTTGTAACTATGCCTGTAGAGATGGTTTTGCCTTTAGGAAAGGCAAGAGGCAGCGCTGGGCAGGGAGTGCATGGCCCCGTGATGCTGCAGAGCATGGTGCAGAGCATGGTGAGAGGCTGCTCCAAGTGCAAGCCTTGGTCGTGGTTGGAGATGCTGTCATCTAGAACAAAGCATTTATTAGAAATGCTGTTAAGGACTCAGAATTAGGAAGAATCTGGAGTATGGGTACAGGCAGAGCACAGTAGTCCTGTGCACAGGGCTGGCAGAAGAGAAGCTATTTAGCTGCACCAGCTCAAAGTGCACACACAAAACACCATGGGGTACATCAGCTCCGGAACAGCACTGCTTTGTGCATCCTTGCACGTTTCCTGAAGGGATCTGCCTGGCACAGGAGCCAGAGCTTTTGCAACCATCAATTTAGAAATGCCTCATGAAATGTAAAACTGAAACCAAAGAGCTACGAACTGGAAGATTTTTTTTAATGAAGAAATGAAACAGCAGAATCTGATGGAAGTTTTGATGTTTCCTCTCAAACCCCATGTTAGCATTAGCACTAAACAGATGTCCCACATTCCAAAGAAATGGCAGGTTTGGCACCTCTTCACGGTTAGCAAATTTAATTATGGTTTCAAATGCAATAATGGAGCAACCTTGCTTGGCTATAATCAGATCTGCAGTTGGCATAGGCTTTCCTTCCCTCACTGTGCCATATGGGGAACTGCAGAACAAGGTGCTGCATATGCTCCTGCTGAATTATACTGGGTCAAATCAGGGTCAGATTAAAATATTCTGGAAAGGAAGGGAGAGGCAATCAAAAACGAAGAGTGGGAAGAGTGGGTGTTTTCCTGCAACCCGTTTCTGTGACCAAATTATTTGGGATCAAATTTGATTTGAGCTCCAATAAAACAGCTACTTCAATTAGGAGAGCTCCCAGGCTGCCTGCAATAACAGCGTGTTCTGGGCAGGAGATCAGGAGAGGCAGAAGATTGGGAGAGGCAGAAGAGCTGGCATCATCTGAATACAAGACAGTCCTGAAGAGAGGAAAATAACCCTTTAAATACACCACATTCTAGGAGAAAAGCTTTCTCTTTTTTCCCCCTTTGGAGAGTCAATGGCATTTCAGAAGATTTGGAACAGGATAAGGAAAAAACTTCCTGCGAGCCCACATTACATATCTGTAACAGCACACTGATTAAGGAGAGGAAAAAGAAAAATAACAGCCATCTTGTTATTTGGTTACATAAAATACCCACTTTCAGCAGGTAGGGGAGCAGTGTCTATGAGTGAGACTGCCTGATGTTTTCCATTAGCTGACTTTGTTTTCTGCTGTTAATAACTTTGCCAGACTTAACCCATCTGGGCCAGAATTGCCCTTCCTGGTCTCTGTCTTAGGCTGAGTTTGTCTGCCACGTTTCCATGCATGCCCGCTCACACCCAACTGGGATGGCTGATTCTGATCCAGAAGAAGAAAAAGCAACCTATAAAATAATTACTTCAACAACTTCATAGCCCTAGCAAAGAAAAATAGCATTAAAATATTCATTGTGGTATCCCACCTGCCAGAAGAAAACCACGTGGAAGGCAGTTGGTTGCTACTGAGAGAATTATCTGACGCTAATGCAGAACTGCTTACCTCCAGCCAGTGTCAGCAATATACACGAGCAATGTTCTAACACCATTTAATTCTAATTTAATAATATTCTGACAGCATTTTCTTTTTCTTGTTGAAACTAACAGGACTTTTTCACTACCTTAATGGGGTCCCCTGGCCTCTTGTTTGTATATTTCTCCAGAAGTGTGTCCCACTGTGACATCTCTTAAGGCACCATGAGTTACCACCCAGTTATGCTATTTGCTATCCGAAAGCCCACTTTAAAACCCCGACGTTGATGAGAAGTTAATTACTCTTATTTTCCCTTCTCAGTACTTTCGGTGTGATCATTTGAAATTATAATTATTACAGATTTAGAATAAAACATGCAATTAGCCCCGGTAGCACTGAGACCAGAATCAACGCAGCAGTCAAACCCCAGCAGAGTGCAGAGAGCTCTCCTGACGCGGGGCAGTCGGCTCTGCCATGTGCTGATGTTGCCATGGCATCAGGGAGGGAGAGGGAATAGCCCAGCAGCACCAATTACAGAAAGCACAGCTCCAGGTGACTGCTGCCCTGGAATCTCTCTGTCAGAAAACAACAAAGGGATTTATAAATATTAATCATGATTTGCAACACCTAGATGTAAGGAAGAAGGCTGCACACTGCAGGGAAGAATGCTGAAATGAGAGAGCTGTTACTTTTTATGGCAGCTTCTGTCAGGGTGACACAGCAAGGCAGGACAGAGCCAAGGCATGGCAATCCTCCATTCCCTCCTGCTCTAGAAGCCATCAGTGCTCCTCCCCTAGATTTCTTGGTTGTTCCTAAGGAAGGTGGGAACCTTCCTGTTGCTTGGGACTCCTATGTGCTCCAGCCCAGGCTGCTCTCACTCTGCCTCAGGCATCAGGACAGGCAGAGGAAAAGCCTCAGCAGCGCCAGGAGCTCCCTTGAGCATTTTAGACAGCAGCTGTCTGGAGGATTACCAGAGGAAGGAAGGAATTTTGATGTCACAGGGGACCAGCCTTGGATTCGTGCCCACTCTTTTCCCCAGCTAATATTGTCAAGGAAAAGAATGGGAGAAATTCTAATATGAAACATTCTCAGTTCATTTTAGGAAAACAAAACAAAACTGCAATCAAATAATGAGACCTGAAAACCGTTCAGTCTTGAGCTGAAGCTCCTTGAAACCGCACATCTGAGAACATCTGCAGACAGCTCTGTGGTGAAATAAGCTGCATATTAAACTTGTCCTTGAAGCAGCATTAACAGAATGCTTAAAACTCAATAAGAATGGGTAAGGGTAAAAGTCTGGAAGATCTATTTCTTCAGTAGCATATCTGGATATATGCTGGAAATAATTCAATACTTTTAGAGAGAGAAGAAAGTCTGCAGCCACGTCCCAGATGCCTGGATCCATATCGGTGCTTTCTGAGCTATTCACAGCTGAGACCCTTGCTTTGAAACTCCTTAAACCCGCAGCTTTCCACCTCCAAAACCACGTGTGCTAACATCTCGGTTGCCTGTACGTACAAAGCTTTTCCTGAATCCATTCTGGACAAGGAGGAACTCCATATACTTCATCCTACTGACAGGATGGGTCTCGCTCTTCGTATCAGATTCAGCTGGAAGCCACTGCAAACAGTCTGTTACTCTACAGGAAGGAGAGGGACTGTTTTTGAAAGCACAAGCACCAGGACATGCATTCTGGTGGCATTTCGCTTAACCCACAAGAAGTTCTCAGATACAGCTGTCTCATATTGCAGTCTCATTCAGCTCATCATCAATGGCAAAAGTCTCCATCAGCTGTAAGCTGTAGGAGGCAGCACTCAGGCCTAAAAACAATGAATCCACAGTCCCTCTTACAACACTGTCACAACAACACTGCTGTGAAGTGTTACATTTATGTCAACATTTTCACTTGTACAACATGTTCCTATCGGGTTGGATGGAGCTCACTTGCACCATTTCCCTAAAGGGGATGCCAGGGTACAGAGAAGTGGGCTGAGCAGCATCCTGCCAATGGGAAGAACAACCCATGCCTTTCATTCCCTTTTTCCTTTCTCTTCTGGCTAACGATTGCACTAAACCCTGAGCTCAGTCAAACGTCATGTGCAAATCTGAATGCAATACACAGCATAAGGGATTTATCGTGTTGTAATAGGTGCAGAGTAAGCACAATTACATTTGTATTGGTCATATGTATGTGGAATATAGAAGTACCTGCTTTAAAGCTGGAGCAACTTCTAGGAAATATATTTGCTGCAAAACAAAAATTAAGACATTGTTGGAAGGACCACTTGGTTTCTGGATTAAAAAAAAATGTACTCTGCCTGTAAAAGCACAGAACACAGCGTGCTTATGTATCCAGCAGCAGGTGGATGTGCTCTGGCAGTGGAGGTACACAAACAGGACAGATAAAACTCAGATAAGCAGTAAGAAATAGCTCTACTTCCTGAAGGAGATAACTTGCCAGATTTTCCCTGCGCAGCGCTGTATCTGAGCCTCCCGTGATCTAAGGGCTAAGACAATCTTAGCATGTCAGACAATCTCAGCTAAATCTAGGACCTATCCCCACTGGTATAAAACACTGATAGATTTTGTTCACACTTTATAGTGTGGCAATTACAGTTACAAAGTTCATTACATTGAATATCTCAACAGGCTGCTTGGGATCATTCAGCATCTCTGCAGCAGGCAGGAGCCAAGGGCAAGACACTGACTTCAGCTCAGTCCCGTGAGCAACTGGCAATCCTGGAGACACGAGACAGGTGAAGTCTCCTGGGTCACTGGATCCATTTCCCTGTTATTATGGGAATATTGCTGCAAAATTCCTCTAAACCTTGAGTGCCCCTGCTCAGTCCCCAGGGCCGCAGGTCCCAGGCAGCCTCCTGTGCAGGAGCTGGCCCCAGCCAGGCCCTGCGCCTTCCTGCCCTCAAGCCTTCGCCCTGTTTTACTGCCCAGGAACAGGGAGCACAACTACTTGCACTAAAATCTTCAATTTTTGCTAAAATTGAAGCTGTATCTGTTCTTTACAACCCCGGCTGCTATGCTGCTTATTCCATTAGCAGCCATTAGAGTCCTGCCACTGCAAAAGGAAATTACTTTGTTCCCCATCTGGCACGCGGTGCTGGCGAGCTCGGCCGAGAAATCACCTGGAGGACGGACCTCGACTAGCAGCTTCCAAAGGTAATTTGGACTCCATGGCGAATGCAGCAACATGAAACAATTTTTCTTTGTATTGTAGCAGTATCCCATTTGTATGAGCAGGTCTTACAGCATGAAAAATGATCATTTATTCTCATTTCAGTTGGAAAATTCCCTCTCATCAGTCTTTTGTAACAGTGTATCAGACCTTCTGGAGGTAAAGCTCAGCTAACTTGGTGAAAGTCCTTAGAAAAAAGAAAAAAAGATGCAAAGGCTTTTTGATTAAATTCTCACAGACAAATGAAAAATAATACAGTTCCCTAATGCCTAGATCTTTCAGTGATGGCTGTGCTGGTTATTAGAAGAACACTCACATCGGAAACATTTTTGCAGGTCTACTCTATTCAGCTTGTTTTACCTCTCCACCACTCCTCCCAAATGTGAGAGGACCAGCCTAGATTACTCAAGGATCTTGGTTTAAAAAATATGGGAACGTATAGAGTTTCAGCTCGGGAGCTGCCTCATAAATTCGGTGCTGTAGCTGGCAGCCCTTGGCTGAAAGCAACCACCCCATTAAATCACACTGGGCAAGAAACTGTCATTTTGGTGAATCATGAGAATTACTAATTCTATTATAATATGTGCATATACGAGGAAGGTAATTCAGTGGGAGTTTTAGTTTCATTTTTATGGCGTCCTTCAGAAGATGATGATCCTTGCTGCTTTTCCCTGTTGCCCGCCCAATTTCCAAAGCAGCTGTTAAAAGTTTTAACAGCAGCAGTTTATAAAGACAAGCAAAGTATAAACCTTTGCAAAACTCATTCCTGTTTTGCTGCTCCCCTGATTTCTGGCATTAGCATCTAACCACCACGTAAAACTGATGCTCAGGGAGCACGCACGCTCCTCCCACCTCCTCACAGAGCCTGCACTGACCTAATACAATGCACAGGGCCTGGGGCTGTCCCAGCACTCACCTCCACTTCAGTAGCTCTGGGCCCCACTCTTGCACTTGGACACACACATACCAATAATAATAATAAAAATAGAGAACAAGTGCTCTGATGTACCATGAGCTGAAACTCTCACAGTCCAGTGGACAAAAACAACTCAAGCAGCCCAACTTTAAAAAACATTCAGAAGCAAACAGTCCTATCCCAGCACTGGACGCAGAGCTAAGTTTTGCCAGGTGCTGGTAGCAAGATTTATTTTTGCACCTAGTTGTGATATGATGAGAGTTGTGGGGGTAACTTCTATTTGACCTGACTGGTTTTGAGTGATACAAATGTAGGTGTGAAAGATCAAAAATTTTGTCACCTCAACACTCACAGAAAATATATAAATCTCCCAGATCAAATGCATTTACTCTTATAAGGAGACACTAAATGAATGCTGATAGATTTGATATATTAATCCACCCGAAACAGTAGAAATCACACAAATCAGTATTAGCACATTTTATGGGAAGCTGCACAAGTCCGAATTGTTTGCAATTTCAGGCCCATAATTTAGAAGTGCATGATTTAATTCAAAGAAAAGGGAGAGATAAAAAGCAAATTTATTATTTTCTCCACTTATGAAATAGTACTTCAAGGTGCAATAAAGAAAAAACCTGGGTACAGCCTTACTGCAGTCTGTGTCTGGAAGTGGCATACACTGTTCTGGATCCATAAAGCCTTGCTCGTGTTTACACGATGATAAAGAAGACGGTGATGCCAGGTTTTGTCACCAGAACTTGGAGACAAGTTTATCCATTTTTGCATTAGTAGAAGGAAATTGGTGGAGGCAACTACTGAACACAAGTAACCATGTGTTGTCTCTTGAACACTGCTACTACTATAACAGGTCAATGGCATGATTATAAACATGGGCAAAAGGCTTTATGTGAATTAATTCATTCTCAAAGTACTGCTCATGTATGTCCTGTCTCGCTTCCTATACAGTCCCCAAGCCTTTTGTCTTCAGAGAGCCCTGTTTAAACAGTGAGGAAGGGAGCTTCTCTGTACATCTCACTTTGTATTGCTGTCACCTCCCCCTCACCTTCGTTTGTGAGACACTTAACTCCCCATTTACTGACCCCTTGTAACAAACCAGAGGATGAGCAGAATAACCTGGGATTGAGCTACAAAGAGATTAAGGACATGTCTGCACTGTGCAATGGAGCACGGTGAAAACAGCTTTAGGGAACATGTACTGGTGTCTAATAGCTGCCACGAGCAGTTTTGCCCGCTGCATAGCACTATGTCAAGCACTATTCAAGTCCAAAAAACCAGGGCTGATTAGCACCGTTACCCTCACATGGCCGTCTCGCTGCTGTTTTTGGAGCTGGCTTGTAGCATCCCCATAGGCTCTCTCAGACCAGTGTGCAGAATTACTTGCTCAAGGTCACACCAGGAATCAGTGGCAGCAACAAGAAAAGAGCCCAGATGTCTTTAATATCAGCCTTGGCTCAGAGTCACTGGGTTCTCTCATTCCTGAGCACAATAACCTTCTTTTTCCAGTACACAAAGTATTGGAGACACGACTCTTAACACATGCAGAGGAAGTACAGCAGACACGAAGCCAAATCACAAGAGCACCTCACCAACAGCCTGCTCTGGTCCAGGGCAACATAAAATCTGCTTCTTTGACTCAATTGACTTGCTGGACCTGTACAAATAAATTATTCTGTATTAAGCAGATGAGAATTCACACAGCCCTGAAGGGTACATGAAGCTTACACTTGGCTGCAAACCACCCTGTGTCCGTGCACGTGGGTGCCCTGAGCAGCAGCCTCTGCCCTGGTCAGTGCAGTGACCCATGCAGAGCCCCTGCTGAGCTGCTCTGCACCCACACTTCTGTGGCCAGCAGCAGAATCTGGCTCCTACTACAAGAACTAGTGACTTCATGCCTAGGAGGAGAAATTCAGTTATCTATAGCAACTAAAATAACACCGCGCAGCTTGTCATACCCAGTCCAATTTGTTCCATAGCTTTTCAGAGACACCAGGGAAATACTCAGTTCTCCAGTTCAGCAAGCTTCAACTGCAGTATATATTGGTTTCTAAGGAGTTGCTACAGAGGTGAAGAAAAAAGCATGGAGATATAAAACAAAACTACAGGCTTTTCACCATGACTCCCACCAACTTCTGTTACTGAATTTAAAGCTGAAGCCATTTTCTTTCTGAGACAATTGCCAGCCTCTTCTGTTTTTGTCGACTGCTTTCTCTGGTATGAGGGCTGCTCCAAAAGTAATACCTCCTGGTTTATTATGTTGGCTGTACGGCAGCAAAGGTTGAACCTTCCCACCAATATTCCATTCCATTTTGTTGTAGTGTGACAGATGGCAGCAGAGGGGCAGTCTGACCAAACAGCATCTGACATGGAAGTGGGGCAACTCTGCTGGTGCAGATTTTTACAAGCGTGGACAGCGTGCAGGCTCTTGTTCATCGCTGGCAAAAATGCAGAGTTAATGGTGGTGAATGTGCTGAAAAAATAGTGTGTCATAGCTGAAAATTTGCTCTATCACACAGTGTTATTGTGCTCTTTGTAGCTGTTGTCGTTTCCATGGAAATAAATAGGATGCATTACTTTCAGAGCAACCTACATACAACTCTGCACTGATTTATACTTCTTCTGACTTCACTTGTTTAGGTGTAAGTGATGGGAAAAATGGCTTTAAATTTCCTTGCTTTCAACACTGCTTCAATCCGCAGACAACACAGGCAGACTGGGTTATATTTTGACTTTGTAAGTCATTGTCATATTTTTTTCTCCAAAATCACAGTAGTTGAAACCATTATGTTTCTTCCATGCACAAACAAAATTCATATCCTTTCAGCTTAAATTATTTTTAGATGGTGAGATGCAGAAGTAAGTACAGTGACAAAGCACAGTGGGTTTCTCTCAATACATTTGGAACAAAACCAAGATGGAGCTGTTTTCAGCACACAGCAGACTCCCAGAAAATTACCCTCACAGTGCATGGCAGATGTAATAAATTTCCATGCCTCCAGTCAGAACACCCAGGCTCTGGTTCTCCCCAGGCAGCAGAGAAAGAGGAAGTTTGGAAAAAGGGATATTTTGGGGGGCTGTTTTTCTTGAATTCATTGCCACTGACAAAGAATTATTCTTGATTTTGTAAAAACTCGTTTTGGGAAGTTTGTTTGGCAGCTGCTGGCACAAGGGGGAAGTGGGGGTAACTACTCTGCTCCCCTCAGAGTTGCAATGAGCAGCACTGGGACTTTCTGCAGACACTGATGGAGGTGACAGAGGGCTTCCAAGGGGACTGCAACACTGAGAACGAACTGGATGAGCAGTCAGGAAGAAATGAGCAAAGAAAACACTTAATTTTTCTTTGGGGTATTTTGTTTCATAAATCTTAAGACAAGCTAACAACTTTTCCACTTCAGAAATCAAATCTCAATGTGAATCTCCCCGCCAATAACAAAACGAAGATGCTATATGTCTGCCCACAGAGCCTATTGCATGGCCCCCGGTTATGCTCTCTTCTTGGTACCAATACTGAAAGAGGAAAAATTAGAGCACAGAAGAAATGTTTTTGATGATGTGCAAGCCCCAGAAGGATCCAGACCACACTAATTTAAGTGTAACTTTGGTGCTGAGAAGAAAAAGCTATTACTCTGGGTACTAACAAAAAAGAAGAAAGAGCTCCTTCAGCTGGGGAGAATTCAACAGCTGCTTCTTTGAAGGGTCTTAACTTTTAAAAATCATGTTTAGGAAAAGCCAATAAACTCACTAGAGCAGGAAGTCAGAATTTACGCCCTGCTCAGTGCAGTCCTGTCCCTGCAGCTTCAAGATGAGCCCAGGTCAAGGCCCACGGACTCAGGCTGCCATGGGGCCTAGAGACAGCTGGACATGGGGACTGGGCCTGGCCGCTCCTGGAGACCTCTCACTTACCTCAGGCCTCAAGTCATCTTAAAAAAATAAATCCAAATTGAGTGTTCACTGTTTTGACTGCATGTATGGGTTTTTGGAACTCACACTGACCCTGACTGGAAATTTGGGAGCAGGTCTTTACCTTGCGTCAGCCACACTCCACTCACGGCAGTCTGAATGATTCTATGATTCTCATGGAATAGCATTTTCCAGTCAACTCCTATCTAAAATCAAGCATTCTCCATATGTTTGTAAATGAAGTCAAATGCAAATTTGGTTCGGCATCGCCTGCAAGAATCATCAAAATTTGGCAGAAGAAGAAGACAGGAGTTGTTTCTGACCTAATGTCTTCCCTTCCCCTAGAGGTAAACTCTTACACTGAGAGACATTTGAATCTCAGAGCCAGGTTTTCTTTTATACTGAACTAGCCCCACGGAAAAATCAATCACAGCATTACACAATAAAGAATAAGATGTATTCAGTCAAACTGCCCAAATTATGCTGAAGGCAGAGGAATTCACAGCGACTCCTACCTCTGCACCTTGCCATGTTCCTTCCTGACTTGGGCCATTAAGCAGCTCCAGGTCAGAACTGATTTAACTCACTTTGCTTGCAGCAGCTGGAGCATCTGGAGAGTTGCAAAGCTCTAACCATAATGGCTCTTCCACGTTTATATTTTTGATACTTCCACACAGCAAGGTTACTTTCTGGTGTGAACATCTGCTGCATTTATGGCCCCATTCAACCACTGTGAAGAAGACATTAACTTGTATTCTGCACCAAGAGCTGCTGAGGGAAGAGATGGAGGCCTCCTGGTCCATGCCAAGAACTGTGAGGATGTCTCACTACTGGAAGTGGCAAAATGCATGGCTTCAAAATGAGAGTGCATTACACAGAAATGAGTGGCACTTGGAAAATCCAATCTCTAAGGTTACCGCATTAATGACAGGAACTTTGCTTTAAAGTTTCTGTTATGGACTACAATCTAATAGCAAAGAATAAGAGGAGATAAATGTACAAGTCTCCAGTTCTCACAATTGATTATAAAGCTTGCCTAGACAGCCAGCTGACAGGCAGACATCTACTGATGGATATCTTTAATCCCATGCACAAGGAGCTGATTTTCTGGAGGCAAAAATTCTGCTCCATACAGAAAAGCTGTATCAGAAGCTTAAGGAACAAGATCTTGTGATTAAGATGCCAGTACTCTCACAAGGAAAGCATAGTTCCTTCAACAGACTCATAACATGATTTTTGCAGAGTAACTTTGCTTTCCTAGCTACAAACTGATGCTTGGAATTCTCTCAGTCCTGCTGTCAGTGTGGAGCGCAAAGTCTTCAAGGCAGGAACTGTTTTCTGGTCAGTGCTTGCACCATGCCATGCTCAGGAGGAACCGATCTCAGTGGGGTCTGTGGCCCCAGCTGCACTGCAGATGATAATACAGCTCCTCCCAGGATGATCTGCTCCTTCACTTCCTCAATTTCCTCTTGATCTCAGCAGCCTGGTTTAAAGTAACATTAGTACAGGGTATTGAGGTCCTTGGTAGAAGTGGTGTAGGAGTTCTTTAATTATGTCTAGGCCCAGTTACTCGCAGTTCAGAAACTCATGTTAAAATACTAAAAGGTTTTGACAAAGTAACATGAAATTTCTGGAGTAGGCTCTAGCAGCACAATTTCTCCTTTTTATCTTCTATTTCAAGGAAGAGTGACAGCAAAAATTTAATACTGTTTTATTTAGTGCTGTTTGATTGAAAGACTAAGGGTTGAATTGCTAATTTGAAGAGCAATTCTCAATGGAGATACAATATTTGTAACTATTAAGGACAAGGTGCCTCTGAAATTGCAATCTACTGCTCTTCAGATGTTTTAATTTTCAGAAAATTATAGCTTTCAACCTTCTGTACAAAAAAATACATGTAGTTTTATGATAAAAAGTGTCTAAAGTAGAGTACACATGTATTTCAAATCAAAGAAGTAGCTCATCTAACTTTCAGACAAGGCATTTCTTCCAGTCACCAGCAGCCTCACAACAAAGCAGCTGTTGATCTTATTTCATGGCCACATCCCTCTGCAACACTCTAATCCTGCCACAATGCAACTGCATTTCCCATTCTCAAGCCAAGTCCTTCACAGTTCTAGCTCATCCCAATTCTGCTGTGCAGCAAGTGGAGCATGGGAATAACTATAAGGCAAACGTTTGGAAGAAGGCAGTATTAAGCCTCCCAGACACCGTGTGCGTGAGGTAGCATCTTCCTCACCATCTCACAACAGCCTCATGCCAAAGGATGTCCTCTCCTTTCATTGTCTGCCAGAGGCCCAGAACAAACAGACTCTTTCCTTCTCATCCCTGCCCACATCAATCACATCTACATGACCCTAGGAAGACTCTGTAGAGTCAACGGAGATGTGGAGAACAAAAACTTTTGCATCAGGTGAACCCAGATGCACATGAGCCTGGCTTCAATCTAAATGGTCTGCAGAAAAACGCATCAGGAGGATTTCAGTACGGAGTGATGTTCTGTCAGTACCCCAAATCCTGCACAAACTCCGAAAACTAGCAGTTTGAGTTGTCACAGACTCTGTTTTCCACCTGAAATAGTTCAGCCAAGAGCTGACTTTCCTACTCCAGTTGTCAGGCCACAGCCTGAGTGACCCTGTTTGCAGGAACCAGTGCAGAGCAGAGATAGCTTTGGCTGAGCCGCATAACAGTGCCGACAAGATTGTGATAATGGAGATGTCCCCAGCCCTGTTGTGAAAGGTGGTTTTATCTTAAAGGCTGCAATTACAGCTCGACAGGACTGATCCTCCCCTGGATAGATCCTTAGTCACAAAGCTGTCAAACTCGTCATCCGTCACCCAAACAAAACACTCGTGGATCCGCACACAGACCTCCCCCCAAGCAGATTAATACTGATCGCTATAAAATAGCTGTGCCCAGGCTAATGTTTGTGATTACTCCTGGAACTGTCAGAGGTTTCAAATACGTAACAGTTCAGCTAGAGAGAAGAAATGATAGATAATAATAAAAAAAACCAGACGTTTTTTAGATAGGGAAAAGATGTTTCAGCCTTATTGTCAACAAGCTCATTCCTGTCTGGGTACTAAATATTGTGTTAAGCTCTGTATAACGCAGCTGCCCCAGGCTGTAGCAGCTTGCAACCTAAATTGGGCAAAGGTGCTGTTGTCACCCTCATTTTACAGATGCAAAATGCAGGCACAGAGAGAAGAAGTGACTTCTACAGAACGAGCCTGATAAACATCAGAATTGAATTAAAGCTCAGACAGTATATGGGAATGTTTTAACAGAAAGTCTTCCCTTTCCTGTCACTGACTTTCCCAATTGTGTACACTTAAATTCCTGTGGCTTCCACTGCTTTCACAGATTCGGATTCCTTCTGTTCCTAGCAAATTAGAGAGTCTGTCCACTTAGAAGCAAAATAGGTTGTTAGGGTTATTTCTCTCTATTTCTACTTCCTTAAAAGAAACTGACTCCAGGCATCAAACTTGCAGGCATTTCTGGTGGGAACTTTCGAAGTTGCTGTATGTTCGCCAGTCTTTGTGCTGAAGTCCCAGGCTGGGCGGCTGCTGGCACTGAGGGACGGGCAGCGTGAATCCAGGCAGAGCTCAGGCGTCCCTGGGTTGCAGGCAGGATGCAGGCAGGATGCTCCCGGCCCGCAGCCAGAAAGAGTGACTGATCTCTGTTTGCTCCATCTTTGGGAGCTGGTTTGGGGTATTCAGGTGGACCTGGCAGGCAGACACTGTGGCGTGGCTGAGTTCCACCTGCCCTGATAGCACATCTTGGGAATCTCACGCATCTGCAGTAATTCTAACTGCTTGTACCCTAAAAGCAGGAGGTAAGAAGAGCAGCATCATACTAGGAAAATGGGTTAGATCAGTCCTATGTATTTTCCTTCCTGAATCCAATACTGGATTACAGAGTTGGAGTCTGGCCTGCTTTTGAGGGACTCTTTCATTATTCATCTGCAGGCATCACAGGTCTGCTGGAGCAGGAAGCTTGCAGTGCATGCTCTTGATGCTAAGTAAAATGACAACAATGTCTGTCATCCTGCCTCTAGCATAACCTAAAACGAAGCTTCCTAAACTGATGCTTCAGAGGGCAGCAAAAGAATAAATAAACCCCTTAGTAATATGTCTAGCCAACCGTACAATGCTTTACATGGAGAAAAACATCTTTCCTGAGCCCAATAGGAAATCATTTTGTGCCCTGAAGCGTGAGATTTGTTTACCCTTAACTTAACATGCATAATGCTAGTTTTGTTTTTTTTTGCAATGAAATTATCCGTTCCCTTTATAAATCCGGCTCTTCACATTCCCCCGAAGAAGCTTAAGGCATAACTTGGAGAAATAAACCACCAGAATGAAACCGTGAGGGAAATTACTGTTATTTCTCCTAAACTGTCTCAACAACTGCACAGGTTGGGCAAAAGTTCACACACACAGACAGGCACTTTCCCGAGCAGCATTTTGCTGTTCGCACTGGCATACAGAAGTGTTGGCTAAATAATAAGATACATTTTATATTTAACTCCTCTTGAAACACAGCCCTGTAAGGACGGATAACGTAGAGAACAGAAGACATTGGTCTTCAGTTAACGCTGGAGATTCTGGATTTTTTCTTCTTGTGTTCAAGACAGCTTTAATTTTGGTGGCCGATGTTAAAAATGCCACAGAGACTTCAGACAGACACTGCTCCTGCCTAGTGCATGGGGTGTCACACCACTGAGAGCCATCACATCACGGGGTGGCTCAGATACCCCAAAGAGCAATTTTAGAGACCTATATGTAGTTTTGTAGAGGAGACATAGCTCCAGCTGGATGGCTGAGGACTTCAACAGCAAGATCCTGCTAACTCCTACAGGTCCTTTCCAGAAACTTGGACTGACACCAAAGATCAGTTTGTTCCAGCAGCCTCATGGTGTTTTGGCTGCCCCTGAATTTCCCCCGCACAGATTTCATTAACTCTCAGATGCTCTCTTTGGCTCTTGGAAGGCAAAAGGGTAGAAAAAGCTGTTCGTAAAGGTTAAAGATCTTTCTGAAGGCTCTCAAGTGAGAACGGAAAACATTATTCCAGAGAAAATGAATACTGCTAATCCATAGCTGACGCACTTGTAAATATTGGTGACGACAACATTTGCTGAAGGGCACAGTAAATATCCTTCATATTCACATCCAAACAATACTGCAGGAGAAAAAAACACTATGGCCATAGAAGAATGACGTTTTTTTTCTTTCTTGTACCTCTTCATTTTCAGGTGGGACAGATCCTGGCCTGAGTCACCCACACGTGCACCCAGGCCCTGGCACGAGGGTGGCTACAGCTGGGCAGGAGCCTGAGCTTCACCCTCAGGCACTTCTGCAACCACAGCCTCAGGCACTGGGAATAAGGTGGCATCAAAACCCCCCTGCTTTTTTCCTGCCACAATCATTTTGACCACTGTATCCCTAAACCAGCCTCCACTTGTCACTCTGCTGTGCCTCACTTCTTGCCACTACTCAAGAAAAGGAATTGCAGAGAGCGAGAACTAATATCAAAATTTCAGTATTATTAAAGGCTAAATTCCATAATAAGGGTTACAGTAGGTACAAAATCTGTATAGAAATATCTCCACTGTAGAGCTTGTGTGCTAGGAAAGCCAGATAAAGGATGGGAGAACACCTTATCCATTGTTCAACAGAAAGCAAATTAATGGCTTACCATCCTTTCCATGTGAGCTATCACAAAACAAAACAACCCTTCTCTCTCCCACCCCAAAAACCCCCACAATCCATAACAAAACAAGCAACCAATGAAATGAAAAATCCTTGCATGAAAGCATTTTTGTTGGAAGCATTTGTATGTTTATCCCAATATGAAATAGCAAGATCACAGACAATACCTAAGCTTTCAGAGGCAACCAACCCAACCTGCAGCTTGGCTAATCACATTTTCCTCAAAGGAGGAGACGATAAAAAAAGAAGAAGGAAAAAACTCAAAGGATCAGTCTTCTGACTAATTCAGGGTTCTATTATTATGTAAGTAGATGTGATATTAGAAAAGGAGAAAGCCCCAATTGTGTTAACATTCTCTCAAACAAATATTGACATTAAATCCAGCAGGATTACTCCCCTGAGAAATGTTAAGTGCACACCTAAATCTCTGTGGAATTCGGGCTTAGGTTTGTTGAATAAATAGCTGTCAGAGAATTATTCATTTTGTTATATGCCACATCATCTGTAGGAATACTGATAAAATAATTCGAACATTGCTGAAATACTGATCTTATTAAATATTATGTTGGTCTTACGCAGGTGAGGGATAAGGCAGGTAATTATAAAATGCATTCAGGAAATAGGAGGAACTTAGTCACATTACAACAAACATCATTGATTTCCTTAGAGTAATCAGGTTTATGACAAACGAAGGTTAGTTAACATTCTGTATTGGCAAGCATCTTTTCCCATTGATGCCCCAGAGCGTCCTGCAAGCTCCATGCTGACACCCTCCTAAGAGCAGCCCCTCCTCCTGTGCACCCCAGCTGCAAAGCTCCCAGCCAAGCGGCTCCGTCCCTGCCTTCGTACGGCACAGAATGGCTTCATGAGATTTCATCTGTATAGCACTGCTCACCTCCATGCTAACCTAATAATTACAGACTGGGTCCAAAAACCTGTTCCCACTGAAAAGAATGGTAACCAGGAAGGCCGAATGTGGTGGCACTTGTGCTTAGGGCACACGTCTATCCTCAGCTAGGAAACCCGCATCAAGCCATTGCTTCGACACTGATCCACGAGACAAGAAAGATCTGGGGAGGAGGCAGAGGCACACATTCAGGCTGCTCATTTCCTGGATTGCAGAGCCTGGGGTCTCGATGGAGGGGGCTGGGAAGGGGTGCAGGAAAGCAGTTCCACTTAGCATTATCAGAGGAGCCCACCCGTGTGCCAGGAGCCCAGACACCCACTGCCAGCATCTTGCTCACAAAGAAACCCAGCATGCAGGTGGCATGGAAGGGCTGGAGCCCCACCAGCAGCTGGCAGGAGGGCTGGAAACGAAGCACCACTAGAGGACAGTGGAAGCTAAGAAATGCCTGGCAAAGGAGGTGCTAGAAACAGGCTGGGGGGCTGGAGAGAGTGGAGCCAGGAAACTCAGTCAATAAATAAGTGCCCACGTCTCAAGGCATCAGTGCAGCAGACAGAATCCAACTGGGGAGGAGCAGGGAGAGTGCTGAGCACTGCTAAGGTGAGGGTGTGCTAAATGCTTTGGAGATCATTCGAAATTCCCTGCCAAGGAACTGCCCCAGCCTGTCAGCAGGCAGCAGTGGCACCTGCTGCAGCCAGTACTGAACAGCCCGATAGGGGTGGCATGCTGAAATGTAACTATTATGACTCAGAAAAAAAAGATCAGCTTGCAAAAGAGGTGACAGCTGTTTCTCTGATTCCATTTACATCTAATTTATAGTGTGTATATAGTATCCTATGTGAATTTCCAAAGACAGCTAGGAATACTTCCGCATTTCAGAGGCTGAGAAGTGGAAATAGATGTCATTTGTTGTGTGTGGCTAACCTCAAGGTTGTCATCCACTTCTAAGTGATGTTCCTTGAGACAGCGTGACACATCTCCTCTCCTCCAGGGTAAGTCCTATTTGAGACTTTTCATGGCTTTAACCCAAATTTTGTTCCATCTCTAATATAATTTCTAATTCTGCTCATGTTTCTCCCATTTATGTGAGACTAGCTTACTGCTTGCAAGGCAAAATGTGTAAGAATTTATCACAGCTGCCAGAGCATCTTTCACATCTAAGTGTCCTGGATCACTTTACAGACCACGAGAAGAGTCGCAGCATCCCTACGAAATGGCTGCATTGAGATTTACAGCTGGGCATGCCTCCTGCGCAGGACAGGAGTCACAGTGGGTGCCCAGGACACTGCAAGGATTCAGTGGCAGAGCTGGGAAGGAGCAGAACCCAGCCTGGTGATGCTCTGCTCCACTCCCTGCTGGAGATGAATGCCACACAATGCATGTAGAGAGATCCTAACTACTTTTCTCCAGAGTTATTAATATTTTATAAGCAATTTATGGATTACTCTTCCTTCTTCCTACTGTTCTCAGACACAGAACAAAATTAAAAAACCAATCATGCCATCCTGTGTTCCAATTAAGTACAATGGAACAGATTCCCAGGGGTTAGACTGGCACTTGCTGGGGCTGCTCTTTATGAACATAAGCAGAACAGATCCCAGTCTGCCACTGTGAAAAGCACAATTCCTACTGTGCATCCTATACCGCCGGGTACAGAGGGCAGACCTTATTCTAGAAATGCAGTTCTCCCTTAGGAGGTATGTAAAAAAACTGGCAGCTTGTTACTCTTCCTCCCAACCTCGCTCACCCTCACATGAAATAGCAGTAAAGATTTGAAGTGACAGCACACTATGCCAATTTCTGTGGTTTTGGCTAAGCGGTTTACTGTTGGCTTTTACACTCACAGCAGTTTGACATTTTCTGGCAGTTTGGCAGCCCACAGGTATGGTTTTTAGCATCCTGTAATTGCAAGGCTGCTGTCAATGAGCTAATGCCCATGGGGCATTGGGGAGGAGCCCAGGCCCTGGGAACAGCTCCCACTCTGTGCAGTCAAAGCACGGAGAAATACGTCCTCCCCTTGGTGACTGCAGAGTAAAACAGGACTCCTAAAATTCACACCCTGCACTCCTTGCTTTTTTTAACTTAAGGGAAACATCAGAAATTTTGGCACTCTGTAGTCATGAAACATATGTTGAAGGGACTATTTCAAGTGCTGCCCCAAGTTAAGGAATGCCTCTGCCTCTTTGCTAAGGCCCTTCCTTCTCAGGAGAGATCCCAGTGTTTGCAGTTCACTCCTGAAGCAGGGGATATCTGCAAAATGCTCAACAGCAGTGACTTGGTGACTAGGGGAAAATAATGCACTGAAAAAGGGAAGGAACAGAACGAGAAGGAAATGCACCCAAAGTTGATTTTAACCTCAGTACGTTACTATTAGTTAAAATTCCTGAGGTAACCTCTATTTCCACATACATGTAACAGTTTCCAGTTTTAGTGAGCCTAGCGAGAACCATGAAACTCCAGGTGAGGACCAAGAGGGCTGGCTGCAGGCCCCACGTTGCAGCAGACCCTTGATGTTCCAACCCCCGTGCCCTTTTCAGTGTGTGTCCATGGGTATGACCCACCACAGACAGCTGAATAATAATCCTCCCCACCTTTATTCCTTGCAAAATCATTTCTCAGCAAATCCAGATGGTGCAGAGGAGTCTGATGAGAAGAGTGACCTGGTTCTGAGTACGGATGTCAGAGGACATATCCTGCATGTCCCTGAAACTGCAAATGAAGCAGATGTTTGCCGCTATTGCCCACTACTGAGGTACTGGTGTTTCTTCATTGCTAACCACACGCTGCAAGCAGCAGCCATGCATCACCTTCTCCTCTTCTAATGGTTGCTCAGGCGTGTAATAAGTTGAATTTCATCCTGCTGATGAACCTTATCTTAGCTGTTTGGCATGACAGGGCGTTTCTGTGTTAAAAAGTGAATGGAGACATCTGGCTTTGTCAGGGCGACTGAAATGAGCTGTGTTCAGCCGATGTTTCTCCTGATTCACCTTAATTTGCTGACACTAGATCCAGCAATGACTGCAGGCTCATAACAGGAAAGCAGGCTGCAGAAACCACCCTTTACACTTGCCCTATTTTGCCTTAGACAACTTTATCTTCCTTGGTGTAAAATCATGAGGTATTCCTTCTGCCACCAGAGCAGTGCCAGTGCTGCATCACCCCTGAGCACCAGCACTGAACCTGTGAGCACACAGGAGATATTCCCATTACTTCTGCTGGCCCCACCAATGACAGCATTACTGTTAGCCAAGCAAGCACCGAGTTCAGCTCTTCCTTGACCCCTTGTTCCAACCTTGTACTTATGCAGAGAGGCACAACGCTGCTCTGACTCATCAGCACCTTGCACGGCGTGCAGGACCAGAGTAAGTCACAGCACAAGTGAATCATACCCATAATCTAGGGTCACTGGTGAGAAACTGCTGCTGCTTCATCCCACTTGTAATAGCTTTCTTCCTTCACGATGAGTTATTGCACTCCTATTTTTGGCTGTGCTTCATTCGGAAAGTTGGCACAGAAATATTGTTTGGCAGACACAGTCCTGCCCTGGCAATCTAGTGTTTTGGGGATTGTTTGCTTTTAACTAATTCATTATATTGCTGTACTGCAACGTATATCACTTGTTTTCCCCTCCAGCAGAGAGTGTTTATTAGAAAACTACTCTCAGGAAACTTCCCTGAGACAAACACTTAACCCTCAGCCTGCTCAGAAAGGCTGGCAGTCCTGCTGCCAAGCTCCAGAAAACAAAGGCAGTTCCAGTGCATTAACACATGCAGTTATTAATAATAAGCTTTGGATTCTATTTTGCTTGTTATTAGTGAAAACCTGTGTTAACATCAGTGCCTTCACCTAGATTAATCCCTGAAGTAACAGGAGTTCTTTACTGAGAGATTTGTCAGATTAAGCGTGGGTTTCACCGGCGTCTCTCTGTGATTGCTTTTCCCAACCCCGCTGTACAGCCATCATTTCCAACGCTGGTGACCGCCCTTCCAACCAGTGGGGGGAATGCATGCCAAAGACATTAAACAACATCATTGCTCAACCCCGATTCCAGAGCCACGAAGCAGTTCCTGCTCCTCAGAGCCAATTCCAGCAATTTCCATTTTGGTGCACCAGCAATGGCTGGTGTTGAACCCTCGGCACTGCTCCTTTCCACAGCAGGTCACTGCAGGTACTGCTCACTGATCTTCAAATAACCCTCAAAATTCTGTGAGTTCAGCTGCAGCTAGTGAGGGCAAAGTCTTCCAGAAATACTGGGAAAGCCTCAGAATTTCATCCCTCCTAGTTGTCATACAGACTGTCACACAGTCTGCTGTTGTGTTCATGAGCTTGGTCTAACCACTGGCTATGGTGACACGTAAAGACATGGCAACACCACCCCGAAGAAAGACAATATGGCCAAAGCCTACCCCACAGCAGAGAAATAACCTTAGTGAAGAATCTTTTTATGCAAAGAGAGAGAAATGGAGAAGCAGCACCTGATCACAGAATCACGGAATGGTTGGGTTGGAAGGGACCTTAAAGCTGACCCAGTTCCAACCCGTGCTGTGGGCTGGCTGCCACCTGCCAGGTGCCCTCCCTCAGCCAGGTGTGGGGGCTGGGGGCACAGGGTGAGCCCAGCCTGCGGTGTCGAAGCCTCCCAGATAATAAACTCCCTGGCCTCCAGACAACCCACAAATGAACATCGTTCCCCAGAGCAGCCTGGCTGCCCACGTGAGCCAGCTGTAGCGGGCTCACATCTCTGCACACACTGCACAACAGCCAAGTCCCTGCGGGCACAGCCAAGTGCATGGGCAGAGCAAGCGCGCAACAGGACATTAGAGATCATGGATCTATCAAGTCTCTGCCTGTTGTAATAAATAATTCAATAAAGAACTTTCTAGACCATAAATTACAAAATTTATAGAAGAAAAAATAACACCATCCTTTTTTCCTTGTGTGGCTGCAGTTACAGCACAGCTCTGGTTCTCTGCTGGATGCTGTGGGTTGTGCTGCAGGTCAGGCCAGCAGCCGTGGCAAGAAAACTTTCTGAAGCAAAGAGCTGACACATCACTGTGGCTTTTGATGTCTGCGTTGCAGCCTAAGCCCAGGCAGCGTGCTCATCTTCAACTTTGTTGTCATTTTGCATAGCAAATTCTCATGCAACTCACCCAGAGGAGCACAGATCAGCAAAGAAAAAGAATAGAAACACTGTTAATTATTTCCCCAAATCTTACACTTTGCCTCAGTTTTAAAAACATGGCTCGTGACATGAGCTAATAAAGTGCTGCACAAGAAAGCATGGCTTTAAACTTTGTTTTGAATTCTGGATTTGTAAGAGTTTTGAGCAAATCTGTTTAGACGTTAGGAAAAGCCTCCCGCTAACCATCTGGGTTTTCGCTGCTGCCTTGCTGTTTGTTGACATCAGCAGTCCTTGAAATGTTCCCAACAAAGCACAATTTTTTATTTTTCACACCTGGGTAATTAAAACAGGTAGGCATTGAACACTGGGAGCCATTTTGAAAAGACATCATTTTCTCAACCCATAAATGTAATTTGCTATCAAATAAAGTATTTCCACACCCCGCTCCTCCAGCGTTTTAGCATTTTAATTTGAAATACAGTTGAAAGAAATCACCATTTTCAAGCAGCAGCCAGGCTGGGATGCAATTCTGAAGCAAGTACTTGCCTTGTCCTTATGCACCTCGGTTGTTTATTGCCTCAGTGTGCAGTGGAGACAGTGAGAAACGGAAGGAAAAGCACTCAGAAGAGAAAAGGTGCCTCAGAAAGTGGAGAGAGGGGGGCAGAATGATATGATTTGTTTTACAAGAGAGTTACCGCTATAAGCCTTTCTTAGTGGAAATTCCTTTTGTAGAAAACTTGATTTTCAGTGCAGCATTTTGGAAGTAAGCTTGGCTGATTCAGAAGAAAATAAGACATAATCCCTGCAGCAAAGTCATAAAATCCTAGCATAGAATTTTGCAAGGCTTGAATGCCCTGGCTTCATTCACAGATTCCAGCTGAGACCTGAACAGATAATACCAGCATAACACAAGAAACCATTTCCTCACAGGATCCCAAACAACATTCATAATCTATTTATCTCATTCAGATAAATTGTCCTGGAGACCACAGCTAATAACTCAGGTGAAAAGGGCTACCAAGACTCAGTTTTAGGGACTGATTTTCCTTTTGGGAGTGCAGAACACAGCAGCGCTGTGTGTGGTGTTGCAGTGACTTCTCTCCAATGATCAAATCGCAACACGCAGCTTAGATTCAAATGCAGTTTCTCTGCTTTAGTGGATTCTATTCTAACTACAATTGTAGCTTAATGCACTTCTTCGAAGTGCTAATTTCCTTAGATTTATTTATAGTTGTAGTGGGATGGTAGCAAGTTACTCTATAATTCATGGATCAGCGGCGTAATAGGAACCATTAGCTGTCACATCAGTGCAGATGAAGTGAGCTTTGACCTGTGAATTACTGTCACAATAAACCCAACTCCTGCAGATACCAGTGTTATTCTTGTGGAAATAATGTATGTTAATCTGAAGTAAGTACTTTAGCGAGGAACCTAAGAAATTAAGAAGAGTCTAATCTGCTCCTGATCTTTTGTCTTATTTGAGAGCTGCACTTCCAATAAACCTGCTTGAATATGCAGAAAGTAATGAGTTACTCAACAAGAAGAACTAGGGAGTAACAGCAAAGCAAGGACAACTCCTTGTTTGACAGTTGGTTTACTGCCAAATACACATTCAGGCAAAAAACAACAAGGGAACACGGATGCGAACTATGGTTATGTCACGAGTAAAGAAAACAAAAAAGGATAAAAGTAAATGTAAAGAATAAGTGGAGGTAATGATGGTAATTTGTTTCCCTATTCTGAGATAATTGATCCACACTGGAAATGTAATTATAGTACATTAAAGAGATTAAACATAAGGTCTGAAGCACAGAGTGAAGACAAGTGTGTGTTCAGATACTCTAATTATGACATTTTAGGAGTCATAATATTTTGATGCTGGCCTTTCAAAATTCAGGGACAATGGCAACACAGCACTCCGTTGTCACATACCTGCTATTTCTATCCCTTTTCTTGTGTCTTTGGGCTGCAGCCTCTGACAGAGTGCCTGCTGCTAGCAAGAAGCAAGTTAAATGATGTGACAGTCCATTTGGTTAGGGATGACAATTCTGCTGCTCAGATTGTCTTCTTTTGATTGCTAATCACACTTCAGAAAAGCCGATTCGTTTACCCAAGGGGCTTCTAAACCTTCATGTCTTTGCTTGTTTGTTTCTAGCCCTCTTTCTTCCCTCTAGGTGATCTTGTGCTTTACCCCTTATTGATGCAATACCTGTGGTGATAGATGGTTTTGAGCCCTTCATGTTCCATCTGTCATGTAGGGCAGTACGTGGCACGCAGGGCTGGGCTCCAGCAGCAGCCAGCAGCCTTCAGCCATAATTATCCTCCTTTGTCATCAGCCTGCAAAGAGCTCCTGCGACAGGGAAGCCCCATCCTGCCTGGCACGGCTCTGGATATTCATTGTTAATGCGTTGTGGATACAGGAGATGACAACAGCTTTTAACTATTTAGAATATACATTCTGTTCTGTCAGTCAAGCAGCTCCTCAGGAAGAAAAAAAAGAATGACTCAAATATAGAAATTCAAACCCTGCAGGGGAAGGCAGACTCCAATAAGCTCAGTATTAGCTGTTGCTGTTAATTCTGTTATTCTGTGTTAGTGTATTTTTCTGGGAAAGGCACTCTATTTACTTACTGAATAATGAATATAGAACATACTTTTTTATGACCACTCAAATTCAAAAAAGGGTGCAAGGCTGAAAAGGATACAACACAACTGGTCAGGAAAGGAAAAAAAAAAATCTGGCAAGTCTACTGCAACCAGCACTGGCAGACTTGAATCACACCACACATTTCAGAAGAAAGCAGGAGTATTAGAACACAAATAAATCACAACAAAGATTTAAACACATTCAACCTATACTGAACACTGACAAGGGCAAGGAAAAGGTGAAAGCTGTAGCTGATAATCCGAGTGTTGCCATGGATTGCCAGCATACAGACATAGCAGCCATAAAGTTCTGGGGGTGCAGCTACCTACTACCTACCCAGTGGGAAACCTGTTCCATGAACTAATTTGTCGTATTAGGGCTCTGAGCAGTTGCTTTGTTGAGCACCTTAAAAGCAACTTTCATTTCACTCCACCAGCTGGCATACACACCAAGTATGCCCTTTAAAGTTGTTAATCTTGATTCCAATTTTTTTTGTTACTGCCCTTGGGGAGAGTGATAAGGAAAGAGCAGGGAAGGAAGCATTAAGCTCCTTCGCAATTCTATCCTTCAGGCACCTGCAGCTTACCTGATTTCCCCGGGCTTCTGCTCTGGTTCTTGTGCTCCCCCAGGGCCTTGGGGAGTGGAGAAACCAACACGCTGTGCTTCAGCCTCTCCAGCCTGCCCCAAACAGCCTTCCCACTGCAGAGAGCTGGAAACGGAGCAACGCCAACCGATACACAAACATGCACCTTTCATGCACAGATTTATTTCCAGAAAGCTGTTACCATCCCGCTGAAACCAAACAACCTTAAAGAAGGTTTCAAGAGACATAAGGGCATTAGTGCTAATAAGAATAGGCAATTAAGTAACAAAAACACAGCTGAAAAAGAAAGCTGAGAATTTGGTTGAGGAGACATGAGAATCAAGTAAATTAAAACCCAGATCTGCTATTATAGTGCCTGCTAGAGCTGGTACAATAATAACTCTTTAAGATCAACCTTGCCTGCAAAAAGGCAATTAAACTGCAGGTTGCAGTTGTGACTCTTTCTGTGGGCGTCACAGAGCAGATGCCCACTGCCTCCACAAACATGCACATCCCATCTGCGTGGGCAAAATATCCCAGAGGATTTTCATGTTCCAACTTCATGCCCAACTCCTACCTCCAGAACAGACATGGCACAACTCTGCACAAAGAAATGCTGGAGAATGGGCATTTAGAGCCAGAATTATGCGATAAAGCTACAAGCAACCTCAGCAAGGTCTCCAGTAGCAGCTGCTGGCTGTAGTTGCATTTAAGAGATGATGCGCTCCTGTCTTAGTTTCTAACTGAAACTTTCTCTCAGTGTCTGCTACAAAGCTGTGTTTTGGTTCTAGAAAGAAAACATGGCTGATAACACCCGGCAGCGCTGAACAGNCCACACAGGCTTTGAGTTCTGGTTTCCTTGGGTTGAGCCAACCGAGCAAGGTGTTGACATACACCTCTTTTCTAAGGCTCTAAGGACTCTCTTAGGCTGAAGGAACTTGGTGGGACACAGTGTGAAGACAGGGGCTGAACCAAGGCTCACCTGAAAGCCGCATGAAGCTTTAGCAAAGCTTTCAGCAAACACAGCACAAACCTGCGATGAGCTCAGCCCCGTTACTCGTGGCTCTGAGGCTGTGAACGTTTTGCTCAGCTCTGTCTGTCACTGTCTTATGTTTGGCCTTTTGGTTCCTTCGCCCCCAACAGGGAGGCAGAACGATTTTTAAGCATTTGAAATACTTCCACAGTGTCCTTTCAACACAATGCAGTACTCTTCCACCTTTTCTTGCTGAGATCCAGAGGAATTAACTCCCTGCAGAACAGAAAGGCAGCAAGGTGATGGGAAGTGAGGGAGGCTTGCTTTGGGCAAGGCCAGAATGAAAGAGAAAGAGAAGGATGGGGGCTTCAATTAACACATCATTTATGTTAGGAAAGCCCTCAATACTAGTTAAGAAGCTTCACTGCTATGGCCTTGATCACTTCATCCACTACATTGATATATTTAATTAACCTTTAATTTTACTACAGAGCCTTTTCTCTGACCAAAAGATGCTCCCTGGGGTTTCATCTCTGCTCTGTACACAGTCTGTCCCAGAATGGTCCTGGGCACCCTCAGGTAATGCTGTGACATCTCCTCCACACACAGATGTGGGTGTGGGTCCCAAGAGCAGCACGGTGTGACTGCAGAGCTGGACCTCAGCTGGGCTGGGACACAGAGCAGGCACTGCTGCACTGCATCCTCTGGACTAAGTCCTGTTTGGGTAGAACATTTGGGATGTCATGGAAGAAAAGAAACTTTTCACTGTGTTTTTCTACAAGACTGTTACAAGGAGGTCTGAGGACGAGCATTCTCCCTACTATACAGCCTATTCTGAGCACAAATTGTATAGTGTGTACTTTTGCTTTTGTTTACATCAAACTAAATGCAAATCACCAGGCATTAGAAAACAAAGCAGAATAGGGTTTGTGAAGAGAGAAAACAGGTTGGATATCATCACCAAAATGACTGCCACAGGCTCTTCCAATAAAAGGAGAACTTCTTTTAAGCATTGCTTTCACGCTGTGTTTTGAATGAAAGGTATGTGGGGAACAAGTTCCATACAGCACTGCTTCACGCATCCCTAGTCTCACTTAACCTAGAGATGGCTGAAAGTTGCTCTTTTTCTCCCCCAAATCCTCATTTTTCTTATTTGAGAGTTCTGTGAAAACAACAGAAAAGTCACAACATTGTAAAAACCAATTTATGAAAAACAAAGGTCTGGTCGATCATTCAAGAAAGTGAAAATATCGTGCTTAAGGGACAGGAATGCAGTACTGAAACAGATTAATGGGAGGAAGTAATGAAGACAAGACGCAGTCCAGAACAAAAGGCCAAATGCTTCATACTAGACAGGAGGAGAGAGGAAACTGTAGGGTCATATATAATCTGGTCAGTTGAGAATTGTAAGCAGATGCATAAACGAAAGTAATAGGGAACAGTATCTTCAGACGTGGCTGCTAGAAGAGGGGAAAAAGGTAAATAAAAATTCACAGGTGATCCAGATGATGAAGCCCATTCTGCTATGGCTCTGTACTGTGTCCCCACACCTCCCTGCAGTGCCCCATGTCCCTGCCGCACCGTCACTGCACGACCTGCAGAGCTCTGAGGGCTGAGGGCAGCTGGCATGGCTTTTTTAAGAAATGGCATCTACGTAGAGGTTTTAAACTTCACAAGATATGTCGTCTTGTAAAGTCCCTACGACAGAGACTGCCTTTTAATGCCTTAAACAATGGGCTACGACCTCATAGCTCTCCACATGTTTAAGATTTAGTGTTCACAACATCGCAATGTTACGAGCATTAGATCATACTAAGAATGGAAGAACGTGGAGTTTATGCACAGTCTTCAGCGTTGTTTCTAAGAAACGTATTTCTACGGCTCAAGAACCAAACGGAAAGAAGAAGAGAGAGGAGTTTCCTCCATTTCTCCCTTGCCAGGCTCCCAAAGCTGTGAGTGCCAAGGGTGAAGCTGCTGCTGAGAACGCATGAGCACAAATCACAGTGTTTGAATCCTCAGCAATGCCACAAAGCACTTTGACAGTGGGGGTGTAGGGGAGAAATATTCAACATTTAAATTTTGCTGACTTTTATAATGTTGCTTATATTGAACTTGTTTTTCCTCCTTATCGACTTGAAGAAAGAAAGAATGACACATCACTGTACTCTGTTAACAGCGACACAAAGCCGCTTCTGTTTCCAAAAGAAAACACTGTAACAGTTCTTTAGGAGACCTCCTTGGTTCTGATTTTTATTTTGTTAGAGATAAAAAAAAAAAAACTGAGAGAGAAAACTCTCCATACACTATGTAACTAGTGAAATGACTTCTTTTGAAATTCCAGGGACAGTAAAGCTCTTTTGATATAAAGCTTGCAATGCACCTCTTTTCACCTCGCTGTTGAACAGTGCTTATTCTTGCTAACAGGCTGCAGAAAGATCTATTAGAATTGCACCAATATCATCTACCACTGCTGCTCAGCCAGTCTGGGCAATATCCATGTCTATCAATTATGTGAAAAAAAGATGTCATACAAGTTCAAGCAGAAATGTACGAAATATTTTAATTTGTATGAGCACAATCTCAGACACCTGAGCTGGGAAACTAAAGGAGAATCACATCCTGGCAGTTGTCATTGGTAGCTATTCTAAAATGTGAGAACAAAAATTATAGCAAAATGTACCTGCAATAATTCATCAGGAAAGAAACAGGTCCTCTGTCAGCAATCTTAAGGGGCTTATGGCAGAAAAATGTGGGGTGTTTCTCTCTTGCATTTCTTCGGTTTCTATAGCACTGCACAATATCTCCCACAGCACAATCTCTTGGTGTGGCAGAATGTTTTATGGCTCAGGCTGAGCCTGTGGGTGCCCAGCACAGCATGAATTTAGACAGGTACCAGGTCCAAGACTCCCCTTACAGCATTACAGGGTTTCTTACCAGGAAACCAGGGATCAAATTTTGCTTTCACACATCCCAGACCTGTCTCCATGTTGTTTGCTGGCCCAACCATCCTCAGGACCCACAAACCAGGCTTTGCCTTGTCTAACAGATCAAGCCACTGGCACTCAACAGCATCCTCCTCTCTATGAATGTTTCTTTAACCCAATTTTAATGGCAGAAAGTTTTGATCAAACACATCCTACAAATTCGCAGTACATTGCTCCATAATAAGAGAAAGAGGCAGAGGCATATCTGGAAGACGTAATTCTCAGCCCTTGACAATGAGCAGGCACAAACCCACCAAACTATTGCTGGTTACTGCAGGCACCAACCCGCCAAACTATTGCTGGTTATTGCAGGCACCAACCCGCCAAACTATTGCTGGTTATTGCAGGATGCTTTGCTACCCTCTCTCCAGTCTCCTCCACCAGCCAGGAAGCACAGATGCTCACTATCATTTCCCAATTAAAGCCCCGAGGCAGGAAAGCATTACTGTGCACTATAAACCACCCTGGAAAGCATTTAAATACGTGTTCCAACTTCAGCATGCATTCAAGAGCCCTTTTTTCCAGGACTGCTTCCTTGAAAGGAGTGTTGAGCTGCAGCCCCTTCTGTGCTTCTTCACCACATGGAAAAGGAGCTAATAAGAGAAGATGGTTATTGCCAGAGGTGCTAGAAGTGGATAACCCTCTTGTTAAAACCACCCTGCACAGAGAGAGCCTTTGGATGCGTCCCAGCTTACAAAAAGACATAACCATATTGCTGACTTCGTTAACATCAAGGGCTGTCTAATCTCTGGAAAGAATCTCTTCCACCTGCTCTGTTTATCTAAAGCCCACATGAGTACCTTTCGCTTCTATCCAAAAGCAATCCTGCAGAATGCACCAAGATCTGCTGCTGAATTGGTGCACACTTAAAAATATCTCTTAGAAAAGAATTAAAACTGTCTGATTGCTCGCTGTGTCTGCAAGTAGGTCACTAATTAATCTAGAAATACTTACTCTCAGGTCAGGTCCATATTACTCTCTGCTTTGTGATAAATGCAATTTCATATTCAAAGACAATGTTTACATTCATCACATGAACCAAGCTTGCCTGCAGTAATTAACAGTTGCTCAGACGCTGCCCATTATTACTCAAAATAATAAAGAAAATATTTTTTCTTTATCATTAGCTAGCTAGGTCAGTGAACACAAGGGCAAAATACATCATAAAATTCCCAAGAAAGTAGAGATTAGTTCTAGCACTTAAGTAGCCCTAAATCACTGTCAGCTGCATTAGAGATTCCTACATGTATAGAAGGAAGGAAAAAGTCAGTGTATCAACACACACAGAAATAAAGGTAATTGTTTTTTTCTTTCTATTTCTCCTTGCACTTTAAGAGAGATCACAGAGAATAATTATAGCTATTTTTTAAATTCTGTCAAATGAGTCCAGTTTGGCTTCCAAGAATCTTCTCTGCGTTGCTGCTTTAAAATTAATCTAAAGGATTATTTGGATGAGTGAAAATTGTCTAGGAGTGTCAGGGCAGCTGTGCTCTGAATAAAAAGTTGATTTTTGAGTAGAAGAGGTTATAGCTGAGCTTCTCTGTGACTTGATTTTCAGATGGTGAGCCTGCTGCGATTTCCATGTAGGTTTAAAGGCAAGCACATGTTCAGAAAGAGATGGGAAAAGATTCCAGAATTTTAGCACACACACATCCGCATTCAGACGTTCCCAAAAAAGATTTAGGCACACGGGTTGTAGTCTGGAGCCTGGTTTTCAGCTGCTATCTCCAGGATGTTAGGTGAGAATGGAAGGCTAGGAGCCTAAAGCTCTTTGTGCCAGCTGCATTGGCAGGGTGTTGTTCTTCTGTGGGTTTACTCAGTTATTTTTCATTTGGGAAACAAAAGAAAAATAAAACAAAATACCCAAACCGCCAAAAACCCAACCATGAGCTTGTGCACCAGAAGTGAGCAGCGAGAAGTTTCATTGCATTTCTTTCTATGCTGCATTAAGCAATCCCTCCGTCCTTCAGAACGCCTTGCAGCTCCACAGACTCCTCAGGAGGCAGAGAATTTCTGTGTTGCTTTTTGGACAGGATACACAACAGGATTAAAATCCAAAACAATCCAAATTTCAGTCCTCTCTTCACGTCGCTACAGCCCAGACACAGATCCCGTCCCACTTAAATTCTTGTACTCAACAGAAACAAAGGTCACTCAAAATCAATACCGCTGTGCATGCTTTTACCTCCAGAACAGAACTTTCCAGAAATTAGATGGGAAACATTCTATCCTAGAACAGCAAAAGACTGTCCTGATGTTACCTAAAATCAGACAACCCAGTACTACAACCACCTTGTAGGAACATGGAGGATAAACTGCCTCAATATAATTTGATCTATTTTTCTAATAACCTTTCTAATGAATATTTTATTTTCAGTAGTGCTGGACTTAATTTGCTTGGAAGACGACTGTCGTTACATTAAGGAACGAACCGCTCACTGGAGCTGAGGAGTGCAGTAATCGATTTTTCAACTTGGTGGGTAAATTAAGGAATAATTATTTTTATGTTCCAAGCCATGTTAGAAAAGCCGTTGTGAATTCTGAAATCCTTCACTCTAAAAGACTGATTTTGATGTTTTCTAATTCTCCAAATATCTTTTAATTTAGTAAATTTGGATCAACACCTACCCACTGTTGCCAATATTGTTTTTCCAATTCAGGTTAAGGTGCCTGTCACTGCCCCAGCTCTGAACTGCTGGGGATGCCTGGCTGGGCAAGCAGCCCTCCAGAAAGCAAAGCTATGGTCTGTGTCTTTGGAGACGGCACATCTGTCATTTATGTTATCTGCCTGGACATCCATCCCCCATGATCAGTGAACAAGCACGTTTTAATGTACCTGGTATAAGGCTTGGTTCAGGGCTCTACTTGCTCCCTACGTGCAAATCGTTTAGGCTGAGGACTTTAATACCATTCACTTATTTTGATCTCCTGATTCAAAACGTGCGTTCTATGCTTTCTGTCTCCATTTCCCAATCTATGGAAGCAGAACTATCTATTCAGCTTTGCAAAGGTCTTTGATGTCTTCAGATGAAGTGCAACGAGCATTAATATGACTCTATTGCCAGCACAAAATTACTGCTGTACCCTCTGCAGCCCTTGAGCTGTGTTAAAGAAGGCAATGACATTTAATTCGTTTGATGTAACTATGTAAGAATGATCATATATACACAATTAAAAACATCTTTTTTATCAATTATGCACTAGCATCTCAGCTGTACTCTACTAATTAGAAAGGGAAAGAAAAAAGATAGTAGCTGAAAATTAATTATGCCAGCATTTCTATACTGTTTAGAATCTAGTTACAAGGATTAAATATTTATATCATTGTGGTTTCCATTATGCATCCTAATGTGATCGCCTGAAAGAAAATTTTGCAAGGTGTTTCAACACTCGTGCAAGTTTAGAATTTGGATTCTCCCATGAGCTGATAATGCCCAGAAGGTTTTATCTAAATTTGATATCTTCAGACGAGAATCTTCTTCCCACATGCAGCTTGTAACTATTTCAAACTGCTGATGTGTCACATTGACCTCAGAAAGACACCTTTATTCAATTAAAGGGTGGACTGAGAACTTGAAGGTACTGAAGTGGCTCAGAATCCAACTTACAGATCACGGACCAAACCCCAGGTCTATTACAGAGTGCTTCCTCAGAGCTGGATGGTTACTTGCAATATTGCAGGATCAGAAGCTTATTGTCTTTAGAAGAACGAAGTTAGACTTGCAGAATTTCCACCCATCTTCTACTTATACTGTTTTATACTTCCATTCTGGTTCTTATTTGCCTGGATTATTTTTCCTCATTTCATCCCTTGCAGCTTTCCTAATTCACCTAGAAACACAGCTATCAAACGGCATCACAACAAGGCTGCTCACCTCGTGGTGTGCAGGTTCATCTCCAAACGCTGCATGTTTATGCAGAACAGGTTCAGCCCTACAGCTCCTGGCTCCTTGCCAATGCAGCTTGAGGCTGGCAAAATTCATGAATGTTATTCAAGGCAAGAAGGCTTTGCTCTTTGCAGGTAATTGCTAAAAGGTGAGGCCCTGACCCCACTCATTACACAATGGGTTATTGCCTAGATTTTGCCCTGAGGGGTTCTTCACCTGCAACTTTTATAACAACCATAAAACGAGCCTGCCTGTTCCTCCAGTAGGCTGTTCCTCGGTCATTTTCTTTTTTACCTACAGAATCCAGCATCCCTCTCTAACTTTATTTAATGTTTATTGTTCATCCTTTTATGCTCCTGAGTTGAAGTTAATGAGACATACCTGGTTGGCCCAGCATGCTTGCCTGAATCAGAGCATTTTTGGACTGCACAGAAGGTCCCAGACTCTCTCAGTCATCACACTGCACTATTTTGTAATGAACTCAGATGCATAAGCAGCAAATATATAAAGTCTCTCTCAGGAAACAAATTTCACTTAAATGTTGAGCAATTTAGGCTGCCAAAAAGGCACTTGAACATAGAAGTTGAAAAGCAAGGATGATTTAAGAAATAATTTTAGCCTTCAAGAAAACACAGAAACATATGGTTAGTGTTAAATATTTGTACACATGATATGGCAAATAGAGACGTCTCATAGGTTTTGAATCAGATTATTTAGAGAGAAAGAGAAGAAAAAATAACTCACTCGGTGCTTTCTTAAGCATAGTCTGGAAGCAGATTTTCTTAAGATGTTTATCAGAGAGAAGCTTTGATTAAAAGGAGAAGGAAAAAATCACTGAGATCACCATCAAATTTTAAAGCAGTTTTTTGTAGCACTTCTCCCCATTTACTGCATTAAACTCCTTTGGCTGTAGCAAGCAGAGCCCTTTGAAGGCAGGGCCCCTGCCTGGGCAGGAACCCAGAGACTTTGAAGCTGGACACCACCTCCAGCAAAACCAAGACCTTCAGAAGGGAAGGCACTTGCTGGAATTCTTTGCACAAGGAACGCTTCAGCTACATGAAGTGTTTAAGAGCAAAGCTTTTCCCCACTGATATCAGTTCCTTGATAGGATACACTAATTCAGGGAGGAGAACTCTAATTTGGAGAAAAGAGCCTACATTCATTCCTGCTCTGAAGCTCAGGAGATGAGGGCAGTTGTAGGAAGGTTAACATCGTGTCCATCTCATGTCACCCATCTTGCTTTTGTAGTGAAACAAATCCAGCTGGCTCTGTTCTGCTCCTGCAGAAGGACACTGTTCTGTTAGCAGCATCCTGCCAAGACAACAGCCAGCTCTGCCCAGAGCCAGGACTTCATTCTGTTCTGTCATCTTACTAAATCTGACAATGAGGAAGGTGCTGACATTGTCCAAACTGCCCTTTGTCCCCACCTCTTGCACTCCAGATACTTGCTAAGACATACTTCGATATTTCTAGTCCAAGTAAGTTCAGATGTTAGAGTGCAAACGGGAATTAATTATCTCTTGGGGTTAGTGGTGCTTTTCCCCTCTCCTCTCCTCTNAATTGAAAGACTAATGTTAAGCATGGCAAAGAATTTGTAATTAAGCAGACATCCATCGACATTTTTTTAAAGCAGAACCACTGTTTAAAAAACAAAACATTTTCCCTCCTATCCCCCTTCAACAGATGTTCTGTCTGATCTACATTCCCTTTCCTCGCTGTCTTACCTTTGACCTTTCCTTTGAAAGCATTCATAGAAGAGAATGTCAGTATTTATCTACCTGCTGTGCTTCCATCTGTCTATGCAGTGCACGAATAACCACAAATTATATTTCCTCTGTGAAATTTTGAATGACAGAAGCATTTCTAAGGCTTCATATATATGTAATGATCAGATGCTATCTCCTTGTCTTGGAGGAATTATTCATCCTCTGTCTGGACATGTAAACCAGTTAAAGCTGCCAAATCGGGATTTGGCTTTCCAGTGTCTCCACTGAGATTTTCTACCAGAAGTCTTTCTTGGATGCTTTTCCATCACACTTCTTTTTTCACATATTTTTCTTGACAGAGAAAATGAACAAGGAAGCTTCATACCCAAGACTGCCACAAGGAATACAGAGCAACATGAAACCATTTAAAGAGATCTCCCTTGGGAGTGGTTGTCAGAATAATGATCGGCAAATCTGTTAAAGTCTATATTGTTTAAACACAAGGAAGCAGGTCCTTCTGTCGTGATTTCAGTGGAGCCATACTGATACTAGATCTCATCCCAGGATTTATGTGCTCTAAGACTCACGGAGTAAGTTTCCAATGTGAGATGCCAAAATACAGTCAACTACTTACAATAACATGGAAGATGAAGAGGCAGTGCTCACCGAATAACTTGCCCTTCCATTTACTGGAAATGGTGTCAACTCCTTTTTGCCAGATAGGTAAAAGAGGCCTCAGAAGTGTGTCCTTATTGTTTGTAATTGGCAAAAGGGTAAGGCAGAAGAATCTACAAGAGCACCATGGCACCAATCAATACTATTGAAAAGGCTTGCAGGTGAGAGATAGGTTAGCTGGTACTTCTGCAGCTGAGATCGCTAAGAGAATTATAGATATTATCCTGGATTTGTTACCTTAATCCATTGACAATACAGGTTTTGAAGAGGCTCAGTTGTTAGGTTCAGGTATATCTTTGGATCAAAATATTCATGACTCCATTATCTGTGAAGAACTGCAGAAGGTCAGGGTGGTGCTGAAGGATGCTGCGTTAAGCAAAGGCCACTCAGAGGCAGAAGAGACACGTGCAGCAGGTCACACTACTTGAACTGTCCTGGCACATAGCTATGCACGCAGCTAAACTGATGGACAAAATAGTCCTAAGCAACTGAAGTTACAGAAGACATTAGGATTAATGAAGATCTAGTGATTACTCATTTAAACAACATTAATGCACTGCAAAAGATAAGCCAGAAAGACAAGTACTTAATTTGTGCTCATGTAAGTCATTTCTTTAAAATACATATTCCCTCTAACTTCCTCTTGAATAATGGAAATATTCTGCAATTCAAGTGAAAATAAATGCATTTAATTAATTTCCTAAAAATCTCCTAAAAGTAATACCTAACCTAGCATGTAAACTTTTCCATTATCTAATTCCAAGAATTGTCAAAATGTCCCCTGTAAACTCTCAGGAAGCAATCACATAAGCAGTACTGCTGAAATTTATCCAATCAAAAGATGCATCCTACAACTACCTTGCAAACACTTGCTGGGAATCAAGCACTGCTTTAGCTGTGAAGTACGTGTACACACCGTAAGAAATGCAGGGTTTTCCCTACCACCCTTCCAGCTGCTGGTATCCCCTCTGATTTCAGTCTAGCTTTCCACTCACTTCACAAAACAAAAGACCCCGTAACTCCTTTAAGTCTTGGTGTCTCAAAGCTCCACTATATTTGAATTCTGGCTCTAGAATTGCAAGACCAGGAATTGTTTTAATTTGAAAAAATTAAATAAAATGCACCTCATAAAGTTCACAATTTGATGATCCATTATCTGTATCAAACCAAGAAATGCATCTTTGCCATCCTGACACCTTAAAGGCTAAGGTTGCTTGCGAGAGCATTCTGACTGAGACTTGCAGGAAGGGTATCAAAAAGAATACATTAAATTTCTCTGCAGATTAAATCGTTTTAAAGGAAGCTACATGAAAGACAGTATTTCTAATGAGGGAAGAGTTGAAAACTGTGTCAGGAATTAGTCATGATTTTTCAAAATTAGACTTTCATTTCACTTGCTATCAAATAATTGGTGTTAAGTTATCCTCCTAACTAGACTGAACCCTGGAAACTAAGCAATAATGGTGGTCCAAGCCCTCGATGGAAGTACATTAACAATGGTAATTTCGGACAGGGATGTAGCAAATGAGCTGCATGACTTCTGTTAATTTGGGGCCTTCTTTTGCTTTTGAAGTCAAGAGTTCTGTTGACTTCAATGAAAATGAAACTGAATTGCCTTTCCTAGCAATTGCATGAATTCAGTTCAAAAAGAAATCAAAGCATCTGCCCAAAAGGTAGTCTGAATTTCTGGAATAAAACTAATTAAAGGAAAATCCTGATATAAGCGTGTATTCTTTGCACATCCTGGTTTCAAATGGGTCAAGGAAACACCACTAAATGTCTAGGTAGTTGTAGAGTTATTCTTAGCCAAGCTGTCCCAACAAGGCTTTGGTCTCAGGCTTACCTACCTGGGGCTCTTCGCTCTTCCACAGCCTTGGGTAAAACTCACTCTCCACGTGCCTGTCCTGTTTTGGGAAAAGGGATAGAAAGGACTTCTTCCTATTGAGATTGTACCGGACCAGATGAAGGAATTTTCACAGAAACTATACTTCCATCATGATTACAGCAGCAGCTATCAGTCTTTCAAAAGAACACATTTCAAAGGTAAAATGGGTCAGACCTACTACCTGCAGTAGTCCCTCTTCCCGAAGTTATGTATTCCCCACCATTTTATTACACTTAGGAACATTGCCATGGTGGTCGTTTGGGGTGAAATGAATTCATTTTGAGTGAATAGTCAACTGGGACTATTCTGGATGAAAGACAAGTCTTCGTTGTAATTAGGGTCGGCAGGATTGAAGGACAGTGGCACTCGGAATGTTTATGGAATGCTCTCTGTGTGTTTTCACCCCGAAAGTCTCTTTCTGTAGAGGTCATCACTCCTGCTGATGCCTGGTGCTAAATGGTATGATTCAAAGCAGACGCTGAGAAGTAACATATCCAATAACATTCTAAACCCTCACTTTCAATGAGAATGCAGTGGTCCACAAAAGTGTTCCGTGTGACCCCAAATTAATACCATGTCATCTCCAAATCCAATTTCCAGAAGCTGAAACTGTTAAATCCTATACACGGAATGGTACCAACAATGAAAAGACATCAGTGAAGAAACGGGAATAACAGATGCGTTATAAATACAACCTGAAATTCCCCTACAAGGAAAACAGGATGGGGGTGAGCACAACAAAGCAGAAAAGGTATCACAGAGAAACCATTCTATCATCCTCAATCTTCACGACACATTTAAACCATGCTGACAAGAGAGTTCAGCCAGGAGCATCTACGCCCTGCTGCCCACCTTGCCTTCATCCAGCCCTACAGCTTCGGCTTAGCCTCCAGCTGAGCCCTGCTTGCCAAGGGCTTCACTAGACACGCAGTGCTACAAATTCTGCAGACTCACTACACTTGCTGGGACAAAATTTCACTCACGCTTCACTTGAATACAAGCTCAGTTTAAATCATGTAAAGATTCAGTGAAAAGACATGGAGAAAGTTATTTCTAGGGTTCAGTAGCAACAGTTTCTCTTGCAGCATTCACCACTTTTTTCCTCTGTGTTCTCCTTCAGCATTGAATGGCCAATCTCTTTACCTTACTTTCTGAAAGAAAATGTTAGACATGATTAAAAAAAACAACAACAAAAGGTGATAATAAAAGAACTTAATTTTTATAGGCTTCAGAGGAGATTCATGTTCCATCAATTCTGAGTTTAAACAACATGAAAATGGGCCCAACCCAGGAGTAAATCCCCTCAGAGAACAGCCTTTTGAGTCAATTTTTCATCTTAGCCTTTCTAACTGGAGACATCACACATAAATAAACATGTGCGAGTTACTGCCAACATGCTCTGCTTTATTAATTTTGTGTAGAGCAAGCTGGCTTTCGGGGAGGTTAATTTCCTGAACTGAGAAGAAAATGGCACTTCACCAATTTGAAAATAAATAATTGTGTGGATACCTCAGTTCATTATTTTTAACTCTACAGAGTCTTTGCGGCCTCCAGAGGCATGCTGGCAGCTTGGAGAAGCAGAGCTATTTCACCACCTGTGTGGTGGCTGTTGTACTGTGTTACACAGAAATTAAGGGCTGCTAAAAACAGCAACCCCTCGTCCAGGTCCTTGTAAACTGAGCTTGGCTGTCAGCTGCAACCGTGTAGCTATTGTTGCAAGAAAAAAAAAAAAATCAATGTCATACTGTTCTAGAGAAAATATTCTTAAACTCCAAATGTACTCAAAACCTGTTGAAGCTCTATACCTCAGCAGATATCCTATCTTTGCAGTCTGTGTTGCTCCTTTAACCCGAAAGGTAGGTATGAGTCTGAGTGCTGGGGTTTTCTGCTGAGCTATCTGTGAAAGTGGAAGCAGAATACACATACCTGCAGTGCAGGTTTCAATTTAAACAGTGAGAAAATGACATTACACCATGTGGCCTTGGAAATCTTGGTCCAAACTTGCCTGTTGGTTTACAGGCATAGGGATGCTACTGGGATTTTGCAGTGTTGCTTGATTGTGGCCACTTCAGAATACAGGAAAAAGCAGATGGCAGCATTTTTGGGTTTTGAAACATATGCTACAAAACATTTATTTAAATATGTTAATTAAGAGTAGGGTTAATTTCACTGAAAATTCTCATGAATCTTTATTGGTAAATATTTTAGGAAAAAATTGTTGTGAAAACTTGGAGTTGTGCAAATCTACAGTTCTAGAGTTCTTTTTCCAGACTAAAAATTTGATAGAAATTCTAAACAGCTCCCCTCACAATCTGTACTTCTGCATGTCTCTGCCTAGACAAGATTAGAGAAATAATGTAAATCTGAAATCATTTAAAATTCATGTGTCATTTTGCTTTTATAATAATCTCTTCATCATCATAACTAATGTCAGGTGATAAGCAAAAGTACGTTAATTTATCTGTCTTATCAAAATGTTTAACACAGGTAACGTATGAAAGAAAAAATATTATCTGGCTGACATGATACAGAAATGTCATTCTCGTCTTCTCTGTACAGATGGTTTTTCACTACCCACGGTGTTTCACTGTGGAAAATCTGTTGTGTTCTTGGTATTTAATTTGCCTTTTCGGTGTGTTTTTCTCAATTAAATCTCATGCAGATGATGCGGTCATTTATATTCAGAGGATCAGACTTTCTGATCTTATTGGATAAACTTTCTAATCCACAGGGCTGAGATTTAGCTGCGTGATATTAATTAATTTTAAACTTAGATAAATGTTTCTTTGGTGAAGATCAAAAGGTAAATGCGGTCCCCAGATCTGAAACCTACAGGGACGGCACGTACTGGATGCTTTGCTTGGATTTGACTGAACTAAGGGGAAAGCAGGTGTGAGAGGATGGGAGCTGTGGCCCTACTGCTGAGCCGACCTGCACTGCAGGTACCGCCGGAGCCGGCTCCGCTCCACCATCTCAGCGCTGCTCCCTGACTGCTCACGAGCAGAAGGCCAAGCAAAAGGATGCTTTCATGGCAAGGACGTTTTCATCTAAATGCTGTCTTGAGGTGAAGGTACAGCAGGGGAATTTTTACCTGAGGACACCGAACAATTGCTGGATATGGAAATCACGCTGCTAAGATGAGATTTGTGAGAAGACCTTCACATTCCCACGCGCAGCTTTCACCTGATGCTGCAGCAGCATCCCTCTGCACTCAGAGAGGGGGAGGCAGCAACCAGAAGCCACAGCTCAGGTTGCATATAAAAACTTCAATCATTTGCATTTTTGAGTGCTGAAGTACGCAACCTAAATATATATATTTTTTCTATTTAAATCTAAACAATCCATGTAACTTCTGTCAGTATGTAAAGAGAAGCATAAGAGCTGACAAGCTATTTGATACAAAACCAATAAACAAATTTAAACTTGGAATTCCCTTGATTAATCTTCAGATATCACTGAATTCAGCCCTATGTCCTTCAAAAGACCACAGAAAAGATCTTTATTAAGTTCAATATCTGGTCCATGGGACTTTGAGTTTGTCTTTGCCTTTCCTGTGGAAGCCTAAAGGAAACCCAACCTCAGATTTCCATAGGCACAATAAGGACAAGCAGGGCTTGGTCACACTCAGTAGGACGATGGGTAGAGATGACACAGCGGGTTAAATATTACACTTCTGACTGTAAAGTTGTAACAAATCCCATTTTGTGCCACATGAAACAAAAACTTCAGTGTGAGAATGAGGAAGGTCTCTCCCCATTCATTTCTAGAACAGCTGCAAAATACCAAACTCCCCCTTTGCCCCTCAAGCATAATGCATCCAGAGAGATTCATCCTAAAAGACATCTTTTAATTTGTTTTATCTATTTACAGAAGGACTTGTTTTTCTCTCTGACTTTGAGTTATTCATAAGATATTCATTTAGGTGGCTATCTGCATATAAACATTTCCACTGGAGAGTAGCACAGTGGATAGTGAATACGGATTTCTGGGTCTTATCATTGTTCGTCTTCTATATCAGGTGCTCATTTAGACAGAATTCATTGTATATTATTCTCCTGTGACGTTAACCGGCCTCCAACTTTCCAGTGCTTGTTATCATTTTCAGAGTGTAAAAACCTCAAGGACTTAAAAGGACAGACAGGCAAGTTTGCAGAACATTTCATTAATTTGTGGGAAATTCTTCTTACTGTAAGTGTCATGTCTTTGCTGTGCAGACTGAGAACATCTGCCAAATATAATACCACTTTCTTCCCTCACAGTCTGGCTCCTCTTCTGTTTGACATTGAGGGACTAACCATTAACTCACAGTGTCTCAGCCTGAAGAGGCAACTATGTACATATATCTAAAGCTTAAATTTCAATTTGTATTGGAATGTCAGTCATCAGATAAACCCAGACAAGGAGGAAAGTGAATAATAAATAGCTGTGTGGGCCAAGAGAGAACAGCAAGTGCCAGCAATAACTCCTTTCTAATCTATCCCTGGTCCTATAATTCTGTGGCTGTTATTTTGAGTGGACTTTCCTATTGCTTCTAGCCAGAGTGACAGCAAATCAGAGTGGCTGGTCGTAATGGCTGAATCGCATCCATCTGCCCCAGGGAGTTGTCTCAGAAAAGCATTCAGCTAGTCAGATGACACTTGTCCAACTGATGTAATAAGCTCTGGGGTTTGTCAAATTGATCTGGCAGTATCATGGGACCTTTCCTGGGCTGACTCATCATCTCCACTCTGCGTTTTAAGGCTCTGTTCAAGTCCCAAAAGACAAATGAAAACTAGAAGGTGGTTACAAGCTTTAACCATCAGCTTAATAACAATAATAATGCATATATATTTCAACTTTTTCTTCACATAATGTCATCAAGCCAAATTTAAACAACATACCATTCCAAATCACATGTGACTATAAACATAAACAATGTCATACCTTAGAAATTCAGAGAAAACAATATGAAAGCACTACTCCAAAGCAGCTACCGGATCACAAGGTTCAGTTAGACCTCGCTACCCCTGCTGCACTCAGCAGCATCGTTCTCCACAGACTGTCCCAGGGAATTTGGTCCCTACCAGACATAACGGGAATTCAGAGAGACCTGCAGGGATGTGAGCAATACAGGACCAACGTGGAACCACTTGCAACACTACTGGAAATTGTTAGAAGTCCCTTGCAACCAATTGTTTCCTGATGCAAAACACATAAGTGCCATTTTGCTCAATTACCGTTCAGTTTCCTTAAAATAATTGAATTGTATCATTCTTAGCAATTCTGTCCATGCCTCAGCACTGCCCTGATTCTCTGTGTTCTGTTCTTTTAAGAAACATTTAATCAAAAAAAAAAAANAAAAAAAAAAAAGAAATAAACGATTATGGCCTTTTACCTCATTTCATAGCGTTTGAGACTTTTATCTGTGACTTGTTGATTAAATGTTATCAGCCATGTCATAACACCTCCTTTAGAACTCATTACGATGGGAACAATGCAAATATGTACTTAAGGAGCTCCAGTCAGTGAGTTATCTGTAACAGCTTCTTCAAAATAATGTCGGTAGAGAGAGAGTTAACAGCAGTATGAACTCAAGAAAAGAGCACGTTCTGTCACTGGCATATCAGCATTAATTCAATCATGGGGATGGTGCCCTGGATTCTTTTCCACGTTCTCTGCTCCTTCCAATGCTCTTTCTAAAAAGCTGGCTTTCACCAGCCCTTTTGGAGTTGTCTGCCTATCTCTGCTGACAACAGGGAGAGCCTCTGCAACAAACTGTGTGTCTCTTTTTCACATATTTAATATTGAAGTGTTTATCTTCAGTAATGCCATAAAAGTCACATTGAAAATTAGTGAGCATGCTCAAGACAGACCTCAGACACATCTTCAGTTTAAAATACCAATCTATGCTTTTTGCCAGCAACTTCAGAAGGGAACTGTTGCAGAGATAAAAACCATGGTCCAACATATTATTTTCTGTAGCACCCAGATGCTGCAGAAGACACAAACAAGCTCATCAGAGGGGATTTCTATCATAAACTGCCACACGACTTCCTCCACATTCCTTCTATTAGAGACAGCTATTGTAACTGTGAAAAGCGGCCACTACCTGACTTACTCTGAAAAACTCAGTGTAATTAATGAATGTTCAAACTCTAATTATGGTAAAATCTGACCAAATTCCAGACAATAGAGTACTTCTGGCATGTTTTCAGATGATCAGCTCATTTTTATTTCAACTATTCCCCCTGTTACTTCAGATTATTTAAATTTATGGCCTTTGCTTTCGATTGCGTTCAGACATGTGCCCCTACAAGAACCAAGAATTCAAGAGGTCTGAGGCACGAGGCCGCACCAGTGGAATATCCACACACAGCTGAGTGGTTTTTGCTTATGTACAACTCGATCTAGAAGACCTATGGCCATCCTGGGTCAGCAGAGGGAGGTGGGCACTCAGGTACCTCACACACCAACCTAACACGCTCAGAAGGAATCTATATAATTAAGATGGGCACTGGACTGAAGTGCTGCTCACTCCCTAGGATTTCTGTACCTCCAGCCGTGATAAAGAGCTTGCTGTTCCCCTTGGGATTCACATCTACAGCTCTGCAACCTCCGCTCTAAATTGCTACAAATGGACTGGCACGGTGTTTTAAAACATGGGAAGATGCATCTAATACCCTAAGGATTGGGACATTCATCCTGTGAACTGGGTGTACACACCCAAATACCTTACATATCAACAGTTCAATGTTTGTCAGCAGAGAAACAACTTTAATGAAATAAATGAGGAATGAAATACTGGAAGGTCATTAACAGTCTCTATTAACAGCCACTATACTTGATCACACGACAAGGGTCAAGCCAGCAAAATTCATAACCAACTTTGCTCTGCCATCACCCTGTCACCTTCCCATAAGTTACATGTGACAACGAATTAACCAAACACCATCAACCTATAATTTGTCAAATTAAGGCAGTGAAATCCTATTCACCTATCTTCAAGCAATCTGAACAGATTTCCTCTGTGAGAACCATAACTGTATCTGCTGAGTGCACTACTGGCACATAGCATGTGTGATTGCTGCTTTAAAATGTGCTTTCTCAATGCAAGGTCTGACATTGCCTATTTGAGACAGCCAGCACCAGCTGCAGCCACTGCTGCATCCTCCTGAAGGCACTTAACATGTGGACACTCTTTGTTCCTGAATTACTCTAGTTAAAATTCTCACTTTAGCCTGCAAATACACAGGTGATGTAGTACAAGAGCAAGTCATTTTGTGGAAATCCAGTGTACACACCTGGGTAACTTCTGTGCCGATTCTTTGACTCCCGGGGTTGCACATTGCAACAGTTAAGGAGAAATGCAAAAAGAAGCTTGGTAGAGAAAAATAAAAGATAAAAAAACAAACACCTCCCCTGATTTATGCATATAATGATGTAAAGAGTAAACAGCTTCCACACCTTCACAGGAGTCCTCCTATCACCCCACAGCTTCTTCGCTGGTGTGCTGTGGCCCTACAGTTCTGTGCTCCTCCAGCTAAGGAATGACCCCCTTCCTTCAGGTGTAAATGAGTTTTCCCACTCCAACCTGGCTTTTGTCAAGGCTTCAATGTAAGCAGTTAATGAGTGCTATTGCTCTGAGTTTTCCCAGGTGGAAGAAGAGCACATCTGACTGGTCCGGCAGTGACAAGCAGGAGCTAAGTAGAGTTTAGAATAAAGAATCCCCAAGGCAAAGCAGGACTAAGGACACATTAGGCAGAGCCATCTGACAGCCCATCTCCACGCCTGCTGTATGGGCTGGGATCCATTTCTGCTTTGTCAAGAGTCTCACTGGGGGTTAACAGGAGAGAGGTTGGTTTTCTGTGAAACAGCCCGGTTAAAGCCATCAGCAGAACTGCTAGCCTGTAACAGCCCAACAGATTTATTCAGCAGCAGGAGACAGCACAAGGATGCTCAGATTTATCACTCCAAATACCATCATTATTTAGTGTGCAGAAAGCCTTCTTGTCTCGCAGTTAGCAAAACAAAATTACAAATTAATAGCCATAGATTTCCCCCCATGTCCTGGATATATCATCCAATTTCCCGTGTTGTGATTCTGTTACTAAACATATGGGGCTTGGAAAACTGGCAAAATTAGAAATTACACATACTTCATCCCTGCTCTCTCACATAAATTTTTATCTTGTGTTTGTTTACTAAAGGAATGTATCCTTTTTTTTTTTTTTGTATCAGCAACACAAGAGGGAAAAAAAAAAGACAACTTTTTGTTTGTACCTGTGGAGCCTTTCAGATACGCTCTGGGTTTGCTTTCCAAGAGGGAGCAACAACTCCCACACCCAAGTTTGTAAAAGGCAGCAATCCCAGCTGGGTTTTTGCCATGGGGTCATAGTAGAGTTCATACAAATCAGCTCCCACGTGGAGAATCTCGTCTGCTTTCAGAACACATGGGTGAAAATGTCACCCAAGAAAGCTCTTGCCAGGGGACTCAAGGTGAAACTATCAAATGACAAAGAATAGTTTTAAGTGAAAGAAAATTGCAGCACTCTCTGCTCACTGAGATCAAAACGAACTAAAAGAGTCCCTTGCATGGCCCCAGTGCAAAGGCAGCTGACAGCAAGAGCACGGACGTACTGCTGTCCACAGGTGTGCAAGGGGAAGGTAACAGAGCACTGTGCAGCACAGCAGCTTTTTGGCACTCAGATGGTGACGGGCTCTTCATGATATATCACAGGTAATTAGGCTAAAATAAATTAGGATGTTACATCAGGAATCTTCTCTCAGACTTACGAAGAACTGGGTCACCAGTCTGAGGTCATTTCCCTTTTGTCTAATAAATCTAAGCGTGCTTGATTTTTAAGTGAAAATTAACAACAGTTTGATTTAGTTAAATTAGGAGCCAAAGTTTAAGATCGAAACCCCCCAGACGACAGGAATGTAATGGAGGAGGAGGTACAAAATCTCAAGATCTATCCACATTCAAATTTTCTATTCAGAGCTATCTCCACTGAAAATGCCGGGCAATCCATCTTGAGCATCCCTTCCAGAGGTTCAGCAAAAACAGGCTGTGTTGGAGATAAAGAGTCTGATTGCAATCTTTCTTATATCAACACAAAGCAGGAGTCTCCCCACCAAAGTCAACGGAATTACACATTAGAAAACAGATAAAAGTCAGGTCAGAATTCAGTTCAAAAGGTGATTTACTTTCAGAAATGTTCAAATGATTAAAGGCACACAACTATCTTTAAAGGCCCACAAGATGGGTCAGTGATCTCAGTAAGCAGCGCTTGGTAATTAATTCACAGCTGACTGCTTGTAATCCTTTAATACTTTTGGAAAAAAATAACACAAAAGCCCCTCCCTGTGCTTACTTGTGTTGCTGTCCAGAAGCTGTCAGGCCATGAGCCAGGGCTGTCTGCAGCAGCCAGAGCTGGGTGCCGTGCTCAGGGTGCTGGGAGCCCATCTGGGGGGACTGGAGCTCCAGGAACAGAACTGAGGGGAAGGACAGAAATCTTTGACAATGCTCGAAGTCACCATGAGGAGAAGACCACCTCTCTGCCTGTTACAAAGAATCTAAGGAGAACTCTTACCTATTTTAGTGAAAATACCTTTTTTTATTTGGCAGAAATTATGAGAACTGGCAGAAAATCCGGGCCTTGCTGGAAAAAGGACAAGAGCCCCTAAGGAAATTTCAAAAGGTGACTTCAGGATGTTCCCTGTGCTTAGTGCAGGGAATGAAGGTCCTGCAGTTTGGTTCTGTGATGCTCCTAACCCGCCTCCCCCAGCCACATCAAAGGACAGAATATCAGCCATACAGAGCCCATAACAGAGCCCATAACAAAGAAGTGCTGTAAAACTGTAAATAAAGTGCATTCCCACAGCTCAGCTTAAGGACGAGACAGCTGCCATGCCAGAAGAGGGGCCCGTCCTGCCCAGAATCCTCCTGCTGCCAGTGGCCAGCACACAGTGCAGCTGCAGATGGCTCATTACAGCAGTTATGGCTCCTTAGGTTGCTCCAACATGGATAACTGTGCTATTTCTAGAGATAATACATGCTGATAAGCACTGACCTCCAGGGATAGATGCATTAATCATCAGCCAATAGCAGATGCCTAAGCACATGGACCCGAGCAGCACCACCTATGACTTCCCTGCTGCACTGCTGCAGCGATTTGCAGATCAGAGATTTTCTGAGCTGGTATCTTTTTGTCTCGTAGTCCTGAGTGGATTATTCTTTTGGAAATCTGTGCAAGACCTAGGCTAAACAGAACATGAAAAACACAACTGGAAAACAAGATTAGCCTTTTGCTGTAAAGCCATGCTCCAGCAGCAGTCGGAGCTGAGCCCTGCAGCAGGGTGTGCTCCTGCCGAGCTGCCACCAGCCCTGCTGCAGTGAGCTGCAGGCAGCCAGGCTGCTCTCCTGCCAGCTGGGTGCCAGCCCTGCACTGTCAATAGATGTCACACTTGTGCTTTTGTTAATGTCTTCTGGAGGAGATTATGCCAAGCGAGTGCAGGGTAGCAGCATGACACAAATTATTTGAACGCATTGCCTTTACAAAATAAAACCAAATCTGGGAGAGATTTGATCTTCTGTGGGTTTTATGATGAGCATCTCCAGAAAGTATTGAACACAGAAAGAGAAAGAGAGAGGAACGGCAGCAGGAACCTTATCTTACAAGGCAAAAGTTCATTTTGCCCCGTAGGTTACAAGTTTGTAACTGTAGAGCTAAACATACATCTGCTTTTTGGTAAGCAAATAGATTCTAAGCATATTTCTGTAATTTCTGGCTAAATACTTTTTGCAATAAGTACAAGGCTGGGAGTAAGACTAATAAACTATTTGTGTTCAATGTACAAATAGCAGCAGATTTTTTTTTTTTTTAGACAAAGAAATACAGTTAGCAAAAAACAATGCCTTAGGGCAGTAAAAACCTTGGATGTGGCTACATGTGCTAACTCATTTAAATAAGCACACAGTCTGACAAGTGGGATGGCATGATCCATGGAAGGTCTGGGCTGTAACCACTCCTTAATGGTCAAGTTGGAAAACCAGAAAGTCTTTAGTCTTGCTTTCCTTGTGAAAAAAGAGTTCCCCTTCTACATACCTGTCTGTGTCAACGCATATAAATCAGCCTCATGCAGGAAAAAGTCAGCATTAGAAGGAGCTTGCAAGACAGAGAAAAAACACCGGGTTTTAAATCACCTGGTCAGTATTTGTGGAACTTCAGATGGAAGTGTTACTGCTGGATTTTGAAATGTGGCACTGAATGTTTAATAGCTGTTGTCACTATAAGGGGTTGCAGTGGAAAGCTCTGGGCACTCTTCACAACAGGAGCAGCCAGCTGCTCTGGCCAAATTTCATTTGGACCATCAGTAATTCTATTGCTGCAGCACCCCCTGCCCCCCCAGAATCCAAGACCTTGTGTCATGGCAGTGCACTGTACCAACACACAGAGATGATGATTCCAGGGGACTCTGCATAGTCAAAACGAATCAAGCTTCAACCGGCTACAACAGTCATCACTTTTTAATGAGCCAAATGCTGTTACTGAATTACACAGTTCTCTTCAGAGCAACTATATTCCATAAGGTGAATGAGGAATTCCTGCTTTTTACAGCAAAGAGATAGCTATCTTATACCACAAATGTTTTCAGAGGCAGAACCAGGCAAAAACATCTCATCCGCAAGAAAACTTCACTCAAGATCAAATTCTGAAAATCAGAAGCTCCGCCAACACAACAGTTTTGGGGCAGTTCTGTTCAGTATCAAACAATTCCCCAGGGCAGTAAAGCTCCTGGAAAGTTAACTAAACTCTGTTCTGATTTGTGCTCATCAATAAGCTCATTCATTTCCTTCCCACTGAATAATTCATCATTACTAGCAGCAACAGTATGCAAACCAGGGGGAAAATCAGCTTGACTTTCACATCCCAGGATAAACATACAGTCAGGAAAACAAGAAGCTGAAAACATTTTCTTATTTCAGTAAATGTCCTAAATGGACGTGGCAGCTGTTTCAAGCACCATGCCATAGTTCTCAATGAGTACAATTTTTTTTTTTTTATAAACTCTGTGATTCCCCAGGAGCAAAACACACAGAGTTAATAATACCCAGAGCTAAAACCCCATCTCCACCCTCTGTACCTGCACATGAGAAGAGGAATGGCCAAGTGGAGACTTCCTCCCATTCTGTTACTACATGCAACAGATTAAATGGGAACACTCCACCCGCTCCATTTCTGTGTATATGTGGAGCACACTGAAATCCCACTGTTAGGCTGCAAGATTCCTTTGATCGTAAATGTGTTTTCTCTTGCTGATAACTCACAAACCCACCATCTGGCCTGCAGTATTCCTGACATGCCCCAAAGGTCAATTCGCATTAAATGTTTAAAGAAGCCATTTGTGTATCACCAGCACAGGAGAAATAGACATCTCCATTATACAACATTTCATAAGTCAGGCTGAATCTGATTGATATCACCTGAAAAATAATAGAAAATTCCTTCAGGCAAGTAAGTGACATATTTGAGGAGAGACAGCTTTGCTTAATTATTCATTGCTACGGTGACGGAGCTTTTCTGGATGCTGTGAGGGAAAATAGCACTTTTCTGGCTTTCTGTGTCGCCTGTGATCCTTTCTACAGGGCAGAGCCTCCCTGAGTCCTCCCAGGCCTGTGTCACCTATGTGGGCTGCACATCCTGTGCCCACGGGTGCACTTTTTCCAGCAGAGCACCAATTACACTGTCAGAGCTCACAGCAAGCAACAAGGTCCCCACACCTAATTTTCAGTGGCCATAGAAGGCATGAGCTGTACAAGGTACAAGTTTGACAACAGCATCTTACAAACAGAACCTTCCAGGTACTGACAGCATGCATCGATGTGGGAGAGGAGAAGCTTGAGATCAGAAGAAAAACAACAGGAGCATGAGGGGCTAAATGAGGGGATTGCTGCCTTCTGCTCTGGGCTCAGGGGCTGGTTGATCTGCTGACCACAGAGCTGTTGCCAAAGTACGAAAAGAAACTACATTTTGCTGGCACCTGATGGGCAGCTTTGTAAGTATTTTTTTCTTTCCTTTCTTATTTACCCATTTAGAATACTTCATTAGTTAACAATTTTTACAGCTGTCAGCCAGAGGCAAAATCGCAGATCAGCGTTGGGATTGCCCCGCAGGCACATTCGTGGGGCTGCTGGCACACAGCTCACCCTCCGCAAGGTCAAACAAAGTAAACACTCAACTGTCTGACCTGGGGACTGTATGTTAGAACTTGCTTTTACCTCTCCTTTGGAATACCAGTGAGAACTACTGGTGCAGATCAGACGGCCTCTGCGAGCCAGAGCTCCTCCAGCCACCAGCCGGGAGGAGACCGCAGCTTTCCAGGGCAAATAGGAAGGAACTGGGGACACAGCACAAGCCCAGCACGAGCTGGTGTCCTTCCCTCTCCTTCACAGAGAATGCTGTGGGTTACTGAAGTTTCTGGCATTTGGCAGGTGGGTGTGGCTGTTTTTTATTTTGATTTTTTTGCCAAAAATAGAAAGCTAGGAAAAAGAAGATAAAGTTTCCTCTTCCCGGTTTTCTTTAGGAAAACTGAAGATTCTAGAGGGTTTGGCAGCACCTCTCCTATCACAGCATGGGAAGGCCCTTCGTGTTGGAATCTCCTGTGTCAGCCAGGAAAGCTCTGCTGGAAGCAGCTCATCTGTGGTTACTGCTCTAGCACGTCACTGTCAGGAACAGAAACGTTTGAGGGACAAAGAGAACAAAACTGCTATGATCTGAACAATCCTCCCAGCCCTCCAGCACCATATCATGTCGGAAGGAAGAACAATGTGCCAAGTCAGACCCCACGAGGCCTCGGCTTTCTCTGCTGCCCGCTCAGGAGTGCCACAGCAGCTGGGTTCCAGCACATTTTGCTCCAAAACAAACCCTGTGCTGGACTGACAAGGAGCCATTTATGTCTGCTACAAAATTAAACAAACTCTGTTCTTCTGGAGACGCAGGAAAATCTGAATCACACGCTCCAGAACATTCCCAGGGCGTGCTGGTGGGAGCAAATGACAAATCAGCGCATCTGCCTGCATGCGGCCTGAGAGCTGAAATAGCACAATTTACTTTTCTATGCAAAATATCCTGCAAAGGAAATGGCACGGCAGCCTAATTTCACAGAAAGAGGGAACAGTAATTTATTCCAGGAGCGAGGAAACAGCAGGTACTTTGAAATTCAGAGTGGGCTCAATATTTTTGAAACTAATGGATTTTACAGAGAAGAAACAAAGAAGCCCCTTTATAAAAGTTTGGAATATGAGTATAGCCCTTACACACCTTGAAATGACAAATCTTTGTCAGTGAAATAGCATCTTTTTATGTTTAATTTATTTTCTTTGGCCCCACAGAGGCCTTCCTATTTATATACTTCAGCACTGAGCACTAATCATTTTTCTTCGGCCTCAAAAAGGTCTTCTTCATTTATTTTCCACCTCCCTGGGAGTGAACTTTAAGGAGTGTACCATGCTGCAGCACTGTCTAGAAACACAAATAAATAAACAGAGACAGCATCACATTTATCCAGCACCATGACCTCCTGGCTTCCACTTGCCTGCCCCACAGCGACACTACATCCTAGTACTGTGTTAAATGGCTGTTAAAGGAGACCCTCACTCCACCAAATTTTGTTAGATGTTAGTATCCATGAATATCAGCAAAGTATAGTCAGAAACCACTGCCAGAAAGAGCATCTTAAGGTGAGGCCAAGCTCTTGTGGGTCACCTACAGCCTCTGGAGCACTGTGGTAGCATTTACGGATCCCCAGGAATATCCCAGACATGACCACAACCTTTCAGAGAAGGTGAAAGGCATAAGGGCAGCACCAGCTGCTGAACCTCCAGACTCTGCTCAGCCTCCACAGCATGAATCCTCACTTGGCACTGTTGGCCAAAGTCAGGAGTGCTGCTAAACCTATACAGAGCCCGGTGAGCACTGGGGGAAGGAGGGAAACCCAGTGTCTTTCAAATATATCGCTGTTTTATAGACTTATCACTCATTTAACACTAACACAGAAGTATTCAGCTCTTTCCCAGTGCTTCCTCTGGCTCTCAGGATGTTGGTGAATTGTTTTTTTTTTGTTTTTTTTTGGTTTCTTTCTCCCTTCTTTTTCTTAAAAGAGCAAACTGTGAGCGTCTGAATGCCAAATCCCCAGAAAACTTAGGAATAGCTTTGTGTACCTCTAATTCCATGCTTTAGAGTTGGCTAGTTAGTTTGAAAAACAAAACCAAAAATCTTTTTTTTTTTTTTTTTTTAAGGGTTAGGTAGGAAAAGTGAAATGAAATGAAACAAAAGCTAACCAAAAGGACAAGGAGTGAACGTGGTCACGCTGCACACAAGCTATAAAGGCTGCACACACGTTAGGAAGATAATATTTGTAAATCTAGAGGTATTTACGTGATCACAGTTCTTTTCAAAAACTTATAGAAAAGTCCATTAATTTATCAAATCAAAGTGTTCTTGCTTTTCCATAGATACCATTAAAATATATTACTGAAAGAAGGCAAGGCACCAGAGCAGAATATTTTATAATCTAATAGAGTAAATCTTGACATCTTTCACATTAATGATCCCCAAACTTGACGGGAGTTCTGCCTTTATTAACAATTGAATAAAGATGACATCATGTAGCTTAAGGTCACTGCAAGCCATAACTATTAAATGCTTCTAATGCAAAGTGCATAATGGAGATACAATCTCTTTCCTCCCTCTGCTAGGCAGCCAGCAAAATCACATGAATGTTCCAGGCAGGAAACGGAAAAAAATATGTAAAGGCATAGAAGAAAAAACTCAAAGAAACTCCTATTTTGTTTCATATTTAACAACTGAAGTTGGAGCTATGCATTATATGCATCAAGAGACTCTGCTTCAAATCCTCAACAGTTCAAAACACCGCTCCAAAAACCAGAGGGCCAGGCAGGAGGATGAAGGGGTGAGGAGGGGCCGGGAGGAGATGCCCTGCCTTGCTGCCAGGCCGGGAGGAGAGGAAGGACAGAGCCGGAGGCTCCTGCATGGGCAGCTCTGGAGGAAGCCCAACTCCTCTCGCTTGCATCAGTGCCACTTGTGCATAATGCAGCCTTTCCAAAACAGGCTAATAAAAACATTATTGCCGTCACTTCATCTCTGCTTATGGATGAGGAAGCCTTTATTTTAACAGATCTTTTCTTCCTACTCCATACTTTGTTCCAATTATAAATTATTTTAACAGCAGTTTTCTTTCTTCTTTTTCCTCTCTCAAAGCACAATTAGAGAATAATTGTTTTCAAATAATAACCACTACTTTTCCATTTAATTCTTTTTTAACACTAGTGGCATCTCCCAGCTGATTCACTCAGCATTAGACGAGGGTTTCGAAGTGCTGCAGAACAGAGAAACAGCTGTTTCTTTGAGTATTATGAGTTTTATTAATCCCCTCTTCCCTATAAAATGTAATCATCCCCTTTATTTCTAGAGGTACTACATATAGTTTCCAAACAAGTGACAATCAGAAACAAAGGGTTTCTAACCTTCTTATCACAAACCTTTTTATAGCACAGTATATATCTGACCCTGCAGGGTGACACGCTGCTTCTGTTTTCTATTTGGCTAGTTAATAAATAAAACAAAATACACAACAAAAGTAAATACTTCAGAAAGCTCAGTTTTAGTAAAATCTGTTTTGATTAACATCTCAGTAATGGATATTATCCACTGTGAACAGGAAGATGTTTACAGATACTGAAAATAAACTTCCACAATAGGAAAGCTGCCTTTGTATCACGGAGGCTTTTAGCTAAGGCTGGAGAACCACCTGCTGAACTGCCCTGCTTGCTGATCCCAGCTGAAGGCTGCTGCAAGCCTCCAGCCCCTGTCCCTTCTTGCTTCCTTTCCTTAATATTGCTGATGCTTCTGAAGCAAATGGAGCATCTCTAAAACAGTCCCCAGTAAAAGCCAAATGAGCTCTGGGTGTGCCTTCACAGATTTTTTTTTATCACGCACTCATTATGTAAGCATCCAATGCAATATTCATAACTTTTACTTGCCATCTAAGTGAGGTATTAGATTCTCTGTGCTGGGAGAAAGGAAAGGCAAAGGAGGGCAGTGGGGGAGCAAATGTCCTCATGCCCTATGGAGCAGAAAGCCTTTATAGGGGAGAATAGGGAAGCCCCTGATAGAAAAGGAACTTGGGCTTCATTGGAAGCGAAGCTGAAACTTTGCTGTGCTGCTTCTTTATATTTAACAATAATACCAAGAAAAGAGAAGTTGCTGCGGGTCACTTTTGCTTGAATCAAGCCCTCCTGCAGTAGCACCCCATGCACAGCACAGAAAGGACCTGTTCCCTCCCAAAAAGGAACAGCTTTTGCTTTCCTTCCAAGTCCTGCCCTAACTTCTGCTGAGCTCAGACACTCCTCAGCGAGGGGAAGTTCTGCGGGGCCAGCCAGCAGCATCCCTGCTCTGCAGCCTCACCAGCTCCTGCATGCTTCCAACCATCCTCCTTACAGCATAAGTCCAGAAGCAAAAAGCTCAAAGCTCACTGCAATAGATCATGAAAATAAAATTACTTCAGTTTTATCCATTTTGAACAGAAATTTAGCCTCTGTTTCTGTTGTATTCCGACCGGCACAAGCAGGAATAACCTCCTTATTTTTTAAGTTTTTATATTATATTTAATTAGCCTATTATTTAACAAGTATCTAGAACACAAATTTTCTCACACTGTCACCTATTTCTACCCTCTGCCAATTTTTAAACAAACTGACTTGGGGAACAAGACCCGATAAAAAGAAACAAAATGAATAAACAAATTGGAAGTAGCTTGTTTCTAAGAATAGATGCCCCTGTCTCATTTTTGTACTTGTACATTTTACATGCAATTTCTATTGCATTATTAGAAAAAATGCAGAAAAGGTGCATATTGCTTTTTAGGGAAAACATTACATGAAAATGTGGACAATTTTAACAGAAATTCAATTAAATACAGATGGAAAAGTTGCTCTGAGAAAATGTGTATTCCACAACACCATAGCCTTCCACAAATCACAAAATCACCCCTACCAGAACTGAATTTAATATCTTTATACATATTCATGTCTGATGGTATTAGTTTTAGCTTCATGCTGCCAATGTTGTTAAAGCTCCTGTTGCAGCTAGCCAGAAAGTCTGAGGGCGCGTGAATGTGTACACTATTTAATAACACGTTCTGACAAAAAGCAGAACAGAGGATTTGAAGAATGGAGGAAATGAATGCTCAGCTTTGGTCCTGGTAGCACAGGTGGCTGCTAAATATATATTTTCATTTATTTAAATGTAAATAGATTTTGAAAACCTTTTCTTAGCTGTGCACATGAACTCTATATCACTAGCACAGGTGATGCCGTCACTCTGCGTCACACAGGTATGCCTCGGCAGCACCCACACACCGAAAGGAAATGCAATCACCTCAAAAGGAATAAAGCACCCCTATAATCCTGCAGTTTCATAGCAGTTCCCTAGGTTTTAATAATTTGGGAATTAATTCCAGAAGTCTTAGGCTCTCAAATGAAACACGCCGGTGGCTGGTCCCTGTTATTTTACACATTTAAGCCCAAGAGTACGTCACTCAGAAACAGAAGCCTGTGAAAAGCAGACGAATAATAATTGTAGCTTGGATCCAATTTATACCAAAATTCAATGCGGAAGAGCAAAGGAAGATACAACCATGACCAGAATTGCTAATTTTTGGCTCACTGTCAGGGCTTAGTTTCATATCCAAATATTTAAATAATAACTAGATACCACAGAGCATCCTCAAATGTAGCATTCTCTTCAGATTGCAGAAGCTGCCAGCCATGGGGGCACCCTGGTGGTGGCAACACAGCTCCTTCCTCACTCCTTCCCACACGGCTGCAGCCGTTCCTATGCTTTTATCGGCAGCTCACGGAGCTTGGGAGGGCTCACTGGTGGCAAACGCTCATCTTCTAACAATGTCACCAAAGACCTCCCTGATTTGTTAATTTTTGCGCTGAATAATTCAGTTCATGGTCACCTAGGGCAGCTTATTATGAGCGGAAAATAACTTTCAAACATGTAAGTGACATCTTTACAAAAATAAACCATGTAGTACAGCCCACGTCTAAAGCGTTTTAAAAGCAAACTACGTTCTGTTCAGGGCCGCAATCCTTTCCTTAGCCACTGCTTCAAGATTCAGAGAAGGAAATACTTATCCTCAAATATTACTTTGAAACTTTGAAACTGGAGCATTTGTGCCTTGCATGAGTGGTCTATCTGGTTGTTGTTCTAGAAGTTAATTACAGCATCAATTTAAAGTGCAAGTTTATAACATTCTTCTAGTTCATTGCACAGTGGATTTAAAAGAACATTGAATCAAGTTAGCAAATAATAGAAACAAGCCTTGACTGAGGAATAAAATTACACCAGTAACCATGTCAGCCGGTGGATTAGTGTGCTGTTCAAGGGATCAGCCTTCAATTTTGGCTAAGTTCAGGCTAAGCAGTGTAATGCAATTTCCTGCTGTGCTGGGGCAATGCAGTAGCTTACTTCTGGGCTGGGTGAGGCTCCCTGTGAAACCAGTGGGCATTCAGAGGCAATGCCTGCATCTGCCATCAGGGTCTGAGAGGAGGAAGAAGGTAGAGAGAGGGTAAGAGAGGAAACTCTCAGAGCTGGGGGAAATGGGAGGTGACCCTGAGCTGGGGATGGAAGCCACTGATTCAGGCCCAGTTTCGTGGCCTCCTGTAACAAATGCCAAGTTCAAGCACAAATGCTGATGCTGACATTAACAGATATTAGTTAAGAAAAATAATTAGGTAACCAAATTAAGCATCTGTGTCAGAATTGCAAGCTGGACTATGCCTTGGAAACCTCTCAGCCTTCCTCACACAGGCTGCTCAGGGCCTGTCACGCTGAGGGGAGTGCCCGCAGGCCGCACTGCCTCAGCGCAGGGCCGGGAGCTGCTCCCGAGAGCCCAGTGCAAATGTCTGTAAAACACTCCTCACACCCAGCAATCCGGAATTATTTTGTCCAAAGGTAAATACCACACTCAGCAAAGGGTAAATCACAGAATCACAGAATTGTAGGGGTTGGAAGGGGCCTCTAGAGATCATCGAGTCCAACTCCCCTGCCAAAGCAGGTTCCCTAGGGCAGGTTGCGCAGGTAGGCATCCAGACGGGTCTTGAATATCTCCAGGGATGGAGACTCCACAACCTCCCTATATAATATAAATACATTTTATTTATATAATATTAATATAAATATATTATATTTATATATATTATAAAGTATACAAAGGGTTCTCCCACACTGTCCCTCTGACGAGGGGTCCCCTCCTCTCACTCAGCAGTCACACGCTTTGAGTCTCTTTCTGTCTCCTTCTTAGCTCTGGTAAACCTCAGTAGCTTCGTGGCAGCTAACAAGGTACCACAGTTTGTGGCTGTTGTGTCTATGCCCGCTGAACACGTTTTCCAGGTTTCTGTTTCAGCCTGGATCCCCCTACAATGTGTTTTCAAGCTGCCCTACAACAAGCAGCTCCCTGTTAACACACAGGACCCGCAACGTATTCATTAACAAAAACAATCAGTCAACCAGAGACTATTTGCATAAACTTGTTATGGAGAATAAGGGAATTAAATGCTTAGCTGGATTGAGGCCTCCAAGTGTGGTTCTGATTATGAATTTACACACTTATGAATCAGAAATAACTGCCAACATCAACCGAATGACACTGCAGTAAAACCAACACAAGAAAAAGAATTAATCTCAAGGCAGCCTGATTTTCATTCACATATATTTAGTTTTTAATTAAAAGGAATGTGGAAATGAAAAATACCTAACGATTGCACAACCGCTTCCATTTCAGAAAAGAAGGGAACAGGTAGATGTGAATGCAGATATGCTTTTTTCTTTTGGGAAGAGGAATGTGGCATTTATGTGCCATGTCCATAAAAATGAAGATGAGAAAAATAAAGTTCTTTCAGAAGCTGCACAGGATCTTAACAAGGAACAATATAATAATGATACAGTGCTGAAAGAAAATAACAAATGACAGAGTTTTAGTAAAAAAACCTGAAGATGCTTCTGCAGTAACACCCTGTAATGATGGTATTAAAAAAGGTGCTGGCTGATGTTGTACAGACCCATTAAGAGAGAATTGAGTACAGTAGTAGTTTGACAATTTAGAGAAAACATTTTAGCAAATACATTATAGTAAGGTCAGAACACTTTGGAGAAACAAGTTAACAAGATGAGAAAGGTCACACCACAACAGTGTTTGGAATTTGTAAAGATATTACAGACATTGTAATGATGTATTGGATTTTTACATTTTTGAAGTAATTTGACAAAATTTCACATCTAGCTGTTACCTCCATGAAACAGAGTATACCACCAAAGAATAGCTGCAGACTAATGGAAAAAAAAAATACTTCATGAAGCTCAGCACGAGTCTCATTCAGAGTCATCACCATATTCAAGGTAAAGCAAAATGACCAGTTTTACATGAGATCATTACAAGCAACACAAAGAAAGAAAAATAGCTATAGAAAAACACAGCAGCAACATTGCCAAAGTAGGCTAGCAAGCTGTTTGAAGAGCATAATGTGAATCATAGTCCATTAAATACATACGGCAATCAATTACTTCTGTTTTGAGGGCACGTTCTCCATTAGGAGGGTCTAAAATTGTAAGTCAGTATTGTAATGCTGGGTTTTCAATGAGAATGCTCCATGGGATATAGAAGTGTTCTTAAATCTCTGCAAACAGAAAGTCAAGTTTATAACACACTATGTGGCTAAAAGCCGACCGTAGCACTGTTTAAAACAGTAGAGATAACATTAGCTCTGCAACACTTCTAGCTCGACAGTAGTTCAATAGAAGAGAGAATTCTCAGAAAAGCCAAACAAATTAAAGTGAGGGATGGTCCATCCCAATTTCAGCTCAGTTTACTTTAAACAGTTCTCAAGAGAAACCACTGTGCCCAGCTCAGCTGACCATTCTTTTAGGAGATTTAACAGACTTTTAGGATGACATTTATTGCTTAATGGATCATCCACTTAACAACATAAATGAGGATTGTCTCATGAGGAGACAAACTCCCATGCAGCCACATTGATATCCAGTGTCAACCAGTTAGAGTTTGGTGATAACAGTGGGAATAGAACAGTTTGTATCTATTTTCCCTATAAAATGGTAAACACCATTTATAGCCCTGGCCTGTAGACAGTGCGTGCACAAACTCAGTCTCATCACTCAACAGATCAAACTTGTCAGGCAGACAGCGTTTACAAAGCATGCAATTAAAGGCACCCACAAACCTTACAACTTTGATTTGGTCCAGTTATGAGTCTAGCTTCGCAAACTGAGATAAGAAGAATTCAGGAAAAGATTTGATGAGATCTCTCATTCCTCCCCCCATCCTTTCTGCCATGTAATGCTTCTCCCAAGAAATGACTGCTCTATGAAGATGATTCACTCTCTCCTTTCTGTTCCCATTTCTGAGTCATTCTCAGAATTTCCATTAAACATAATTCTTTCCTCTCTAACAACATCAGCACAGAACAGAAAAGACAGCCTGCTAACTTCTACCTGAACACTCCAACAGACTTCAGACTTATTTTCTTGGCATCCGCAGAAGCATTCTGTGAGTTGGCAATAAAGGAGTGCTGATACAATGCACACATCTGTTTGCCAGGCTAGTTCTTGCCAACGCAAATGCACAACTATTGCTCTAGAAAAATCTCAAGTCAGTGAGATTTGGCACCTCTTCCTCTGCTTCACGGTATAGCAGTTCCTCCTGCAGCAGCAAAGCCATGCTAGACTGGGCAATGGTTACCTGTGGCCTCACACCAGGGCTTTTCTTGTCTTGATTTTACAAGCGCTGTGAACACAAGGCAGAGGAGTGCTGGCCTTGAGAGATAACATGCCTGTCCTGTATAAATTACCACATTTGCACGCCTAGTGGTTTCAGAGTTTCCTCTGGAATTTATCTGAAAACTGAAAGCGAGCATACAGCTAGAGAGAAGAAAGGTTCCCAGTTAGTTCTAGAACCCCAATGTCCAGTTGCAGATATTGAAAAACAGAGCTCATAAGGAATGAAAGACTTTGTTCTGCTCCATCTGTACAAAATTCACTATGTTTTCTGTGATTCAACGTGACACAACTGCTAATGACCACTACAAGAGACGTAATATGGTATGTGATGATACGTAACTTCGAAATTGCTACAGGAATGATGTAATAACTTACAGTTTAAGACCATCATCCTTTTAGGACACAGGGCTATTTTCACAGATCTTCATTCCTTCAAGACAGAGCTGAAGACAATTGCAGTAAATACAGACCTACAAAGCTCAAATCCACAGTTATCCAAACTTGAGAAAATCAGAGAAAGGAAAATACATCTTAAGACAGAGGTACATAGAGTCAGTGGAGGTGTTGCTCTGCCCTTTCTGGTCCATCAGTCACCCAAAGACCTGACACACAAAACTGAAGAATGTTACCCCAGTATTTTGGAGGCACTGCAGACAGGGGGACCAGTCTGTCACAGTGACCCACAACAATAGCTCTCACAACATTACCCACTTCCCTCCATCTACCTGGTTCCAAATAAACTGGAGGATCATGACAGCCCCACAAAACTTCATGTTTAGATTGCGTTACTGAAAACCAGTCATTTTTCTAAACTACCTAAAATCTACAGATTGCAAAGGTCCCATTCAACTGATACTGTTTAAATCTTCCTGCTCTGTCTTGTACCACAGCATAGCTCTTACCTGTGTTTCACGACTTACTGGTTTGATTTATAAAATGAGGAAATCCAGAATGACAACTCTGATTTATATGTACTTACTCCAAATGCATGTAGGTATAAGAGATCATTTGGGGCTCGTTAAGACTCATTTATTTTAACTTACAGGCTCTTGCCATATGCACCTTACTCCTGCAACGCTTCCTCAGACAAAGTCACTCACACACATAGGGCTCAGAATTTAGGATGGCAGCAAATAATGCCATGAATAAGGAGTGACTGCATTAGAGTTGACTGTCTTTATAACGTACCTTTAAAATATCTTTCATTCTAGCTTTTCAGCGTACCCATTGTACCAACCTACAGCCCCTAGAAACACTCCTACACGAGGAGTATGAGAGGGTGAGTGATCTAAATGAGTCTGCAGTGGTACCAGGGAGTCTCAATTAAGGCAAAATAACTTCTGCCACTTCACCTATCACCTCTGATGTTGGTACTGAGTGCTTGTAAATCTCTTCTCAGTGGGCTCTCTCATTTGTCTTATATTTTATCCTCTTTGTGAAACCTCCACCCTTTGAAGGTAGCTAAGATTCATCTTGTTCATCTGTTCTTTGCACCTCATTGCAGAAACGGATGCTTGAGATAAGATAGCTGGATAATGATCACAAATGGCTTCCAAGCGCCTCTTTGGTGTTAAAATAAATTATTTTAAGGTACTTTCTCTTCTGCCTGCTGGGTTTAAAAACTTCCCGTGGTACACATAACACGTAGGACTGCAAATTCTTGTTGCACAGTTTCCTGGGCAGCTTTTTAAAGCATCAGAGCTATTCAGTGCCACTAAAAATCTTCACCAAGTATATTAGGAATTGTTAAAAAGGATTCAGGAACAGACATCTCCTGCTGCAGGTATAAACATTCCCTGCACTACTGGTTAAACAGTAACGAGAGAGAAGGTTTGGCAGATACTGAGCAAGTTTTATAATTAGAATTGTGACATGTTTTGTGTTTCTTCAACTTGTATCTGCGAGCAACTTGCTGCTTGTTTGTCTTTCAGGGCATAAAAAGATTTTGAGAATCTGATTACTTGAAATTTTGTAAAACCATAACGCAATGAGCAGACAATACGCAATTGTTGTAAAAGCTTTTCAACTGCACCAGAAGCTAAGAAGCCAGGTCTAAAAGGATCTTTGATTCTCACGATGCAGGACATGGGGATTGAGCTCCTGCATATACCAGGGTTAATACCAGCTGCCCTAATCCCTTCCCAGAGCTTTTGGATATTCAAAGAGAGAGACTGAAAGCAGAAAAAATAAAATAAATAAAAAAAAAATAGGGGGTTCACTTAAGTTTGAATAGCCAAGCTGGTTTTGATAAAGACTCATTGTGTTATTCTTCTTTTGGGTTAAATAGCCATGTTCCCGTTTGTATTTACACAGACACTGTTCTGCTTAAGGAACCTCGGTGTTAAGGTTTTGTTTCTGCCTGCTCGTCTCTCTTGTCGTGAGCCCTTTGTGTATAAAATCAGAATCTGACAAAATCCCTTGGAAAACACATCACTACTGAACAGCACGTGTTCTGAGGCTGAGATTTAAGTACCTCATATTCTTGATTTGCTAGTTATAGGAAAGGGGGCCTAACAAGTTTGGGCTACGTACTCTGTCAGCCTTGAATCACTTTGGCTAAAGTTTGTAGACAAGACAATTTTTTTTTTCAGAATTTCTACTAAATGGCTCAGTTGCTTCCAGGAAGGAGGCAATACCAAAATTTTGATCCTACTAAAAATAAATAAATACCAGGGATGTTCTTCTTCTGTTTTTGAAAATAAAACAAAACTCGAGTTCCCATTTGGCTGACCTAAGACCATGAGAGTGCTTGGTTAGCACAGCTAAGCACAAAGCTGTTAGTTTGGCAAAGACATTTATTTTCTGAGCACACTGGGGTGGAGCAGCACTCCTGCAATTGCTCTTTCCAGTTCAGCAGGGGAGGACAAGGGAGCCAGTGGAAAGAAACAGCTTGAGATGAAGAAGCAGGCATTAGGGATGCTGAGTCAGACAAAAAAAACAACAAAAAACCTCAACCAAAAAAAAAAACCACCAAAAAAAACCAACAAAAAAACGCATAGAGCCTGACAGGGATAGTGAAGAACATTAGAAGTGTCAGGAAAACATTTCGTTTTAATGTCAAGGTCTTGACTGCATTTTAAATAAAAAAGAAGGCTATTTCAAAATGGGAAAGTATAAGTAACAACAGCCAAAGATTTTGTGCTGGAGTGAAATAAATTTTGCTGCAGCCGTGTTTTCCTGTAAGAAGATTTCATCAAAACTGATCCAATTTTGTGAGACTTTGTTGTCCCTGGATGCACAAAAAAGTGCTTCAGCTAAAAGTTGGTGCCAGGCACTAACTATGCTCCCTTTATCTGAAGTGCTACACACGCTGCCCTAAGGAACTAGGTGTTTTTTTTTATTGCAATTCTTCCCATTTGGCTGGGGAAAGATTTCAACAGCTAATGTATAACGAAGCTCCTGCTTCACATCAACAAGGATTCATTAGCTGAGGCTCCAACGCTTCATGCTTTATCTGAACCTACAGTAATTACTACAGCAACTTTGCTGGTCTTCGCTTATCTTGTTTGCTAACATATCTATTGATAGTGAAACAAACAACAGTCAACCTTCCTAATGAACACAATCAATCACAATACACACACGCCACGACCAAGGCCAAATGTTAAGACATCCTGCAATCCTACAGAAAAGAAGCCTCCAACAGTAGCAGAGCAGAAATATTGGAAGAAAACACCAAAGCAAAACAAATATCAAATTGAAACCAACAACTGTGGATTGTTTTCCAAAAATAAAAGGGCTGCTGTCTTTGTGACAGCTTACTGAGCCGTGTACTTTAGGCAGAAAGCCAGGATGAAAGGGGAAGCAGGGAAATTGAGCTCTCTAATGCTGCCGGCAGTAAGCGTCCTGCTCCGAGCACAGGAGAGACCTTTCATTCCTTCATGTCATTTTCCAGTTCAATAGCTAAAGATATATTAGGGAAATATCCAAATTCATCTGAACAGAACATTGTGCCATGGAAGAAAGCTGTGAGAATACGTATCATGCGGTGCTTTCTCCTTTCTTACCCCAATCCTGCATTCCTTGCCAAAGTGTCTGCTCCTGGTCTCTGTCAAAGGCTGAATACCTGAGATACTCAGACTCTTATCCTGACCCACGTACAGCTCTTATGTTCTTGCATATCACAGATACATATTAGATAAGTAAGGACTGAAGTTAAACAGGCTGAAACGCCATCCTGGTGACACCAACTTGAGGACAGCCCATGCCCTGCTTGACCTCCCCAAATACCGATGGGGCCGAGCAGGGCAGCACCACTGCCTCAGTGCTCTGCTCCAACCTGCTTTTCCTTCCAAGTGAGGAAAGGGGAGAACTCACTCCTGTCACCTCAGCGACTGGCAGTCTGCTCAGAGGAGGGGGCTGACTGTGTGCAGGTCACCCAGGTGTCCGCACCAACCACCCCACACGCTGCAGAGCCCAGCTCATTTCCAGCCCCACCAATCCAAACTCTCAGCTTTTTTCTGCAAACTACCCAGCACTTCAAAACAGAGTAATTCCTCCTCAAGTGTCCTTAATTAAGTGTTGTTAATTATGTTTATAAATTCAGCCATAGAGCCCAGTGCACTTCTTATAACGTTGGTATCAGTTGCCCAGCCGAGCAGCTTCCCCCCTTCCAGCCCAGCAGCCATTGTACCCCACAGAGCAGTTCTGGTGGCTGCTGGCACAGAGCCTCACATCTGGCTGTGATGCATCTGCCAGAGGCTGCGGTTCCACACACTCCTGAGCACAGAGGTGGGTTTGTAGGCAGCCAGACATGCTTCCAGCACTCCCCTGCAGCAAGCCACTGTACAAGACAGATGGACGCCTGGAGACAGCCAGGATGTAGCCAAAAAATCTGATCTGAATGATGGCAGGCTGGAGGCTTGCGAGAGGGAAAGCATGCCAAGCGCTGGGCTTTATGTCATCATGATCATAATATGAAATTGTCTATTGACTCTGTGTTGTTCTGCTCCATAAAATATTAATGTATCATAGAAGGAAGGGAATAAGACTTCTGTCTTTATGGACACAGATATTCAGAGCGAAGAACCAGCACAAAGGCTGAAGCTCGGGGTATTACTGTATCCCTGCATACAGTCTCATGCATTTGCTGAAGTGAGATAGCACCAATGAATTTTAAACGCTTACCATACCCATTTAGTCAGCACTAAAACATTAAACACAATTAAACAACGAAAAATATATTGTTGTTTTGAGATTAGCCAGGACATTCTCAGCAAAGGCTGACATTTTCAACTTCCACTACAAACTTTATGCCATTCAATCGCAAAACTGAAAAACTGCAATATTCATAACATTTAGGCTGAAGAGTTCAGTCTCTTTTTTTTCCTATTGAACTGCTTTTATTGGTTTTGCCCAAGGTCCTAACTTCATTTAAAGAAAGCTTTTAACATTCACATTGACGGAATTTCAGAGAAGGAAAAAAAATATAGCACGTGCATGCATATACAGGTACACATATATATTCTCCCTTATTCATTCATGTGCATAACAAAAATGTAAGATCCATCCCAACAAGCTATATGAGATGGTATATGTAATGGAATGCACACAGGTACATCCTGTATTCTCATTGCACAGCTTTGTGACAGGCTTCCTTTGGAAAGAAAAACTATCAGTGATGGGCAGATACAAACAGCTTTTGTTCACTTTCACAGCTCATGTTTTTCTAAAGATTGCAGCCAGTTTCAATAACAACAGCACTATTGTAAGACTTTGAAATCGCAGCCAAGGTCAGTGACAATAGGCACATGCAACTATGCAGAAGGGATTTTATCCTCAGAAAAGGTGCTTATTGCACACAGGCAATACTCGTGTGACCTCAGTTTGATCCTTCCATCCCCACGCCAGCACCATCATCCTCATCTGAGAGTCTCTGGAGGACAATAGCACCTCAGTGCATTGACTGGATAACCTGGTGATCCCTTCTGCCTTAAAAATTTCCTATGTCAACAAAATGCAAGACATTATTATTGTGTTGGTGCCTGGAAACCTGAACCAGAGCAGAGATAAGAGTCCCAATGTGCTAGGATCTACCTTGGCAATGACATTGCATCCAAGCGTTTAAGACTTTATAACCTGTGTGTTCGTTCTCAGCATCAATCATCCCACCAGGTCAAAGCAGTTTGATGGAGACCCAGCCCAGTTCATGCTATTTCCTCATGTCAGATGAAATGCCCTCAGAGCACTGGGGCAGCAGGAGACAATTACACAGGGAAGTACAAGCTGTGCTCTGCATCCCAAATGAGCATTTGTTGCAAACACTTTTGACTATTCATTTTTATCAGAAGATGGCTTTTAAAATCCACCTCTGCCTAATTTGTGGTATGTCAGGAACATTCATGAATTCACCAAACAGATCTCACTGCTATCAAACACCTTAGCTTCACTTTGGTGCCATCTACAAAAAACACTTATTTCCTAGTACACTGCTCCGTGATAAATATTACCCTGTAATTACTGAGGGACTCGTAAAAGGGAATTGGCATCCTAGCGACAGAGTTTTCATACTCCTTACAGATTTGTGACTTTAATATTGGAGAGATACCTCTTGCCATATAAGATACTCCCCAAGCCACTGGCTTCCTTCAGCTGAAGACTGAGCACACGTATCATGGTTTGGAGAGCAATCACAGACAGCACGAAGCAGCATCCCATTTACAAACAGCATCACTGGCCAAACAAACAACAGAGGAGGATTTACAGGGACGTGTTCCTGAGAGCCTGCTGTTGAAATGTGTCAGCAAATCATCCATGTGTTTAACTAGATTTGGCAGGAACGCTGAGATTCAAACTGTATTTTATTATAAAGGTTCACGACTTAAACATACAAGCGTAGCAATACACAAGAAATGATCGTGACGGAATTGCTAGAAAATCATCTCAAATTTATCAAGGGAATCAATGCAGAGATTTTCATGCCTTGATCAAGAAGGAAAATTAATGATTCTTTCTGTGAGAAACCATTAGAAGAAAATTCCTGCCTATCCAAACACATGCACCAAGAGAATTATCAGCCTCTAAGTACCCATTGTGCACGACAACTTAAACATAAGATCAGTCAAAACATTACACCAACATTAAGACTACTTCAACGTGTTCTGGATTCAGACCTAACAAACTGGAAAATGCAAGCTGAATCAGCCCGTACCACACTATGATACATACTTTTCAACCATCATTTCTTCTAAAACCCCGATTAAGGATAAATTCCCCCTGCACATTCAAACAGATGAGGCTCTTGGCCCAGCTACAGTCCCAGCATGTGCACTGTCTCCAGGGATCTCCAGCCCTGAGCATCTCACCTGAAAATGCTGCTCATCCTCACACCTCACTGCTGGCCACCAACCCTGTAGATCCTCTCAGAGGGAGTCCTAGGTCCCAAGCCTCTAAGAAAGTGATAGACCAACAAGCAACAAGTTAAACTCTTTCCAAAAATTAATAGGCAGCCTGAGGATAGACTAGAGCGTAACAGTGCAATGTGTTCAGGGGATGAGCACCTGTTAACAAGCATCTAAATCACACACCAGAGGCTTACTCCAAAGCCTGCTAGCTGGGAAAAACCTCTGACTTTCCAAGGCCTTTGATCATGTCCCCAACTCACTCTGGATTCACATGAGAGCATCTGGAGGAAAAGTGCAGGCTCAGCAACAAAGGTAAGGCACAAATAGAAAGATAGAGGCATTATTGGCAAAGAGAGATTAAAAAGAAAATTAAGCCTCCACAGACCTCTCATAAAAAAGTAGCAAAGCTTTTCCAAGAAGAGATTGCCAAACCTCATCAAACCTACTGTTCAATTATACTGGGTAGAGCGTCTATTAATATACAAATGACAGCCTCCACATCATATGTCATAACTAGAGTGCCCATTACCTTTAAAGAAAATTCATATGTCCCTATTCCTTTGAGAAAAGGTTCAATTTTTCTTTCTTCATACCCAGTTAATGAAACCACCTTAAACCAGCAGCATCTCCTGATTTATCGTTCTTCTGTTATTAGCTTAACAAGAGCCTTTTCTGTTTAAAATAAATGGTGAGAACACCAAGCTAAACCACAGCCAATGCCAGAGGCTGCTTAAACCACTGTGAATTTGACAAGGGGACCTGTTGTGGTCCATCAGGAAGGCCCTGGCCATTCCCAGCAGCGCTGCCTGGCTCAGTGCACCCAGTGAAGCTGTGCAAGATGTGCTGCCACGAGGATCCACCCGACTCGGAGCAGCCTGCTTGAGTGCCGCACAGCAGGAAGGCTTATTTTGCTTCTCCACAACGGAGCTACACGGGGACCTCTAATCCACACCGCCTCCGACACTCTCCTGAATGGTACTCAAGGATGTCTAGATGCATCATTTTCTGAGAAGCAGATGGTGCCACTCACTGTGCAACAAGCAAGGTACAGAAGAGCAGGTGATAATGTTAAAAGGAAAGCCCTGTGGTGTGGATTGAGACCAGGCAGATGCAGACTGCATACAGTAATTCTTAATGCCCCCAATCTTGTGTGATTTAGTGAATTTGTAGTCTTTTCCTTCTCAAAGACTCCTGGAGAAATTCAGCGTCCCATAAAATAAGCACACAGATTGTTCCAACGCTGACAGACTGCTTTCAACTATTGCAATTACAATAAAATTTTAAAACTGTGCTAAACAGACTTAAGTACTGCATATATGCAATAAAAAAAATTACTATGGATTGAAATGAAGAAGAAGGTCCTCATTTTTAAGTATTTTTAATGTTGAGTGCATTACTGCATCTCCTACATGGTGCTATTGTGTACTCTTCAGCCCCTTTTATGTGGGCAAGAGAACAGGCACATTGCTTATTATCAATGCAGTGGAGCTTATCCCGCTGCAAATAATGCTCGAGAGTAGAGTCACTGCTGTAACATCCATCAAAGGTACTTGCACAGCTTTGAGGCTGAACCTTGTCTATTATTTTGCAAGCAAATGCATTTTGGTTGAACTTTTCACTATTACCAATATTCTGCTTTCCCCATCAAACCAAATTAACATCCAATCAACATCTCTCAAAGAGTGTGACAAAACCACACAAGCAAAAGAGCTTGAAAAACAATGAACAGTGTCGAAAAAAACTCTTCAGTCCAACTGAGAAGATAATCAGTGAAAGAAAAGCTGTTGCCTCACTCTCCTGTGCATGGGGGGAACTAACGGAAGAGCAACGAGAGTCAAAAAAGAAAATGCAGTCTTGAAACAAGTAAATCAACTAAAACAGAATTAACAAACTCAACACTGCAACTGAGCAACTCATGCTCAGTAAGGATAAAAACCAAAACCCATCCTTGCAATGGGGCTATTCCCCTTAAGCTCATTCTCCCTAAATAACATGAGCAACATCACGCAGGTGGCCATTGGCATGCTCATGACTTAAGCCTTGCCCCACAGGGTTTCAGTGCAGTGTAGGTTTACCTTCCTGGTGTAGGGACAAGCTTCAGAAAGGCGACTTTTGCAGACTTTACCAGCTGAAAGGAAGAGGAAAAAAACAGCAAAAACACAGCGTGAGGGCAGTCACTGATGATGGCCAGTTTCGCTGTGTGAAGGACTACCTATGTTTTCTTTCTCTGTCTCGTAAAGCTCAGACCTGTCCTGGCTTTTTATGAGCTCAGTCTAACATGATCCAAGGCTGCGCAGTAGTGGCTGTGGAGTACAACCTGCCTTTCCTTTTTCATTTCATACATCATTTTGAACTCTCTGCAATAAGCCCACAAAGCCAGCAGAGGCTTTAAAAAGTTAATGAGAAAGATGTAAGAAAAATGTATTATTGTTTGTTTCAGAGAGACCTGCAGTGTTGGTGGTTATACACTCAGAGACACTACGTTAGTTCCATGCTGTGGGGTTTTATTGCATTACCCTGGCAAGCAACCCAATGTATCATTAATGACCAAATCTGTGTGTCCTTCGTGCTGCTTTTGATAATAGTGATGACTGAATAAGGGATTCAGGCTTGGCTCTAATTTAGGTTTTCCAGCACAAACAAGGATCAATCCAATACAAAGGCTATAATACTTTTTTGGTGTTGTTTCAAATGAAGCTTTGCGCATTGCATCAAGTCCTGCTCTCACGGCATTTCTAGGTTTCTGGCTTCATCAAATCAAGCACAAACACACAAACACTGTGAATGATAGAGAAACAGTCACCAAAGATGCAGTAGTCTTCCAAAAGAACTGTCTCTACCGAACTGGGTGAATGCACAGAACTGGGAAACAATTTTTCATTTTCCTAAATCAATGTGCCTGTACTCAGAGACTGCCCTTACTGCTGATGCAAACCAGTCCTAACAAAAAAGAAAACCTTTGTTCTCTGTAGATTCAGCCAATCCAAACAAAAACTGTTATAGAAATAAATGGTCACAGTGAATGTGGATACCATAGACAAGGATCTGTACCATAGCTATACTACTCTTTTAGCTCCTTTACAACTCAAAGGCCTCTGCTCCACTAGTCTGAAATCAAGAGGCTTCAATTTAAATACATCCTGTACCTTTCCTTAAAAACGTTAATAACTTCTATACTGTACCTTACACACAACTGAAATTTTTTCTGAGATAAATGTATGATATCTTCCAGTGTAAAAGTATTGGATTCTTCAATTAACATACAGAAAGCTTGGTTAAGGAGAGATCAGTAGCCAGAACAGCATACGTAGCTCCTGACTTGTAGACCTTACTTTGAAACATTCAAGCACACTCAGTTCCTTGTCTTTCAGACACTGAGTTGGCTTGAGGGTAAAAATGAAGGAGTATAGAATAAATAAATTCACATCTTTCAAACGCAGTAGATCACCCCACAGTATATTTGCTGAAAATACATAACTAAAGATGCAGAAATCCTTTGTTTCTGATTAGACAGACCTCCTAAATAAGCAATGTGTTGTACCTAAACTAGCTAAATCTGAAATAAACTCTATTTCTTCACCAAAAATAGAACTTCCAGCACCATCAAATCATAGAATCATGGAATTCTTGGAGTTGGAAGGGACCTTTAAAGGGCATCTAGTCCAACTCCCCTGCAATGTACAGGGACATCTACAGCTCGATCAGGTTGCTCAGACCTTGGTCCAGCCTGACCTTGAATGTCTCCAGGGATGGGGCTTCCACCACCTCTCTGGGCAAATATAACTCTCTTCCATCATCAGGGAAATAAGATCTACACATACCAGAAGAAAAGCTTGCTGCAGAAACTTCCAAGCATGCACCTATTGTTCGGGGTGCAGCTTATTCCTAACAACTTTTTTTTAAAATTGTCAAGTCCTCATTCCTTTTCCATCAAAAACGAGTAACAGGCTGTTCCTGCTCCTACTGATTTCAGTGACAGAAGTCTTTGTGCTGTGTGTCACACTTCACTGATGCAGGTGTGATTCATGCACATAACAACTGACATATTTAAAACCAGATTTCCAAATGCTGCAAAAAAAAAAAAATAGTTTCTCATTTGGGGAAGAACATATTTAAAAATGAACTTTGTAGCACTGGTCAAAAAGAATTACAAGATGAAGAAGAGCTGTTTAGTTTGCTGTGAAGTCCGGTGAAATAAATTCACAGGTTCCTGCTGGTTTAATGCAGCTTTGGGTCTGGCACTGGCTGAGATGAAAATTGTGACTGTATGGCCTCATATTAACCCATGGCATGGCACTCCCTATTGCTGATATTGGACAGATACCCAAAATGGGTCACTTCTGTTTAAAAATATCTAAAATTTAGTTTAACTCTAAAATTGTTCCTAAAGAAACAGATACTTAAAGAACTGCAATTTTCCAGCCATGGCTACACCAAAAATTCCACGGAAGCAGAAGATGCTATTTTACAACCATCGCCTTGTTTCATCCAGATGGGAGGAGACAGCCACTCCCTGCCTGCTGGCTCAGCCCTGCTCCCCAGCAACATTCCACGTGGCATCAGCAGCCTCCGTCTGCGTGCCTGGGCCCCCTCCCAGTGCAAGGGTATGGGTGATGTGCCCAGGGCTGGGACTCCCCATGCTCAGCTGATGTGGGTGTGAGCCCATCTGGAGTTGTGCTGCCTGTGGTACCCTGGTTGTCATGGCGATGCCTCTGCATCCAAAGGCAGAGAGCTGAGCGCGGTAATGTGCTGCGCAGAGGCACCTGCACCTTCCTTCCTCCCTTAGTGTAACAAGCCTCCTGCTCCTTCTCCCTTTTCTAATTTACACTTCATCTGAGGAAGGTATCATACATGAGATTTGTCTTTTAAATCCAGCTTTGTTTTCCATTCAATCTCTTCTTCTTCCCCCCCAATATAATTTATTGTATAAGCCTACTTCAGAACCAACGGGAGACGCAGGATTGAAAGATTTTTCATACGTATAAAAAATTTAACATCTTGTAACACATGCACAAACTCACTGAAAAAGATTCCTCTCTAAGCATCTCTCTTAGCATCGACCTGAATGCTCTTAAATCTCAAATATATTTCACTTTCCTACGCTCTTTCTGGACCCATAGAACTGTTCACATGCCTGAAGCTGAGGGTGCATTTGTGCATGTGTTTTGCAGGACTATAACTATACCAGGAATTATTCCTTTTTCTATGCTCTATCTTCCATTTTCATTATGCCTCAATTAATGCACTGAAATATGCCAAGCAGTTTCACATGAAATATGTTTCTCATTTTAATCAGTTTAGCATCAAAGGTTTGAGGCTGGTATTTTCTAGGTTGGTGCGTAGGGTGTTTATTAATTTGTCTGTGATGCCCTCTCTCATTAGTGTTTAATGGCATTTCAAGCAGTCCCAGCAGCTAGAAGATAATTTATTTTTTAAACATATTCTTATCAATGTATTAAATAATCAGAGCCTCTATTGTTTCTGAATCATCTGGAGTGCTTGTTTCATCTCCAGATGAGAAAGCTGCTGCATTCCGAGTCCTGATTGCTGAGAAAGAACCCTTTTTATCTGAATTTCATGTGACTGAAAAACAGCAGCCTAACAACCCCTGAGATATGAATCCTCTCATGTTCCATTCTTCGCAAGGAACATATCCAAAAGAAATGCCACAAAGTCCTGATTCAACTAGTCCACTTACTGGTGAGAAAGCTTCTGCCCAAGCCTTAGCTCATGCATGGGACCTCTGCGTGCTGGGACGGTGCTCAGCACAGTGAGCTGAGAGCAACAGCAATGCTCCCCTCCCTGCTGCCCCCAGCCCTCACCTTCCTCCTGGTGCCCAGGAGGTCTAAATGTAACACCACCAACGTTGCACAAACATTCACCGAGTGAAGATGCAGCAATCCCTGCTAACTCCTGACCTCTGCTGCAACCGAACCTAAGCTACTGAGTTCAGACAGCCATCAGTTTTAACACCCCTAAAATAATGTCAATAATATAAAACGAAATCAAGTATTCTCATCTCTGAAGTAGTATTTTGAACATCAATCTGTGTTGCAAAAAGATTTAAAGATCCCATAATAGCCCAAATAGACATTTCAATACTTTATGAGAGTCTAAATCATACTTTTGAAAAACTGACATTTTTGGTGCAAGAACTAATTGTAAAGGAATATTTTTTATTTGCAGAAGAAGATTTTAAATCTAATAACCTGTATATGGGAAACAAAAACGAAGGGTTTCTATTTTCAGAAGAGCAATTAAAACACAAAAACACAGAAGAGGTTTCCCACCGACACAGCTGGCCCGCAGGAGGCCAGAGGTGTGTGTGGGGTAGGAAACCAGTGCTGATGTTGAGTGAAGAGGTAAAATGTTACCATGCAAACAAGCTGAGGGCATTTTTGTTTTCATCCTTCTGACACTGCCTTCTCTTAGGTTTTTATAAATACAGAACTGTCTTCTTGATCACAGTGCCATGAAATCACATTTAGATTCTCATTCCCGGCTCATGTTCTTGTTTCACTTGGTTTAGTGCACCAGAGAAGTGACTGCAAGCTACACGTGTATGAAGGACAGACTCACTCACCATCAAACTAGGCCTTATGACTTGGTCTGCAACCTAGGCATTGCTACAGTTTTGCAAAAGAAGAGAGCTCCGGTTTTTACATTTTCATGAAAGATTGATTCACCCCTTCTTGTTCAAGAAAGGGCACGCTGCCAAACAGTGAGGCCCCTGTTTCCTGGCCCTGATATTTAACGTCACTGATACTGACAGTTCCTTTTAGCTTCTGGTTTCCTCTTTCTCCCTTCTACTCGCTCGTCCTGTGAAGTGCATCCTCTTGCTTTGCCCTGCTAGAACAAAGCCCTGTTGCTTTGCTCCTGCTAGAACATTGTCCAGTCCTTAGAGATGCTTACCCCTGGGGTCAGCATTTTTCCCTTCCTGGAGCTATCAGAAATAGGACACAGCTGTGAAGACAGTTTCCGGGTGTACCAAATCCCCCATCCCCTACAGATAGCATAGATGCAGTACTACCCAGGTTGTTGCCTTCATATTCTTGAGCGTAAGAAGGTTTGAGAGATCCTTGCCACAGTGAAAGCCTTTCTGTCTCCAGAAACTTTGAAGCTGATTCAGAAACTGCACCAGGCCTCCCACTGCTGTTCCCTCTGTGCTGCTGAGGGGTGCCAGCTCCTGTTGGTGGGATGCTCTGAAAAGCAGAAACGTTGAAGAATGAAGAGATCCAATGTCCTGCTTTGTCAAAAAACAGCTGAACTCCTCTGCCTGCCTAATTTCTCAGGATAGCTGTTCTTTTATGTAACAAAAAGCCAGGAGACGTTCAAATTTGTTTTATAAAATTAACTGGAGGCAAATTAACCACATCATTGGTTTTGCTGTTTTACACCTTGAAATAACCAAACATTTCTCACTTACAGAGACAAGCAGCCATCTTGTAGTGACTGCAATGGAGACTGTTGCAGAAGAGATGTGCATGTGACATTTGCCTCACCTGCTTTCAATGACTCCTTTTCAAAAGAGAGGCATATCATAGCTTTTCTCACCTCACAGCAGTTCACCAGGAAGTCCAGACAAGGCTGTCAAGTGCTCAATGATAAGAACCTGCTCATCCCATGTTATTCTATAAAAACTTTATTTTTGCACTCTCATCTTGTGATGCTCTTCACCTAAAATAAGAGCAATTTGATGGGAATGTATCTTCTGGTGTATGGAAGGAACAACTATAATCAGAGCTGTAAGTATGTCCTCCAGCATGCAGCCCTTGAGATTTTCCTTCAAGAAAAATGACAGCAGGAAAAACAATGAGGCTTGACACCCAATGGATGCTTTGGAAAAGCTAACAAATGCCAACTTGCGTAATTAAAATTATCTTTCTGTCAAACCTCAAGATAACATGAACACGAAGTAACACCACGTTTGTATGTTCAACTGTGGAATTCACAGTTTTCTGTAGAATACAGACTATTAAAAGAGGCAATGAAAAATTCATCATAATGGAAATACATGTTAATTCTTGCTAATGATATGATCTGGTGGGATCATACCCTATGCAAACACCTTCCACACCTCCCAAATCTGCTTGCAAGCTGTAGTACTAAAAATTGAAGTTTACTGTACACATTTTCATAGGGCAGTCACTAACTACTGTGTGTTTGATCCTGTTTTCTTCTACCCTACAAATTATAACACAGAAGGAGTGTTTTTATGTGGTTAAACAGAACACGTCTTCCTAAAGGAGTGCTACTCAGGGCAGAAGCTACAAACTGATTTTCTTGTTCATAGAATGGCTTGGGTTGGAAGATCATCCAGTTCCAACCCCCTGCCGTGGGGTGGCTGCCCCCCCACCAGATCAGGCTGCCCAGGCCCCCATCCAGCCTGGCCTTGGGCACCTCCAGGGATGGGGCATCCACAGCTTCTCTGGGCAGCCTGTGCCTGTGCCTGAACGCTCTCTGAGTAAAGAATTTCTTCCTAATATCTAACCTAAATCTTCCCTTTTTTAGTTTAAAGCCATTTCCCCTTGTCCTATCACTATCTTCTCATGTTGTTGTAACTTCAAAACGCACAGTACAGTACATCTGGTACAGGTCCAACAAAATGCCAAATGGGTGAGGCTCCCAGCACATTGATCTCTCAGAGGGCAATTCAGAAAGCCCCACTCCAGTGCTTCCTAATCCCACCCATGCATCATCTGGTAGCACCTGCAAAGCTCCCGGAGCACCTCCTTCACTGCAGCAGGACACAAATCACCAGCCCAAGGATCAAGTTCACTGAGAGGGGGATAGAACAAGGGAACAGAGTAAAGATATTGGAACAGCTCTGTCACATGAAGGAGAAAAGGCAATGTTTGGTATAAAAATAGAAAAAAACCCTAAAGTTTGTATTATTGTCAACAGTATGTACGCATCTGGATAATTTGAATGCTCTTATACTAAATGCGTTACATTTGTTTGATACCTCAAAAGCTGTAAACCTAAAGTTACAAAAGCCCTCCCACTTGTAACTGTATGTTTTTAGAGTGAAATGTGCATTTGCGGGGGGAAGCTGTAATTTCAGAAATCTACCTGGAATACTCTCTGGAGCATTTAGTTGTGTGGGAACTGTTGATGAAACAGCCGCTGCAGGAGATCTTTTCGCCCCATGGGTAATTCCTCATGTGGTTTCACTTACACCCTCTGAAAGCACGTGGAGAAGGCTGGAAGAGGCTGGAGTTGGTGGCTCCTGGGCTTTCCTTGAGATCATCCAATTTCCTGTGGTTTTGTACGTAGGAGTTGAGTGTGCACAGGTCAATAATCACACTCAGCAATCCTAAAAGCAATCTTTGTTCAAGTGAATGATCCGAGGCAACTTCAGATCACATCTCCAGTCAAGAAATGAGCGCACACATGAAATTGAAGAAAATTGTTCAACACACTCATGTAAGCTGTTTAGTATTTAGCAACAATAATAATAAAAAAATCCTGTGGCTCTGTCTCTATGGGGAAAAATGCTAAATAATTAAAAATTCTCTTTTAAAATGAAAAGACTGCATTGAATTTGAAAATGTATGCTTTGAAAATCTTACAACTGACTAAAAATATTAGCAATATTACCAGTCAGTGGAAGTAATGGTGTCTTATCAAGGAAATTTGACTCATGGACCAACAGTGTGGAAAAAGAGGTTAATTCACCTCAAACAGATTAATGTAATTTTTCAAGTTACCACTGTTGGGATTCAAAGCCAGTTTGGGAGAATAAATTATAAATGACTGAATATAAAAAGATCCCAAATGAAAGGGATGTGAATTATAGCAGGGGATGTACTCCCATTCTGATGTGATGAAATTTATGAGTGGAAATCCCATTAGGTTCAATAGGAGCTGCACACAACTACCTGAAATGCAAATTAGTGACTTCAAATTTACCTACATAAACATGTTCATAGACTATATACTGCAGCTTCTTTCGACTGTGAAATGCAAACACTGGCAAAAATAGGATTAAAGAAGAAAGTAGAAGTCACGTATGTGCTTTTCTATAGCAGGAGTGGTCGGTGGCTTATGTGTGCCCAGGAAATTTCAGAGACCTCAAGGAAAGAATCAACACACTCCTCCTTGGACAATTCTAGAAAGACTATTTCTTCCAAGCTCCACTTGATTTTGGGAGTCTGATATTAGAACTACTGCAATATGGGACGTATCTCAAGAAATATGATCTTATAAGGCATATTTAGGAAAAAATGTTCGGAAGATTAGTATAGAAAAGCTTTGCAACATCTTAACGGGTTTATATAAAGCACAAGGACATGGCTGCAGACAGAGCCCAGAACACTCTGTTCCAGCACTCGTGCAGGAAGAAAAGCCAGAAGTAAAGAATATTAAGGATACCTGATCTTGTTTTTGTGAAATGCACAGATCGATCCTTTTCAGACCATTCTCACCTCCCTGTTGCTGAGGACTCTTCCTCCATGATTTCAGTGGTACAATGTAGGAATTTCTATATAACCCCTCCGCCAATGAAGTCCTTACAGAACAATTCAAATGTATAGAATGGAAGAGGCAGGAAGATCAAAATTTCACAAGGAACAGTCCAAGAACATGATAAAGCAAGAAGCATCTCTGACTGTCACATTTCTGGCTGAATTTCCTGACAGATTTTGTCATTAAAGTGATGCCAGTTTGTTTTAAGCTCAACAACTGGCCCAACGTAGTACATAAAGACGTGCACTAGCAAAGGATTTCAGAGTGCTTCATGAAGAGGAATGGATTGCAGGACTACTGAGTGCGTGCAGGCAGCAGCACTTTAAATGGTGTTGATGGATTTCTCCAAGCAGTTCAGGCTTCCATGGGCACAGGTTTGATCACAAAAACTGAGGACAGATTTGGAAGTCCAGACCACAACTAGAAACTTTCATTCCAGTAGAGATGACAGGAAATGTTGTTTGGCAGATTTGAACAAAACACAAAATTTCAAAATTTTGAGGTGAGCAGAAGTTCTCAGCAATGTAGTGTTGGAAGCACGGAAACATTTCACTGAGAGGATAATAAAAACCAGGATAAAAGTCCAAGTGGAAGGACATGAAATGCAATGACAAAGCTGAATCTACCGACATTTTTCCACCTACAATTTGGAAGAAGTTCCTGCATCCCCAAGAGACACTTACATTTTGATTTATCTGTATTTTTTGACAGGACATTGTTGTGTCAAGAATTTTTACCCATGCTAGTCATCGCGTTTTGAATACCCTGTGACAGTCGTGGAAACGCTCCCTGCAGACAGAGCGTCAGTGCCCGCAGAATGACAAGATGAGGCAGCAGACACTAGAATTAGACAAGCTGAATATGCTGCAAACTCTGAAGGATTTCTGAGATGAGATTTTAACAATCCCAGAGCCACTTTTATGTCTAGGATTTAAAAATACTTTTTTATGAACAAGGCTGGAACCTTTGCAGACAGGAAACATGGAGTCTTCAATCAATACCCTTTAATGTGTTGTTTTTCAAAATGCATTTCATATTATAAGTGATCAAGAAAAGACTATCAGTTGAGGTTATTTCACAAGACAAGTAAACAATTGCCTTCTGCCATGATCAATGTTGACTCAATTTGATTTTGCCAATAATTGATAAGCGTTCATGAATACCCATATATTTTCTGCACAGGTTAGCATTATTAAATTTGATTTTCCCAAGAGCAGGTAAATGAATTAGATAAAAGGGAATTAAGAATAACAACAGGTGCTAAACAAAAGGATATGAAGAGAACACTGTCACCTAAGCTGGTTTGGCACACTTGTCCTGTTTGCCCCAAGATTCACTGGCTGCCAGGTCCCAGGTTGCTGTGACATCTTTTGGATTTGGGAATGTCTTGATGAAAGCCCTTCTGGCCAACACTAAGGAGCATCTATTTATGATAGCAATGCTATTCAATTTCTTATGCCAAAATGCTCTGACCCTTGTCATTTTAAAATAATTTCTTTTTGTTGTCATCAGCTGAAGATCGCCATAAGTCTACAGCTCACTGAAAAGTAAAATATTGACTGTGTGCTTTGTTTCCTTCAAAAATAAAGCCTATCTGTCATTCATGTCGTAGAGTAGTTCTCTTCAAAAATAAACCATTCTGTTCATGTAGGAAAACTGCCTGGAACCACAAAAGACTGATTTTTCTCTTAGAGCAACTCTGACACTTTTTATGCTAGCATCTGTTTTTGTTTGCATGCAGCATATGCATGGGATTTAAATCTGGACATCAGCACCATCCAAAAATTTAAGGCTTCAGATTCTCCTCCCAAACAGAGGACTGAGGTGTGACAGCACCCAGCACCCTCAGCCCGCTTGGCTTTACTGGAAACGTTTGGCTGCTCTCAGGCTCTGACCTGGGATTCTCAGACACTCCAAGGAATGTTTTCCAATGGGGAACACGCTACATTATGCAGGATAATAATATGCAGATTAATAATAACACCCCCACACACATCAAAAGAAAAAACAACCCAACCCTGAAAAAGATCTTATGGCATGACTTTGCTTTCAGTTTTATGATATTGAAGAGAATTAGAGCTCACATATTTCAGCCACATGGAAGGAGAGAGCTCTGACAGCTTTACAGGAAAGTTAACTGTACAGTAAGTGAGTAGTGTAGGAAACTAACACTTAAGAAACAACAACAGAACAACTAACAAAATATAAGACATCAATAATGCTATGAATAGCAAAACCAAAATCACACCCTACCTTGCACCCCTAGCTTAGAGCTGGAACAGGACCAGGACCAGGTAGAGAGTTACATCTAACACAAAACCACAATCTTCTACTCAGGGAAAGCAATAAGCTTAATAGAAAGAAAACAAAGAGGAAATACCAAATTTAAAAATCTAGTGGCTCACTTGGAAATATAACTCCCTGGTTTTCTTTTAAAATCTCCCCCATACATATGCAGTGCAATGAATTATATTGAAATGGATGAGCTCCTGTCATCTATTATTTGAAATGTGAGTTGAGGTTCTCTTTAAATCATTCCTCTGCCACGGAACAGATAAAAAAAGAGGACCAAATAGTTTCTACTCTGAAAGCCATTTCACCATAAATATACGTCTCCTGTTGACAATATATTGGATGAGCTTGTTTACAGATTCCAGTTCCTATGGTCTCAGATAGTCCCTGGCCTCTTATAGCTTTATTCTCATTACAATATGTACTTTGGGTAGTCATATGTATGAAAAAATTTACAGTTTCAGAAATACTGGTACTCCTCCCCTCCCTTCCACTGCATTAACAAAATCTGAAGGAGGAGCATGCCCAGGACACGACTGGCCTGTGAGTGCACAGCTGTGCTCTGCAGTGGCTTTGCCAAATGCGCTGCTGCGCAGCCTCTGACCTGGCACTGCCTGCATGGGAGGCCTGAGGAGCAGGGAAGGAAAGGGAAAGGGAAACAGAGAGCTTTGTACAAGGAAAAATTACATGTCATGCATTTCTTTCAGTAAACATACTAATAAAGAGAAGAGTCATCTGTGGAGGATTATATACAATAAGCCACTCAAAATAACAGCCAACTCATTTCAGGTAATTCTTCTTCCTTCTGCCCTTGTGTGGGACAGGTGAGACCTCCCAAAACCAGACTCACCGTTATCTTACTGCTTTCCCTGCTACTCCAATTCTCAAACCATAATGGTGGTCACCTCTAAGAGAACCCTGAGAAGCTGGTGCTCCTGTTTGACTGAGAACATGAACAGTCAAAGACCAGATAACTCAGAAATATACTCACTGGCCATCAATCCACATTTTCGTAATAATGATAAATATGTGAAGAGTCCAGCTGATGGATGGCTCAGTCAGTCTGCTTCCTGTTCTTAAAATCACTGTGACAAATAAATATGGATGTGCTGTGGGTGGGCTTGGTATTTGTGCTGTTTCTATTTTTTGGAGAACAGTCAGTATTCTCACGGGTATTACCTGAAAAAATTAACTTAAAGAGATATCCCTGGATAAAACAACCAAATAACCTAGCAACAGTTCTTCCAGTAAAATTAGAAGATAATTTCCCCATGCCAGCAGTCAGGGTGAAGACAACACACTATGCTTCTTGCAATAATATTTGCACATTTTGCTAAGAGACAATGGAAATTATTTGACTGAATTTTCAGATCTCCAGTGTTATATTACAATTAGAAGCTATACACTGTCACAGATTACTGAGCGAAGCAATGGTTGTGTATCAAAGTGTATTAGAGCCAGAATTAGTGTCTTATATGGTGGAACATGAGCAATTACAGTACCTTAATAGATTATGTTTTCATTTACATTTATATACACACATGTACATAAACACACACATTAACCTATAAAACTATTTTGACTGCCATGCTATGGGCTAAATTATTGTTTTTCTTCTAAAAAACACAACATGTTATCAAAAGTCCATTATGCTTTGGAACAAGCTGGCCACTGGGAATTTTGATGCACACTATTGTGCTGCATTTCAATTGTTATCTTTGAATAAAGGTTTAAAAGGAATCCTAAATTCAGCAAAGAGTATTAAATCTAAGTAGTTTGATGGAAATTGTTTCTCTAAATAGCATATTTGTATGAAAATAGCTTCGGAGTGCTTGCCATGGAGCAGGATGCAGCTTTCCAAGGTTGTAAAACATAAATTAAAGATTACTGCTACACCCATAAGCTTAGAAGGAAAGGCCACGATCAAGTGATTTTTCTGAACATTTTTCCAGAGCTGCTGCCTGAATATCCAGTTCTCCCACTAAATTTTGACTTCTTTGCAATTAGATTAAACATATTGCTGCCACACATTGCTTTGAAACACTGACTACATGCTGAACTACAAATGTGACTTGTTTCAACATATGTTAAACATTCCATATCTCTTTTAACATAAAACAAACAGCTACAGCTAGAACAACACTCTTAGTTTCTGTGCCAGGTTTTAATTACAGAGAACTGGAACTCAGACCATTGTTCAGTCCACTGAACACTATTGACAGCCACAGACCATGTCTATCGTTCCTACAATGCAATCCAAAGCACTGGTATGTATAATTTCACTATTGTAATTATTCACTATGGGCTGTTTAGTAGATCTGTCTCAATATTGTCTTCCTGATTCAAATCAACTCTAATTAATGTCAGCAAAACACTTGATCATTCAAGACATTATGCGAATGCCAGGCATTATTGCTGTAATATAATTTTAACAAGTATTCACGCTATTCATTATTTATGAATCATGAAAAGGTGTTTGATACTTCACAGACACAGAGAATGACAGATTTTCTGCTCTCGTATGTTTCATAACAGAGAAATGGAAAAATACGTGTATTGGTTTTCTTTTTGTCAGTTTATCTTGACATAATATCAGCTCAAAGACTGTATCATCAGAACAGCTTGCTGGATCTAAGGAGAATCATAAAACCCTTTTGATTTGAAATCAGCTGTATTTTGGCTCCAAGTACACAGTCAGCCACTTGATACCTTAAGAGGCATTTAAAGGCTTAGAATAAACAATAACTATATTAAAAAAAACACCACCAACAAAACAGCCAACTGCAGCAGAAAATATGAGATTTGCCTCGGAGAATCGTGTTTTCTTTTTCCTAAGCCAGTAATTCTAGCATTTCTCAGAGGAAGTTTTTCTTCCTTTAGGTATGCAAATCAATTTTATACATATTACTAATTAGAATTATAGTGAATGTTCCTTTAGAAGAGATGTTGGCCCATTTGCTCATTAACTGAAGGGTAAAGAAGCCGTCTTGTGATTTTCTCTCCTGATTCATCACGTTGCACCCACTCTGTACAGTGGGTTCTGCAGGGTGCATGGCAGCTGCCTGCGGGGCTGAGCCCACAGTGCTGGGCTGAACCAGGCAGACAGCCACGGCCCCACAGTGCTGGGCTGCACCAGGCAGACAGCCGTGGTTGGAGTTTTGCAGCAGTTCCTCCTCGGCTCACCCCAAGCATAACTTGCCTCTGAAGTAACCTGCCTGCAGGGTCCTTCACAAACAGCCACATTATACCACCTCAGAAGGATCTGGTTTGCAGTGCAAGTACCCGCACCTGCAGCTTGAAAACAATCTCTTGCTTCAGCTTTTACAGTCACTTGATGAGAAAGGTACCCCTAGCTATGAGTATTTCAATGTGAAGAACCCAGATCTTATCAGCTCACCAATATATGTACATAATTCTCTCTCATTACTGTTTTATAAAACAAAACTGTGCCAGGATGTTATCAAATAGAAGTACTAATACTCTTTTACAAGACTTGTCAAAACGCTTCAGTGAGGCAGGTGTTGGTACACTCAAACTTCTAATGCAGAGCACGAGGCCACTGCATGGCTAGGAGCAGAGTCAGATCCTCACTCCTTTATTTGGCTGCTGCACTCATCTGTCAATGCAAAGCATTCCTGTAACACACACCATGACACTGGGAATATGAAGTTCTTTCTGTAGCCATATTTCTTGCTATTTATAGCATAGATGGAGTAGGCCATGAGTAGGATGGAATTTTCTCTATCAATATTGCTTTAGGAAACGTCCTTTGCTGGATAGTGACGGTACGTTATCACACACCTTCCCAGTGCATCCATTAAGGAAACACACAGCTTTCCAGCTCCACACTGACAGCACATACTGAGCTGTTTGCTTGCCTTCGGGTGTTTGCTCAAAGGCTGTTTAGTGTTACAAGAACCAGCTATGCTTGCCACAAATTTCACTGCAACTTCCAAGAAAATCTGTGGGGAAACTATTGGCTGAAGTTATGTGCAAAGGATGGTTTTGGCTGCACTTGTGTGCATTGAGACTAGCAGACATCAGCATATTCAGGACCCACTCACAACACCCAACTGGTCCCTGTAGAAGAAAGAGGCAGGAATAAATGCTTTGGATGAGTCCGTATTGGACAAGATGTACTGGTCACTTAGCAACCTTCACTTCTTGGGCAGATACAGATGGTTAAACACCTGCAGCTGTCTTCAAATCAGAGACTAGATTTTTCTCTCCTGCTAGCCTGACACCTGAAAAGCTTTTTCCATTTTACATAGCTTCTTGTGTTACATCCTGGTAAAAGGGAGGAGAGTTATCCATCAATACTGCAAGCAAGACTGGAGTAACCCATTCAGTAACAAATGAGAATGGTCATGAACACAGGGTGCTTTCTTGAGGAAGGTTTTTATTTTAACTTCCTTTTTTGGTAAATATGCTGCCAGGAAATATCAAACTGTATGTGTTTTATGCATTTCAGTATAAAAATCATTTTTTGGCAGGTAGAAATAAAATGAAATACTCACTGTTCTCCCTAGCTACATTAATTTGGCATGTTACGTTTTGATTATTAACACTATCAGAATAGTTTTCTGCATTGCATTCACTAGCATATTGCTTTTGCTTCTCTCCTGTTAATTTCATACACAGCTAAAAAAATCAGAGATTAAACAATCATAAAGTACAGAGCTTTACTTCATTCTGCTGGACAAGTTCACATACATTGTCATGTTCATCACTGAGTGGTGGCTGGCAGAGACTTTGTGCTAATGGGCAGCCTACTAAGCTAGGTGAGCAGAGCTGCATTCCTAGTGCCACCAGCCTGGTGAATACATTTCAGAATGACATTTTGCTTCCCTCTGCCTGGATCTACAGCTTAGGAACCAGTGTGGCTTTCTCTCCTGCTGTATTGAGGACATAGATATTTTGAGACAAAGGAACACTATTATGGCAACTGTGCTACTACTCCCATTTTGCAGAGGGGAAACAAAGTTAATGAGCTCACATTCTTCTTTGCCAGCAGCACTAGATGTCATTCTCAAAACGGAGGGCAAAAACGAACAGTCAGACTGCGAGATTTCTTGGCTCAGTGTTACTCCAAGTCTGAAAGCTCATGAGGAGCAAGAATATCAATAATATCTAGAGTTGTAATTATAAATTCAAAACAAACAAAAGCATCAGCTTTCAAATGCTTTAGAAGGGATATAAACTCCTGTGCTCCAGGGGAAGTTTCTAGTGTTTTTCCTGTCTTTGAAGACAGAAGAAAACTTCCCCCTAGAGCTCCTTAGACGTCAACTGCCTTTTCTTCGGGCTGCCTCTGAAACCTGTGGTTTAAACCTGCCTGTGACAGCTCTGGACTACACAGATACTGGACTGATCCAATATATTAACTCCCATGTTTCTGTTCTGAAAATACTATCAATTTTATATAAAACATTCTGCTATGCTTCTTCATCGTATTTACTGCATGAATGACCCAGCATACAAATTTAATCTCTCTATTTTGAAAGCTTGAAGATAGCATTCCAGCCAGATACTGATCTACTCGGGCTCTTTTATCTCTGTAATGGTCAATGCTGACATGTACTTAAGGAGGCTGAAAAAACAATGACAAAATAAACACTAGGTAAAGAAAAATCATTTTTGCTGTCGACTTAGATAGCTCAGGATTTCTGCACATTACTGAGTCTGCTATGACTACAGTCTGTTATGATCTACCCAGATACAATGACTTTGGTTGACTATGTAGTTTATTGCAATTCTAAATGTCACTATTGATTCAGACACTCACTGACATTTTTCTGCACGGACAAACATTTGAAGCACTGTGCTTTGCTATTATGGCTAATATATTTGTGGGCAAGTTATTCACCAGATGATCATGGGCTTGATTTTCAAACATGATGTCAACTATACTCCAATTCATAATTTTCCTCAGGAAGGACACTTCATTAGGCACACTGGTTATATTCTACCCGCATTATCATGGACACCAGTTTATGGATGATTTTATCGTTTTGTTGGTTGGGCTGTTTTTTCTCTTCTTGTTGTTTTTAAAAACAATTTAATAATTGTGTTGTGGCACCTTGAGATGTTCTTCTGCACGTGAGCAGAATGTGATGCAACAGCTGGACATACAACACTGACAGCCATAAGGAAGCCGTGTTAATGGGAAGAACACTGAGATTTGTGCTGAAGATTACTCTTCTTAAGTAGGAAGATTCACGTAGGGAATTCTGGGGTCCTCTTAAACAAGTTATGACTCTCCTAGTGTATCTTGTTTTACTGGAGCTCTATTTTTAAAGAATTATGGACATTTCACATGGTAATGGTGTGATCAAACACTTGGGAACGAAGCTCTTCACACTTCACTTTCATAATCTAAATTAGACACACGTTTACATGATTAAGGGAGAAAACAAAAAAAGAGAGTTGAAGCTGACTGAAGAAGCTCCAGGACTATAGCTATATAAAAATATGTTTCTTTTTAAGGTACTTATAAAAATCCTAAACTTTCATAAAGAAGTTATGCTGAACCATTTGTAGTGACATACTAAAAGGTGATTTATTATCCTATATAGCTCTCTATAAAGCCAGTACATGAAGGCATCTGTCAGGTTTGCTCTGAGGACAGAAATAGACTTCATGGTTTGGATGCCAAATTATATTTGACATTTAATTTACTATCTATGAAGCTGTAATATTTCACCTAAGCAGAAAGGGAAGAAAAAAGCAGGAAATTTCATTTGCCGGAGAAATACCAACGCTCCTTGCTGTCAATAATCAGATATCTAAAGTAATAGATTATTGCCCATAGTAAAGTACATCTAAACACGATGAACATAACGGACTAAAGAGAATATTTTGCATAGAGAATTGTAGGAATAATACATATAACAAGAATCAGTTTCATGATTCTTACCTCTGTTTCTTGATTTGGTCTGGATGACAGGAAGTAGTAGCAGAAGTGGAAGTGCTGGTGTGATGCAACAAATTTCAGAGCAAGACTTTCCTTCAACATCAGCAGACTTGAAGCCAGTTCTGGACTAGAGAACAGCGGAGCATCCTGTCTGGGATCTCTAATGCTCTGGGGAAAGGAGCAAGCGGGGTCCCCAGACTCTTCATACATTAATATTTTTCAGTGTTACTCTTTCTGAATCTCTTGCAAAGCTTTGGAAGGCAAAGCTGGAAATGTTTCAGAGAACTTCACGTGCTGCAAAGAAAAGAAAAGATTCATATGAGCATTTATCTGAAGGAATTCGTGTTGCATTGCTTCCCATCCCTGACTGGTTAATTTTTCTAAAAATAAATAAATCAATCTCATTCCATCTTCTCAAGTTATAACTCTTAAAAGAAGAAGTGGAAGAGCTACCTTTTCAACTTTTCTTGGAAGATTGTGTAGAAATTTTAACTGGTACCAAACATGAAATATAACAAGCACGAAATTAACACACACCTGTTCCATTTTTAAGGAGCTACAGAAGCAAGCCAGTTGCCATAAAATGCCCACAAAACACACAGTGAGCTCTGCCAGTGATCTCGCACACCAGCCATGGATTGCTTGCTTCCCCACTGCCACTGTCCAGCAGATTTTGTTTGTTTTTTTTTGATATTCAGATATTTCAGTTTCAGACTGAATCTCTTTACATTGAGGAGGAGAGGCTGTGGTAAAATTCTGAAAATCTCTTCAGCATATCACAGTCAGGTGAACGTTAATATGCCCAGCTGCAAATACCGAAGCACTACTTCACATGCATGTGCATACCTTAATTATTTTGCCACTTTTCTAAATTAGACAAGTGATAGGAAACGACAATCAAGCAAAGTAATGACAGCAAAAATCCAGTACAAAGTGAGGCCCCAGTCCTGTAACAAATGGAGTCCAAGTGATCTCACTGCCTTCATCTCTGCAGAGTGAAGTCGAGAACTTGCCAATGAATCACTGTAACATCATTACCACCTAGACTTGGAAAACCATCCATCACACACAAGGTGAAGTGTACAAAGCTCTGTCTAGATGAATCCCAGTGAACAGGCATCTTTCCTCCTAGCTCTGAGACTGCTGAAAACAGATGGTCATAAATAAATAAATAAAGCTCCAAACGACCTTGATTCTCTTAGCAGTTCCACTTTGAGATCAAAAACCCTCAGTCGTTGTCTGCCTAGTTTTATATTCTTTCAGAGGAATGCTTCATGTATGCGTCCTTCTCAAGAAACCCTCGCTGTGAATTCTGCTGTGGCATCACCATTAAATTCAGTGTGTGTGGTGCTGCAGGTGAGCACAGGAAGATTTCTGAAGTACATTTCTCAAAGCAGTGAAATACCTGCTAGTTTCATTTCATGCAAGTTATTCATCTTGTTTTTTTTTTGTTATTAATCAATTAAATAATTGTAGCCCATCTGTGAGGTGGTAATAAATATGACTTATTGTACCCTTAATCAGTTTTGTTTTGTCTGTCTGTCGGTGGCCTCTAACTGAGTCGATTTGTCTTGACATTTGTTTGTGCTGTCATCTGCTGAAGTGAAATTGGCTGAGATAGTTTAACTGCAGTATATGAAAGCTGAGGGCGATCTTTAAAGACAACTCAGGTAACAATGTCTAAAGCTTAAAACATGCTTGATATGACACACTATTAATAATGACAACAAACATCTGTTTATATCACAACTTTTCTTGTTTATATTGAGCTATTTCATGAAGGAAGAAGACAAATATGGATGTAAAGATACAAATAATTTGGGAAAAGATCACCAGTATGAAGCAGCATCAGTACCAGTAGCAGAACTCAGTCTCCAGATTCCCAGCCCAGCCCTTTCTCCACACCATGCAATCTATCCATGACTTGCTGCATGACATATGGCGTTCTCAGTGCTGCATGGGCCAATATATTTTTTCCCCATCCAACATTAGTATGCCTTTAAAGTGTTGTCTGTTTAATTAGACTGCACTGGATGAATCAATCTGTAAATAATGTAAAGAAAGCAGGTCTTGATATTTATAGTTATCACGAAGAATTTAGTGATGACAGTACAGTACATCCTAGACATTAATTTCATTAGATATAAATTTCACTAGTATGACATTGATATATTATAATTAAAACTAATGATCCATTGATTCTCATCCAGAAATTCAGTTAAGATGACAAATATTCCTTTATTATAGACAAATGAATAAATATTAAAAGCATACAAAAGTCCAGGAGGCAAATTCTGCATTAATTTATGCCAAGGTTCATACTCCATTGCAGTTATTTAAGTTTGGGCTATGGCATGAATAAAATAAGAGTCTGTGATGTTTGGGAAGCATGCTGTTCAGAAGCAGAACACGAGCAATTCCCATGAGAAACGAGCTGGAGGATGGCTCCAGTTTCACTGCAAGAGCTATAAAGGATGTCCAAGGTACGAAGAGGAATCCCTCCTGCCCCTAGCCCAAATTCACTGGTGTCCACATGGAATTACTATGGATCAGAAACAGCCAGATGTAAGGAGGAAGAACAGTTAACCTGAGTATTTTGTCAAAAGCAATTTCAACAGCAGCTGTACACAGAGTCCCACGTGACCACATCAGCTCTGAACAGAAAAGCTGCTGATGGCTACCCAAGAGCCAGCATTACTGATGCTCAATGCTTACCCACACCATCAGAAGAAAATGCAAGGGAACAAAAGGAATGGATCTGAACCAACCTAAAATGCATCTTCCTTCATTGTTTGCCTTGGGTGTCAAACAGGACAAAATACAACACATTCCTCTTTCCTCCTAGATCAAAGGCCACCAGTCTCACGAGTGCTGTACAAACACTCCCATCTCTTGCTTTTACACATCCTCGGCTTCTGTTGCATTATCTTCCCACAATAAGACCTTCAAAAAAATTTACCCTTTTTCACCATAAAAACAAAAGATAACTTCTTCTGAAAGTTTAGCAAGACTAGACATATTCTTTTAACTCTACAGTAATTCTCCATTAAAAGCGGGGGAATCATCTAGATCTCATCAGGCTTTTCTGTTGACTTGTCAAATGCCAGTGAAACAGGTTTGCCAGCTTTTTCATATTTCAGAAATATCTGTATTGATCTGTGCAGGTGTATGAGTATTTGCTGTAGAGCTGACACATCCTGAACCCTTTGTTTAAAACATTGCCCAAGGCGGTCACAAAGGGGGAAAGCTTATCCATGCACACACCCGAGAGAGACGTTCCATCTGTTGTTCATCTAGATAGCTCGCGGCTTATCAAACTCCTTAGACTTGGTACAAATTAAGCACCTTTAAGAGCACTTCAGGGCAGCTCGTTTAGGAGCCTGCCTCTCCCATTAGCTACATAAGCTAAGCTGCACATCAAAGTTACACATCTTTACCCAACAAATGACCCTCTTTTCCCATCTGCTTACATTCCGACACATGGTGTGTTTCCCCTCTGTAACTCAAGACAAAAACATTTTCCCATTTCATCCTCACTTTGGCTGACCCAGCAGCTACTGCCCACACATCTTGAAGTGCACCCACCACTGCTTTGGCACTACAAATACTGACTGCGTGCTAAGATGTGCTGGGACAGCAACAACCTGGAAAGCCTGGATTTGAGCACAGACAGCAGACACAATTAGAGATGTGCAGGGCAGTTCCCCAGAGGTGGAATACATATGTAACTTAATTAAGCATTTTCCTGCAGGCCTAACTGATTCATTGGGCCAACAGATACTGTATTTAGGAGGACGCATGTTTAATTTACAAATTAGTGGATTATGGTAATATGCGTAACAACATATTAAATGAAGTATTAATGTAATACAACCCAAACGACACATGATAAACTCTATAAGCATATATACAAATTTGATTTAATACGTTAGCTTCCTTTGCCCTCTGTCAGTCTGATTGCCTTTGCATAATCCATGTTTCTAATTATCCCCTGGTATGCCTTGCATATAAATAGCTAATTAGATAGTGTCCCTGTCAGCTATGAAGTATGTAATATCTGAAAAAAATACTCCTTTGGAAATTTAATTTAGGATAACAGATTGTGCCATCTAACCGAAGAATTAAAGCCTTCAGTTTACTAAGATGTTTGTGCATTTAATATCAACTTCATACTATTATATTAGTGCCTCAAAATGTGTCCAGTAATTTTATTCTTTAAAAAAAAAAAACAAAATAAATAGCTCCGTCAAAAGCGTCAACAGTGATTACGGCAAGATGCTTAAGATGTAAATATTACCCCACACACCATCATTTCACACGTGCACCCATTCTCTACCAAACACATGCCCAGGGGGCAATGCTCCAGTGCAGCTCTGGAAGCTGCTGCACCTAAGCAAGGCCCCGCAGTGCTGTGTGCTGCTCCTGGTCACAGCCAGGCATTCTTCAACTTCTTCAAAAATTCTTGTGTTCTTGTTTTTCTTCCCCAAGCCTTTGGTGGACTTCAGTCCTATTTAATTCGATGCAGGAAGTGGTGTGGCAGGGCAGGCAATGGATACCTGACTGCCTTGCTGTCCTCTCCTGGTACAGCTAAGATTTCCATCGTCATTTATGAAACTCAAATAACATTCCTTTCTCATTTTTGGACCACAAATTTCTTCAGCTTTAGAAATCTTTCATGTACAGATGTTTTCATCTGAAGGGAACATAAGAGCTTTCATAGAGGTATAGAATACGAAACACGGTAAAATTAGAATTCAGAAACAGCCTTGTGTTTGCCTCCCAAAATTAACAGAGTAATTGCATGTTTTTCTTAAAATTAATCGTTAATACTATAATACAATTAAAAAACACCACTGGGTTTCTTATTCAGTTTTTGTGTCTAGTAGATAACGTTAACAGGCATTCTCCAGAGCAAGGCTACAGTGCTGGGGATGAGACCAAGGGGAGAAGAGCTGTCAGAATGCTGCACTCTGTGGCTTGCCCGCAGCAGGGCAGCTCCAGCCCTGGTGCAGCCGCACTGCAGGAGCAGCTCGGTGTGTTCTGCTGTGCACTACAGCACCCACATAAAGGGCAATGATGAGCATTTCAGAGTAATTACGGTTAATAAAAGTGCTGGGATTACCAAACAAATTCTTATAAATAGCACAGGAATGAGCAGTAAAGAGATGGTAAAGCAAATCCTCTCCCCTGTGGGTGATAAGGAGGGGATTTTTAAAAGTGATTGCTTCGTGAACTCCTTGTAACAGAACACAGCCCATGCAGTGGGGACTGGCATAGGGGAGCACAGGGCTGCAGCGGGGTGAGAGCTCCCACGGTGCTGCAGTGAGCTGCTCTGTCCCCATCACAGCAACGGGGTGAGTGGGAGCAGCTTCCCTCCTGGCCACAGAGAAGAAAGGCGATCACCGAACAACCACGCACAGGAAGAGCAGCACAGCTCACATGCTGCAAGCCTGCACCCCTGCCAGCTTCAGGGGAACAGCTGTGTGCCTGCAGCCAGGTAGCTGGGGCAGGATGCTCTGCAAGTCAGCAGGGTCTGTCCTCTTAAATCATTGCTGGAAGCCAGATTCACATCCGCACAGATAGCTCTACATTTTCCCCTTCCCAGTACAGGTGCATTCTCTGGTACAGAAACTTTATTGGTATAATCTTCACACTGCTCTGTGGCAGAAGCTGTACAGCACCATGGCAGAATATTAAGGTCTTACTGGGTATAATTTCCATTGAGTGTCTTAGTTGGCTGAGGCATTCTATAACAAAATGCCAGCACATTCACCACAGACATTCCCTGTAAGTGATAAATGAGAGCTGCACACCCACAGTAGGTTAATGTCCGGAAGCAGAACAGCAGCCTTCAGTCTCCTGGCTGTTATACACTGATCTGCGCTCTCGGGTGCCAACATTTTACACAATTTCTGTTTGGTCAGAACAAAGTTAGGATCTTTGCATCCTACACAAAATTGCTTCTGTTACAGTGTTAAGGAAGCCATCTGGAAGTGCTTGCCTCCTCGTACTTGAAAAGATGCAAAGCTTTTTTATGCTCCTTAGCTATGGTTACGTTTCTTCCAGCTTCAACTTCACTATTTCTATGAAGTCTTTACAGCATTAATTGCATGCACACATTTTCGGAGAGTAATTGTTTACATCTGCAATATTATTTTGGGAATATTAGAATCTGCCAGGGTAGTATGAATTGTTTTATTACTAATAAGTTAGCAATGCATGTGAGCACTTCCAAGTGTTCTTGATAAGACAAAAAATAATTCATAAGATAACTCATTTACTAATACCTGGAAAGTGGCAACGGCAAGAATGCAAAGCATGTAGGACAGGTCTAGAGGTGACGCTGCTTTGGATATTCCTCTATGGATGGCATGAAGCATCTGAACACCCCACCTTCTTGGTGAAGCACTTTCAATGGCAAGCAGTGACAGCTTTTCCCACTTGTCTGAAGTTTTTGCATATTCCAGTCCTTTCCCCCAGGAGGGAATTTATGCTTTTAATATTACAATATACCATAGCAACCTGCATTACCCAGTAAATACATTCCTGTGATTATTTTGTATATCATCAGCAAACCTAAATGAAAATGACAATGTCGAGAGATGCTCTTAGCTGATAGTTGTATTTATTCTGCATGTTTATGCACTTGCTGTCAAAATAGTTGTAAAATATGCATATGAGAATGTAGATTCCCTGGAAACTCAGAAAAATGAGCCAGTCCAGTCTACCCTACTTAAATATACAGGCACTGCAAAATGTATCTCCATTGATGTTTTTATTACAGTCTAAAGCCAGGAGCATTTTTAAAGCTTTGTGGGATGTCAGTAAGAGCATCTCCATCTACACAATTCCCTTACCCATGTGCCTGTTATCAAGTGCTTATCAGGTTGTAATGACTCCAATAAAGTGGAGAGAACCGTAGAGGACCTGTGTCTCTTCTGTATTACTTTTTTTTTCTTTTAAAGCAGATTGAACATTTCCCCCCTCCCACCAAGGCAAAGTTACAAAAAAAAAAAAAANTGTTGTCTTTCAAATGCTTTTGCATGGAATATGTCAAGCTTACAACATCATGCAAGCTTTTCCCAGAATATTGTTCTTTGCTTGTGAGAACTGTGACTTGGTATTACCCCACTAGAAATCATTATTTACACTTTGCTTAACTTCTGCCTAAATCCCTGCTCAAAGCATCACTGTCCAACCTCAGCGTCAGGTTGGAAGCTCAGGGTGCTGACTGCAGGACTGTACTTTGGTGGATGGCTCACAACCACCCATACACAGAGACAATTTTTAACCCTGCTGCCTAGTGCCATAACTGTATATATAATAAAGAAATCCTGTTTTATCCATCTGAGCCTACAGTTACCCATAGCTAGTGACAGAACCTGGGAGTCAAGTGACAGTCTCACCCACTCAACAAATTATTCATCACAAGTCATGAAGCCTGCTTCACCAGGTAAATTTACTGCTTTGCATCAAAGCTCTTCAGCAGCTCAGGACAGGGTTTGATTTTTTCTGCAATTAAGGCTTGAGACAGACACTAGCTTGAACAGCCGACACAATCAAATCCGCTCCTGTTAATTACGCACCTTGCCTCATCTGAATGAATAAGCATCTCCGTATCTGGTACAAGTCGTGTTGCTAACATTTTTGTCAGGTGCTTGTCTTCATTTAGCAATTAAACTAGCGCAGCACAGAGAGCACGCTTTTGAATCTGCAGCGTGGCTAACTGCAAGATATCGAGAAGCAGTGGCATGGCACATGATTTCAGGACACAAAAAGAACACAGAAGGTGGTTTTGGTTCATAGGCCTTCCAATAAAGCCCAGAGCCCAAGCAGGCTGTCCTGCTCCTAAGGAATGGGAGCAGGAGCTGGAGCCCTCTGGCTGTTTGGTGACTGTGTCGGTGGCAGCACTGCTGGCTGAGCAGCCAGCAACGGGGTGCAGGCATGAGCTGAGTGAACTCCTTTTTGTAGAACAAACTTGAGCTATAAACAAGTTTCTGCCATATTTCTAGATGCTCCTCCATGGCCCCTCTTTCATATAGGTGTCTCACCACAAAACACTTTCTCTTAAAGAAACACAGTGTGCTCATGAGAAGTAGCATCTCCTTAGGTGTCTGGTGCTTTGCACCAGCCTCCTACTAAACTTCTTCCCAGGGCTTCATTTCAGCCAATCTGAAGGCCTGCAAGGAGGATGAAGCCCAAGAAGAAGCAGTAAAGCAATATATAGGAATCCAGGTACAAATTAAGGACAGCCTGACTTTGCTCTGCTTTGTGTATACAATTTCAGGCAGAAATCTTATCACGCTTTGTCAAAGGTAGTTTTGATTAACACACAATGCATGAAAACTTTGTCCATCGTCATTAGGGACTGTGCTGGGGGAGATCCCCAAGAGCTGAAGTTCTCTGCATGGAAGGTGAAAATCCAGCCACCACGGCTGGAGACCGTAACAGGCTCAACTTCAGCCAATTTCAATAAGTTGAAATCTATACCACAGCTTTTTCACTTTTTTTGTCCTTAAAATGTACTTGTTTGCTCATGTGAAGCAAAACTAAACAAAAAAGTTGATATTATCAGGGTAAGAAAAAGAAAAGGCTTGGAATGAGTAAGTAATTAATGCAAGCCTTTTGATTAAAGTCAATTTGCCTTCAACATCATGACTTTTAATGTGCCCTAGGCCTGCATTAATAACCCACTAGCACATGGCTTCCCTGGTTGTTTAATTATTTATAAATTTTATTGCTTGTTAAAACAAAGCAACCTTAATGAGATTAATTATTTTCTTATTTAACTTTTACTTATTAAAAGTAAAAGACAGAATTTCACTGCTCTCTCCAACAAATGCTAAGGAAGCTCTCAGCTCTCTGGCTGCCCGGCTGCAAGTTTCAGCCCTCTCTACAACCCAGCGCCATCGGGATACTTTCAGGGCTCGGTGGGTGCAGGCAACCCCACAGGGCTGGCACATGCCCGTCAGTGCCCAGGGAGCTGCCCCAGCACCCTGCAGCACCCCCACCCTTCGTACACAGCTACGAGGGCTGAGGCCATGATGCATTTTTACATTGGAACTGCGTGTCTTCAGGTTGCAGGTCTGGTGAAACCAGTCCGAAGCAGACGGGATGTAAAGGACAGTCTGGATATCACCACCTGCTGTCACCTTAATTTAGGAGGCTGACCATCAGAAGCAGAAGTGTCACTTGCAATTGGGAACAACTCTCCTGCACACCTCGGAATCCACCGGTGGTATGAAATTCTGTCTTCAAACCTCTGCACTGAACAAAACGAGTGCAGTTTTTCTTCCAAAAAATCATTTGCACCACCACAGCGAGTGTTCTTCTGATCAGAAGATCCCACTTCTACAGTCCTTACAGCGTCACTCTCCTGAGATGTCAGCAAGGAACATTTTCACATATCCTTACCTCGGAAATGCAACTTTTTCCCCTCAAATTACTGAATCAATTGTTTATTTTGAAATACACTTGGACATCCTTCTGCAATTTAAAGACACATTAGCAAATAGCATTTTCAAAGTAAGACAAAAGCGTATGATGCACTTGGAAGGATCTGCTTGTAGTTACTAGGTTGAAATTCAGAAATAACTCAATCAAAAATACACAAAACCAAAAATTACTTAGAGCAATTCTCAGCACCAGGCTGCTTTTTCTTCCATATCTTCCTAATGCATTCAATTTTTGTTGTGAAACGACTTTGGCATTTCTGTAAAGGACATTGATTCCTGCAAAAAGCTTCTACTGAGAGCTTTATTAATTGCAAGACCACTGCATTCACACAAAATAAAAATCTGCCTGGGCAATAAATACTGCACCTAATGTATGTACATCAGCTCAAGTGAATATGCAGAGGTAGAAACAGCTGTTCTGAATGCTGATAGACCCAAAGAGTTTGGCATTCTCTGATCACCTCTCTTTGAAATATTTGATTAACCAAGGAAGACACAAATAAATTAAATCGGACAAATCCTGCAGAACTTATTCAGTATAAGGCTAGTGTGTGTGCCACTAATCAGACTAATTGCTACCCATCAATTTATTTCATTAGTAGTGGAGAGAGAAAACACCTGGAGCAAAGCAGGGGCTTGCCTTTCAGAGTGACTCATTGATACATGTTGATACTGTAAATCACACAGCAGTTTCACCAAGATGATTCATTTTAACACCAAAAAAGTAAGTAAAAGAAATCTTGCAGCTATTTGGCCTTAAGCATTCACAATTGGGAAAAATGGCCTTGCATGCAAAAGCATAATTTGGAGCATAATTTGAAAAGCCACTTGGATTTCATTGTTCCAGGTACAGATATTAAATACAGTCCCCAGCTGCTTCTGGGGATTTGCAATTGTATCACACACTCAGAAATGCAGAAGCCCCTTGAAGCACAAGGCCTGGACATGCACAAGGACGTGGCTCTGCCCTGTGTTCCCCTGCCCAAGCCATGGGCTGGTGCACAGCATCCCTGCCCCTGCTGCCACCGTGTGCTGCGTGCCACCGTGTGCCACCAGGCCCCGAGCCTCACTGCTGCCCCTCAGACCTTCCTTGGAACTCAGGTGTCGGGGATTCTCTTTGTAAAAGAAATGTTATCCCACTTGATCTTTCCTGAATTCATTACAGCTGACATTGTAACAACAGCATCCAGTGCCAAATGGACTCGCATACGCTTGGGACAGATGCAGCACCTAGAGCAGATTTACACCTTCCCTTGATATTATAACACTAACAAGTTCAGTACTCAAGAGTTGCAAGCTTTCTAGTGGCATCTTTATGAGACCCTGCTGACTCTCCACCAAAATTTATACCTGCTCAAGCATGTTCTCTGAACCACAGTCGTAGACACAATAAATTTAAAGGATCCTTTATATGACAGCAGACACTTCTCAGCGCTCCCTTCACGCGGCACGAGCTGGGAAGCGCTCCGATTTCCCAAAGCCATGTAGGCTGCTCTGGTTGCTCCTTCTCAGTACTCTCAAGTATTTAATAATCTGGGAGATACAAGTCAGGAGAAGAAAACCAAGCTCAATTTATTCACTTAATCATTCCCTAGGCAGAAGCACAGGCACTCGGCCTAGCCTCCCTCCACACCGGCACTCAGCAGCGCTCATGGCTCTGACGCGTCAGCCCAAGCACTGTAACATCCACAGCAATGGGGAGGATGGCCAAAACGATTTGAAAGGTGGCAAATTCACGGGATGCCAACTAGACCTCAGTTTCTTCTATTCATTCAAAAGCCAGTAAGGAAGCTTGCATGCAATACAGCTGATACTGAAAGGTGTCTTACGGCAGAGTCCAAATGGCTTCAACAAATTTACAGGAAAAGGTGAATGAAGCCTCATGCCAGAGATTTTTACCTTGACCTTTCAAGCACTGACCTCCGTTTGAGCACACATAACCTGAGAGATCTAGAGAACTTCACAAGCCCAACCTGCTAATATACTTTCACCCGAGACAACTTCAGAAGAGGAATCTATCATATTATTGCTGAAGTTTAAGTTGGAGGAAGGTTTTAGCTGTAAACACAGCGGATAAAGGATAAATATTTAAACAGACTTCACGTCAGAGTCTATAAAACACAATATCCACCAATTGGCTTAAGCCAATAGGAAATTTTAACAGAGAACGGACTACTACTTTTCACAGTTATTTAAACCAAATTAACAATGACAGTAATGCTATTTCCTTGGCACAACTCTTTTTCATTTCTTTTCAGCTGCCTCCTGCTAGAATTTTTAGAGAAGTTTAAACTGATTTCAAGAAACCCTCCGAAAAAATGCACTTCGCTATTATACATCTTCCAGGTGTCCACAGAAGTGCAGAAGAAAGAACATTTGCATTTCCACTTAAATGCTCTGTTTATACAGAGCCAGAGATAGAAAATGACAGCATGCATCTTCCAGGACCATAAATATTTACTTTCACCAAACTACAAGTTAAGGTTTTGGATCATGACCCATTTCTAGTCGCTTGTACAGAAAGGCTACGTAAGATTTTTGTAACGAGGTATGTCGCAGAACTCTGATACAAAGGCTAATTAATGGGTGCTGCAAGCTCAGAACTAACGATCTCTGATTTGAAATAGACTACTTAAAACAGTTTTTACAGAATTATTTAATGTTGCTCTATTGTTATGATATTCAATACGTTAAAATTATCCTCCTGTAAGGAGGAACTACGATTTCAACAGAACAACCCACTTCAGAGTTCCACGCATTTAGTCCAACAGTAATTATATGCTCTAAATTTCTACTGAATGTGCACATCATTGCCTAAAATCATTGTTACAGCTTTATGTCTATGAAACATACTCAGGAATTGAATCTCATCTACTAAAGGTAGCGGAACAACTTTCTTTGGATTCACTTGGGGTTCTGAGGGTCTCTTGTGAGGAGCTGCTTTGTCTTCACTCCAGCAGTCCTTGGAACAGGTGCCTGGAGATACTATCACACCAGACACTGTGAAGAAAATCAACTTTGCCCCAGCTGAAACCAGGGCAGAATACTTGATTTGGAGCTATAAATCACACTATGTCATAGGTGGAGCTGCACTACAGTTTCCAGAGTTTACTGTACTTTAATCAAGATTTATGCCGTTAGGAAAAGACCTCTAAAGAATTTGGACTTTGGGCTCTCTCTCTTCCAGCTCTTGCTTTCTGCCAACAGGGATTCCAGCCAACAGCCAGCACATTTCCAAAATCCCACCCAATGTCACTTGCCTCCTTCATTGAACCATTTTTGCCAGCAGCAGCACCTGAGATCACAGCAGAACACCGGTTCTTCAAGAATGAGGAGTCCTGGCAGATCTCATCCAATATTTTTACCTGTTTCTGTCGAGACGCTCGGGCTACAAACCTCTGGTTCTTCGGGGAGCCATATGGTCTCATGATGCCTGACTGCATTCTTAATTCCCTAAACTCTGTTCCTAGCATTCCTGATTAATACAGGTCACATCATGTGTGTTAGAATAAGACGCAATGAAATTAAATCTCTTGACAGCAAGCTGACTTTTAGGGCTGTCTGCCAGGAAACCTAATTACTCTAACCAATCATTTGCAGAAAATACAGAAAACCAGCTTGCTGGTCCTAACTGTGCTGTGGGAGGGAGAGGCAGGGAAGGAATCGAGGCAAGAGAGTTCAGGCAAAATCATAAAATGGAAAGATGAGAATGAAAAACATTACAGACAAGTTTTGCAATATTTTTTCCTTAAATGATCAAATCTACTATTACATTCTCAGTGGATTTCTCTGTTTTATTAAGATTCATTTTTCCATGCCAGGTTTATGCTTGACATAGCTACAAGAAAGATAACATTTTTTGATCTCCTGTTTTTGAGAAAAGTTTTGGGGAAAATGTTGTGAAAATATAGCAAGCTGCTGATATGGGTACTTATATGAAGGTTGCCTCAGAGTTGCACTGAAAATCAAAGCAGTTGAGTGAAAACTTCTGTTTCTTACACTATTAAGTTACCTAGTACTAGACAAAACTTGCCTCAAAAGAAGTGTGCTCCATTCCAATAATTCAGTTTGTTTTGCTCAGTTTTTTGGTTTGCTTGTTTTTAATTTGTTCCTTCAGGCAGCATCTGGAAGTGGTAATAAGCAGCAGAAGTTGCTTTTTTAGCAATCCCATCCAGGACTGCCTTCCTTGGGAGGTCCTGCCAGCGCTCAGACTGCACAGCCAGCGGCTCTCCCTTTGCAAGCTCTCTGTTCCAGCTAAAAGGTTTGCAACTCACTGAAACAACATGCAGCAGGGATTGCTGTTTATGTTGTTTCTGGATACATCTTCTTAGAGGTAAGCTGTTCTCGCAGGTATTTTTATCCTATGTTTTGTTATTGAGATATTGTACCATTATGATACAAATGCAGCTATTTAAACACTTCTATCTCCCTTCTGAATTGTGGTATAAATAATTTTCCATAAAAACCCTCCTAAAATAATATAGTAATTATCATAAAGTACATTGAGCATTCAGTAATTAATAGTTCCAAACAGCCATATTTTCCTTTATGCAAACAAGTAACTATGTCAACAAAGTGTTAGCAGAGGGTGCTCTATTAAAGAAAGACATTAGGGGAGTTTCAGCTTTGTTTTTCCCCAGTTCTCTCAGCAGTCTTCATTAATATAATAAAACTCTCATTATAAAATCATTAGTGTAAATGCAAATAAAGTTTTACATTGTTAATGTCCCCAACCAGGTCCTTAATCACTTGAAAAGTCATGCTGCATTAAGTATAACATTGATTAGACAAGATAAAAGGGAATGACGTAGGAGATGTTACGTTACCTTATACTGAACTGTTACAAGAACAAAATGCACTTTGTGTTCAAATCTGTTTTTCTGCATTGTTCATGTTTTGTAATCTAAAAAGTCCTAATTGAAATAATTAGACAATACACTAGACTTCAGTTACCTAAGGAGCCCTACACCTCCTGGACCTCTTCACTGCCCTTTTCACGTCACCCACTGCCCAGCTCAATCCTAACCCCACCCCACTCCTGCACTAATTAACGAGTGGAACATAACGAAATCTCCACTGAGGAATTTCAGACATCTTTCCAACAGAGCGGTTTTAGAGAAAATCAAGTTGCTTAACCTTGGTCCAGGAAGACAGAGGAGGAATGTTGTGGCCTGCCTGTAAGCAGGACGGTCTAAGTCTTCTTTCAAAGATTATTTTTCATCAAATCCACTCTTGAGGACCTCAATGTCTCAGATTAAACAATGCAGCATAAAGCTACTGAACTCATTTCCATCCTAGTATTTTTCCTGCAGTTATTCTGTATTTCCACATAGATCTAGGAATCCCTAGTGTGATACTAAGTTGTCAGCATGTGACAACAAGGCAGGACTGCAATCTTCCTGTTCCAGGACTGCATTAAACCCCACTAAGAAACTCTACACAAGCACAAACACCCATGATTTAAAAGCACGAGAGAGAATGTTGCAGACATTTTCAGTTTTGAGTCCTATAGATTGTTACTGAGAAAACACAGGTGCTTCCACATTGAACTATTTCCTGTAGAAAGAATTGCTACATCCGCTATAAATGCGTGCACACGATATGACTGGGATGAACATCTTGATCTGGAGTCTTTTTTCTTGATTTTTGCCTACCCAAGTTATTTTTGTGCTTCCAGAAGAAAGTCATCAGGATTATCCTAATTAATTAGTCCAAGAATGAAGGGGGCTGATTGCACTAATGATCATAAACAGATCAGACAGATTTAAAGCGTAAAGCCAGATACAAGGGGAGAGATGAAAATAGCTCTTCTGAGTTTGAAAGGAAAAGCAGATTGTAAGGGAAGAAACCAGTCTTAAAAGTCTTAGTTTGATATACTGTACTTTTACATAACCTAAAAACCAAAGGTGAGGGAGGGAGAGAAGGACACAAAACAAATCCTGCAGCCTACAGGCATAATTAGCGTGCTAGCAATCCAAAGCTGGCCCGGCCTTGCTGATATTTTTATTTGACCAAGAGTTACATGTCACTTGAAGTTAACTGAAGAAATCAATACAGGAAATCAAGTAGCAAATCGCTTGTAAATAATTTCATAAGAAGAAATACTGTTAATGTTGCAAATCCAGGATTTGAACATTAGGAAATGCCAAAAATTAAGGGTGTCTGTGCAACTTCGGGTCAGCCTCCCAGAGACCTTCTTTCAACCATGCCCTCTATGCATGATGATACACTCCTTAATTACAGAGAGTAAATTCCAAATGAGCTCTGCCAAGAGACATGCCAGTCTTCTGAAGTGAGATCAAGGAAACGATCTCCTTTTCATCTCTATGTATTGTGTGATGCAGTCATTGTTAGCATATTGTAGCTGCTATTTCCAAAGGGGCTTCTCAGATTTACAGTTTAGAGAAGCACTGAATACCTGAGGCTTTCAAGTTAGTTAAGGAACGACAACGGATGTTCTCAACATCTGGTATGAGTACTAAAAGAAAAAGGGGAAAAAGAAAAGAAAGTGAAAAAAGCTCAAATGAACAGATACTGCAGTGAGATAAAATTGTCCTTTCAACTCCCGAATTGCCTGTCTGAGTCCTTTTCCTTCTGCTCGGATCAGCAAACTCCCAACATTTGCACAAGACAGCAAGTAGTGCAATGGCTGCACACAGCAACACACCCACCTCGCACCCAGAACGGTATCTCAGATGTTACCAGGCTTGGCTGGTGATCAGAGGGGTAGCCCAAAACCAGATTTGGTAGTGGACTCCATGTTAGCACTGCACAGGTTATTTAGGGTTTATCTGCATCATGCAAAGCAGCATTTGAGAAATATCTGAGCTGGCTGGAAATGAGCTAGCACCAGAAGGGAAGGCAATATAGCAGCATCAGCTTTACCCAAACTCATTAGTTTGGGTGTATTGCCATGCTAATGGAGCTATACTGCATCTGGGACTTAGGAAATGAGGAAGTAAGCTCATTCAGAGCCAGCTCAGGTATCTTTACACCATGGTGGATTATGTAGTTAAACATATGTTAAAAGTGCAGCTACACTCCCAGCATAAGCCGCCTCTGCACCAAGCTCTGGGTTAATGGGGCAGCCCACTCCTTCTGCCCTGCCCTGTGCTCCTCCCTCCTCTCCCTGTCTCAGCACCAGCGCCCTGAGCAAAGCAGAGGCACTGGGGACAGGGAACCAGGAACAATCTACTGAGCAAGGGGAAGAAAACCAAACCAAAACTAAAACATGCATCAAGGCCTTCCTGTGCCTCCACCCTGAGCAGCAGAGAAAAGGGGAGCGTTCCGTTATCTGTTGAATCTGCTGCACATACAGCAATAGGGATGAACGTGATTTGTTACTGTGAGGGAGGCCAGGAAAGCTCCATGGCAGGAATGGGAGATGGTAACTAAAGCAGAGACGGTGCCCAATGGTGGAGTGGTTGCAGGAGGGATTTACCTGTGTGTCCTGAGGAGTGCCAATTAACAGCTGAAAGATTAATACTTAAGCTGTGTCCCCAGGAGGGATTTCCTGAGGCCTTGGTCAGTGATGAGGCTTTTAGTAACAAGGATTCAATTCAAGGGTGAAGTTCAGAGACACAGGGCCCAGAAGAACCCAGAGCAGCTGGGAAATCAAAGCTGTGGAAATCAGAGACAAGGAAGAGGATGAAGAGTGGGGTTTTGTTATTTTGTGTCTTTCAGTTTAAGTTCTTCTGAGACATAAAGGAAACTTCGCTTTACTTTGTGCATCAGCAATCATGGAAAATATTCTCCTTCAGATTTTTCCAAAAACTCTTATAACTAGATTCTGCACAGAGCAGCATTCCCATCTCCCAGGGCTAGATCCTATTCACATTAAGTTTGTCCTTGTGGGCCAGTTCGTGCCAACTACACTGCCAAGTCCCAGGCCTTGCAGCAAAATAAAAAGCTTGCTGCTTTTCCAATAAAACAGTTAAAATTAAAGTGGAATTAGCACATAGCATACTGCCTTCCTGTTAATTTTCAATGCCTTGTACTTTTTTCTTTCCAAGTTGTTTGCAGGGGAATAAAAGACATATTTTCATTGCCAACTGGCATGCCTTGTTAAACAACTTAATGCTCACCTAATGTTCAAGGAAAGATCTGGAAAGAAAATAAGATAGAGTAACAGGGCTCACACTGGCAATTTCCAAGAGACTTATTTTCAAGTTACAGCAAAAACCTGTTAGCAAGAAAGCAAAATCGTAACCTGTAACAAAGAGAGTATTCCTCTTAACACAGTTATGTGGGTGTTTTTACAGCACATATACTGGAAATGCACGTACTCACTTGAGGCTTGATAACTTCAGTGAGAACAGTGAAAGCACAAGATCCATTTCAATCCAACAGCCTGCCCGGCACCCTCGCGCTGTGATATTGCTTGGGTAATAAGAAGCAGTACACGAAGAACTGCATTTGTACTATTTGCTCTTTTTGACCACTGCTACTCCCCCAGAAAGTTCCCAAACCAATAGAGAAGGATAGGTGTTTGCATGTGATCTGGGGTTTTTGAGCAAAGAGTAGCTACCATACACAATCTCTCAACAGCAAAAGGACACCCAAGTTGAAGCAGGGCGTGTTTTTAAGATGTCTCACCACTGCTTTGGTCAGTCTGGTACACAGGCAGAGCAAATCCATAACAAGCCAAGCAGCAGCTGCCTATTCCTAGCTGACCAAACAGTCTTGTTAGCAAGAAATCAATGGCAAATAACTTTGCCAACAGTAAGATACACTTCTCTTGCTCATGCCATGTCCTGTCTGTTTGAAGAGCACAAGAAAGGCTGCAGGGATCACTCCTCTCTGCCTTACGTGCTGGCAACAGCCACTGTCCCCTGGGGGAACCGTGCACCCAGCACCCTTTTGTGCCGCAGAACCTCTGTGAGAATCGTTAGCTCTGGAGGTGAATTTATTTTTTTAGTATGATATAGAGCCACACACCACCAATCTCTTCTAGCCTGAGCCTGTAAATCCCTCACCATATATTTAACAAACTGAGCAGAGTGTGATATTGCTTGCGGGGAGAGTGCTTCCCAGACAGAATTACCAAACAGCTGCTGGAGGAGCTCCCACCAGGCTCATCCTTAATGCTCAGAATCGGCACTGCTGGAAGGCACGAGATGCCAGGCTTGCAATTTGATGTGATGGAAATGACAACAGAGGCAATTCTAACCTGTATTCCTCATTACATCAATTGCACCTGCATGTCTAATTGTCTTTTACTGTTCTCATTAGCACTGTTGCACCAGGAACAGGACACTGCAATGGGAAGTGTCACAGATCCTGTGTATTGGGGTGAAAATCCTTCCTTGTACCATCGTACCTAGGCAGCAGGAGGGGAGAACCATTACAGGCCCATTCCCAATTATCGGGAGGAGAACACGTATGGTTGTGGCAAAACTGTTCTCCATTACCTCCTACTTTTGAAAAGGCTTCTTAATTGCACAAAAGCAAGTCCAGTCCTCCTGTGCGCCCTTTTTCATTCCCTTCCTGCTCTGAGTCCATTGGTAGCCAGACATCACGAAGCAACAATCATTACAGAAAATACTGCAGTATAAAAAAATAAATGGGAACATGGAATTTGGACCCTAGAAATTTTAGGTTGTCATTATGAGCCTCCTGTATTTTAAATCCCTGCATTTTTGTTTGGTTGGTTTTAGGTACATTCCCTTGTAGAGGAGCTTGAAAAAAAATCATACAAAAGCAGTCTAAAATGTGTGACACAGTCCCAACACCATCATGGTTATTATTATTAAGTTATAATTTAAAAAACTAGTCGATTTGGGGATTTAAAGGAAGACCAGACTCATTCTTCAGTGATTTGAGCAGGCAATGTCCCACCTGTTGGAAACACATACACGCAGTCACACGCACACATCTCAGGGCTGATCAAAGCCTGCCATGCCACGTGCTGTCTGTCTCTAGATGGCTGGATGAATTGTAGCTTAGCAGTCCCAAATCAGTGCCTCCCAGTCTCCTGCAAGCCCAGTCCATTTGTATTCACCCATATGTGAAAATATCAACTACTCTGCAATTATCTCATCATCCAGGACATGTTTTTACATATATGAGGGGATTCCTTTTCATTGCTGAAACCCTAAAAGATGGTCTGCCAATGCTCATGTCTGTAAACTATGGGATATGTGAAATTAAGTTTACGCTGTTAGCCTAAATGAGCTTAAGTCCTCAGTTGAAGGCTTAAGCCCCAAAGCGATTTTCTTCTTAGCAAATTAGCGAGAAAGTTGTGCTTTGCCAGGAGCCAAAAAAATAAAAAATAAAAAGACTGCTCAGTGGGGATTCACAAGTCCCTGGCTCCGTTTTTGCTGGCTGGCATTTAAACAGCAGAAAAATAGCATTAGCACTTTTCTTCTATGCCCTCACAATTTAAATGTGATTTAGCTTTTAAAGTGAAACTCTGCAGCCTTCAAAGTTTTGTGTGTGAAAACTTAGTGCAAAAAGAGCAGAGAAATCATCATCTGTATCTCTTAAGTCCAGATCAAATGTAAAAAGCTCTCAGTTTCCAAGTCTAAACAATCACACAATGATAGCTTTACTCTTCTGCAGGCGCTAGGAATTGCTGCCCTTGAAAATGAGATAAAATATCCATTATTGTCTGGAAAAGTGCCTGGTCTTAAACAAGACCTTGGATGCCATGCATTTTAAGATGTGCATCCTCAATGAAGGTCTGCAGTGCTTCACTCCTCAGGCTCAGTCTGCTCCCATCCTCTGCTGGTTTTACACGCTGGGAAGCTGCTCACTGGCCTGCAAAGCCCCAGTCCCAGCCTCTGGATTCTCAAAAGAAGTTTCTCTTCTAAGCTGTTTTGCTAGAAATAGTTTCCTCAGCAGATGTGTTTCAAGGAAGCCTCATTTCAGGACATAAAAGCATTTTGATAGCATTAAAACAATGCAATTTGTTCCCTTAGCAGGTCAGTCTTTTGCTTCAACCAAGTCTTTGTTTAGAGATTTCCTTTACAGTACAGCTGTTCTGTTGATGTCAAATACTGCAATAGTCTACAATTGTTTTATTTAACTTTATAGGTGATTAGAGATTCTTTGCTTTCTTCCCCATTTGGAATACTTTTTTAAACACAACATCCCAGGAAGACACCATCTCCATCTGCCTCTGGGTAGGAGAGCAGAACCAGCAGCACTCGGCAGCTACCAGTTCCCCGCAGACCTACTGCTGTTTCTTTATGCCATTCCTTGCTGAATATCTCCATTTCTCTCCAAAGGGTACTTCATGTTTGCTCTGGCCTCCTACAATGCATAGGATAATCCAAGAAAAAATATGCACAGATAAGAAAATAGTGAAGAAGAAAGCCAGATGTGGGCCCTAGCCTCCCAAAATTCCCTCCTCTAAATTGGAGCGTGCAGCCTGCTTTAAATATTTCACTTGCAGGCAGCATGGAGATGAATATAAAAGTGTTTTGAATTATTTCTTCAGAGATGATGTATCAGACCAAGGCAACAATGACTTTAAAAGGAACAGTTTATCTCTACAAAATATTAAACTTCTGAAACATCCTTCCCTCTACAGGAAAGCCTTTTAAATAACAAAGCACTGAGTCACTGAATTAAACCTTGGGACCCCATTCTGCCTCTGCAGCTTATGAGCAGCTTCTATTCTAGGGGAGTTATTCACATGCTGTAACGGGGGAAAGGGCAATCTACAGAGGCAAGACTTTCTTCTGCCTTCAACAGAAGTTATTTCCTGAGCAAAAATTGTGTGATATAGGGTCACCAAAATTGAAAGAGATGGGACGGTGCAAAGTAGGAAAAAAACTGAGCATGAACAGAGAGGGGAGGAGATGCTACTTCTTTCCCAAAAAATGCCTGTCCTATATTCCACAACACTGCTGCAAAAGCGCAAATAAAACCTGACTGACTGAACACAGAAAGCAGACAGGAACAGCAAGCAGCCAGGGTCGCCATCACAGCTCTGGTGGAGACTCAAGCATATACTTAGGATTAGCTCTGGGAAGAAGCCTTTCCTTCCTGGGGGATGTGCTCAGCTCTACCCAAAAATCCAAGAGACCACCCAGACTGGCAGAGGGAAGCACGTACTGACGTTCTGTGTTGCTGAGGGTGCAGCAAGCCCCATCTGTTTGTGTTCTCCTCTTCCCTCCATTCCCAACAGCGCATTTGCTTTCAGCCAACCCACCCGAGTGCCAGCGCCTGGTTCTGCCAGAAGCCCTCACCATCCATCTCCTCTGCTGCTGTCCAGCGCTGTCGTGCACTTGCTGCAGGGCACTGGATCCTTCAGTTCTTAATAAGTGGTTTAAAAATAATAACAAAAAAGTAGCCTTGAGGGTTTAATTTGAGAGCTGATCTTTTCCAATATTCCTGTGGATAAAAAAATAAAGGCAAGTAATATCATGTATACCGTGCTACTCATGGGCAGGATATCTAATTCTATCTGAAGGTGAGATGCATCATTCCAAACTCAACATCTAGATAAGAAAACCAAAGGAAAAAAAAGATTTTTCTTTCTTCAAAAAAACCCCAGAAGCGGAATTCCTCCTCTTTTTAATCACTCCTGTGAATTCTTCAGAAATAGTTATTAATGAGCTGAAATGTCCTATTTAAATACATTTGAGTGAAACCAAAACCACTCTGTTGTAAGAAGAAGAAAAATGATTTCAAATGTCTTTTTCTTCTCTCCAGAACCAGTGTGGAACATTGAATACCTCAAAAATATATTCTGATTTTCAGAAATGTTTCCAGAGAAACAGAGTGAGTAACTAGCAGAACCAGGTTTAAACCCAAAGATTTTAAGTCTCCTGTTCCCAAACTCACACAGTCTGAGTCAGAGGCTCAACTGGGGAAACGGCTTCCAAGATGAAAACTCATTCAGTGCTCTGCTTTCAGCTGAAGCACCAGTAATCTGTTTTACCCAGCGTTACAAGATCCAATGTATGAAGCTGTTTTGGATCTTACCCATAGAGGCCGTATGAATAGGGTTCATATCATTCTTTCAATTATAACAATCTACAATGTAGAGATTTGCACGGAATCAATAGGGTACCTCATTTCATTTCACTTCCTAAATATTCTCACTTCATATAACAAAATGAAATCAGCAGAACTCCACCTCCCAAATGCAGGGCTGTGTTGATGTCTGGAAAGCATTCTGATTTGTAAATATCTACTATGCACCACTTATGCATAACCAAGGATGAAATTATGTAAATCCATTCTGTGTTTGTGCTGTGCAGTTGCCAGAAATCTTTACTGCAGCAGCAAAAGCAGCCCTGGCTCCCAGGGAGCCTGCTCTGGGGTCTGAGCGGGCTGCTCCCCTCCTGCACTGCAGGAGATCCTGCCTCAGCTCCTGATAGGGCCAGGTTCAAAGCTATCGCTGATCTCCAAAACAGGCATTACATGCTGTTTGTGAAAATCGGAATTAAAGGATTAAAAGGAAGATTGTTTTTAAAGGTAAGTCAGAGCACAAGGCACTGCGAGTTTGGTTATTGGTTTCCCTGAAGTATTACAGAAAACCTGGTTGGACCAATCTGGCTGACTGCCCAGCTCCAGCATTTGCCTGCTGATGAACACACTTCAAGCTGCTTCCAGAGCTGATGATGACAGGACACCCTTTATTATCAATGGGACAATGTCCATGAAAAATGGACAGAAAAGTCTTGCAACAGATAGGCTGTGCTCACAGGTAGCTGTTTGGAAATGAAATTGAGTCTGACCTTCAGCTTTGTTTATGCTCAGCAGTTGTGTAACTTCTAAATCAGCCAGAAATCTAATCCATTTCAGTGCAACCCGCTCTTTGCCTAGTTGTATGCCCATTTAAATCAAGCTTACACAGGCTTAGGCTGCCCCTGCCAATTACCCACAAAACCACATGGAGGCAGGATAGAAAACTAAGAAAGCAGGGATGCCACAAAACTTATTTAAAGGCAAATTGTTTAAGTAATGTATATTACTGATGGAAATCTGTTAAGTTCTTGTGTGTGTTATAACTTGAGGGAAGCTCAGATTTATTTTATTTTAGCACCACACCTTTTAAAAAAAGTAAGAAATCCAGCATTCTAGTGCAGCAATTTTTAAATTTCGAGTCACACAAAATGACACCATATCTATTAGAGGAGACACTAAAATACAGCAACTAAGAACAAACTGCTTTAGCTACAAGTTTGATGCTTTCATTTGAAGATGGACCTAGTTAACTACAGCACTGCTCTACTACAATGGCATCTTTTTAACATAAATACATGGTCATCACACACCAACAGTTTGCACTGTGAATCACAAATTAATTCTAGCAGCAGCACTGATGCTTGAATTCTCATTTTTCACTGTCATGTGTGGCTTTAGTGTCAGAAGCAATACATCTAAGCCTTTCCCTCCCCTCTGCTTTACATTTGAATTGTGTGCTATCATACTGTGACATAATCAACAACCTTGGAAAATACTGAGGCATGGATTTGAATATAAGTTTATGTATCAAAGAGGTCTATACCTTCTGATCCAATTTGAAGCTCAGATCAAGCTGTACTATGATATGCTCCATGCAGCTTTAGTTGGCAAGGAACTACATTAAAAAACAAAAAGTTAGCTTGTGTACTGAAGTTTCTTCAGTGCTTCCAAGGGCCCACAGCTAGACCCCAGAGTGATGTGCAACACATCAGCCTCCAAAAGTCCTCATTCTGAGAGCCAACATGGTTCATCAGCTTGCTCTGTGCTCTCTGAACAGTGGTGAATTTTACCCTGGCCAGGGATCCTGTTATGCACACAACCAAGCAAGATGCTCTGGCAATGATAAAGGTCGACTCTGAGCAATTTTCACTTTGATCAGCAGGGTTTGTCCCATCGAAGCAGTATTCTGAGTAAGAGTAAAGGAGAGGTTCCAAAACTCACTGGCTATGGAAGTGCAGAGAAGATAAACTAAACCTTCCCTAAGCAACATAATTAAATACCACTAGGCTTCATGCAGTTACCTGGAAGATGTCCCAATTAAGCAGATTTTCTAATTAAGGATATCCTGATTAAGGGGTCAATAGCATTCAAGTGACATTAAAAATAAAACAGGAGAGGGAGATGAGCAGTGTGCTTACCAGGCCTTGTCCTCTTCAGACATGTGGTACGGTTCAGCTGTTAATGAAAATTAAAGGAGGCCCACGTTTTCCTCCAGATTTATCTGTGTTTCTAATTGCAGAGTGAAAAAGAACAATGATAGCCATGAGGTTGAATTGGCCCTTCACTTCCAGCTGTAATTTCCTATAAACTAATGAGAACCAGGCCTGGCATAACAGAGCAAAATCAGATCTCCAAGAATAAAAAGGCTTGAAAAGACAGGCTGTTTAGTTTCAGGAGAGTTGACATTTTCAGTCCATTTTTAATCACAGATGCTCCTGTCAAGATTTGCTTGCTTTAAAAACGTAGAGCAATTAAAACCCAACTAAGGCTGGGCAAGCTGCCTTGCAGTGCTAAGCTAAAATCTGGCGTTACCAAATGGAAGTGAGTGCACATCACTTCTCTTCCCTGGACTCCAGCCTACGTGCTGCTGCCCTGCTGAAAAGCTTCTGCTCCCACCGTTCTGGGTCTATATTTAACAGCACAACAGCACTTGGTGTCACCTTTTTCCATAAGATGTGGGTTGAAGCTTCCCGATATCAAAACATATTTTGAAGAATTTTGTTTTTTAGAGCCTACTATGTAGCTGTGCTACTGTCCTTCAACAGGCAAGTGTAATACAGCTAATGTCACTTCAGATATGCGTATGATGCTGATCTCGTCCCATTATCTGGACCCGGCACTTAGCATTACAGTGTCTATGAGAACACAAGCCAGCAGACAGCAGCATTTCAGGGTTGGTATCTGATAGATTGCAGACTTGTGCAGCAGGCTGCACAACTAGAAGGCTATTTAAAAATTGATCATTGCAGACAATGCTAGGGAACCGAAATCATACGCTTACATGATGTAGTGCCCACTACAGAGAGAATCAATCCTCAGCGCCATGCCCCACCATCTACTCACTTGACAATACACGCCAAGGCAGCAAGAACCCTAAAGCAAACACTTCCTTAGTCCATACCGGATCACACAGCAGCCCCTGTGAAGCCAGTCCCCTTGACAGCCATACCTACGGAGGGACTGCGATAATTCGCACCAGTTGTTCTACTGTGGTTTATTTTCTTGGCTAAGCAGCAATGAGCTCTAATCCCTTGCTTCCAGCTTGAAGAAGCAAAAAGAAAAAAGGATTATTGCCAGCCTTTAAATGTCACATTTTTGTTTCTGTTACTAATCTGAAAAGGCAGAATTTATCCCTCTTTGGGTGCGTGGCCTGCAGACCTCACGTTTCCTTTCAGCACACCCCTTCTGATCAGCACCAGGCTGGGTTTGGGCTAGCTGATTTCTTTCTCTTCTGTGATATCAAAAGGTAAAAACTAGTTAGGCAGAATGAGATATTGCAAGAACGTTCTCCCTATAGTTTATCTTTCAAGTGCAGACAGATGAACAAAACAATTTAACAACCAAAGAAAAACACCTACTGCAGCCATGGCTTTAAAATGGATTGATTTAATTTTTTGAATTAATGACTACTGAATCTCATTTTCCAGTGAGCACAAAAGCAAAATCCCAAAGTCTAAATATTTCCTCTCTTTGTACACATGACTGTCTGTCCATGACTTAAGGATGAAAAAAACTAAGAAGCTGAAGCACCTCTGCAGAAGACAGTGAGAAAGGAAATTTGTCCTTGCCTGCACAGATTCAAACACTGAAAATCTCTGTTCTTGAAAGTAGCAGTGAAGAACACACCAGTGCCCATCTAAACAAAGTATCACTGAAGAGCAATTTGTTTTGTGGCCAGCCTGACCACCAAATAAAAGTACAGAGTTAAATGCTGACAAATGAACAGGAATGTATGAGCAGCTTATATGAACATGGAAGGGACAATAGTTCAGCAGCTTTATGTACCAAACTTATTTTTGCATAGATTTGAATAAAGAAGGTGTGGAACAGAAGGTCAGAATGCCTCTGAAGAAAGGAACTGGGTAGAGCTGTGGGCTTTTCTGGTCAGGAAACACTGAGCAAGAGGCAGATCCTTACCTTCCAAGTCAGCCCTACTGTAACAAACAGAGGCCCTTCTCATTCACAGTTTTAGCCCTAGGCACATAAATAAGTCTTTAGACAAATCTTTCTCCTGTACTTAGGTTGAATTTCTTATCCCTAAGGATTTCTCATGCACTCTGGAAAGAAACTTTTCCTGTAGAAAAGCCAGAGGGCTTTTCAAGCTGACCAGTCACCTCTCCCATCCTCAGTCCAGCTGAGCCCTAAGCGGGCCAAATCGAGGCTGCTGCTCTGGGGCACTGATAGCTGCTTTCTTGCTGGGGCACAAACATGCATGAACAACCAGCTGGAGGGGGTAGGCGTGCCTACCCCTTGCTGGGCTGCGTGGCATGCAGAGGCTTAGCAATTTAAGAGTGGGTTGCTCCGCTTAGGTTTTATCTTATTCCTTCATCAGTTTTATGATTTGCAAAAATCACAATTCATTCACATCTTGTTTGTTCCGGGGTGAAGTAATATAAATTAACCCTTGGCAGACTACACACAAAGATTTCCTTCCCTGTCTGTGTTTGCTTACTCAGGGCTGAGTGGCTGGTGCTGCTGCAGGCAGAGCCTTCGTGCATGGGCAAAGGGTACAGGACTACAACCATACATCAAAGTCCTTGGGCAGCCATGGCATACATCGCCCTGAGGGAAGGAAACCTAGTGATGACATAAGAGAGAGAGCAGTGACGAGGGCAGGACCTTCAAGCCCCAGCTGTGCCTCTGATGCAGTTTGATTTGGGAGCAGTGCATTAACCTGGGTGGAACCTAGCTTACCTGTGTATGAAATGGCTACAGAAAATCCCACTCCCCTACTCATCCACGTGTGATGAGGCTTCATTGTACCATTATGTAAAACTTGCTAAGATCTTTATCTGAAGGATGCTATGTACAGTGAGTTCCAATCACTAATAGCATCATTAAAAAATAATTAGCTGGAATAAAAATGCCTTTTGTTGGCAGACTGCTTGAGTTGTCTGTGGCATCTTTCAGTGACTTCATCTGAATGTTACGAAACTGTCCTTCCAGTAAACGTGTGTGTTAATTAGACTGAAAGAAGTTTCATTCTGGGGCATAATAGCAACATATGACCCATAGCAAAGGCCCCGAGCTTCTTCATCCTGAGAGACCTTGCCTATGGTTTTTGACACTAGAGGTAAAACTACAAAAAATAAAACGTGCAAGCACTAATGACTAATTAAGGTGCCTTCATTGCACCTCTGCCAACGCTAGCACATATCTGCAGACCTACTATAATGAATAAAGAACAGTAGAAAAAGTGTGCTAAAAGAGTTTGGAGAAATTTATGCTAATGACTGCATGAACCCATCAGGAGGCAGATGAGGGAAGAGGGAGAACCGTCTGCAGCTGCAGCTCTGTTTTGCATTTCATCCAGGAGCAGGTCAGACTGCTCAGCATGGCTTCTCACTGGAATTAGTCACCACTAATTCCTGGGTTTGGTTCTGTTCTTCAGCCAGAAATTATAAGGGGCACTCTTTTGAGTAGACTGACAGGTTACCTGGCATCCCTGACCGCTCTGAAGAGGTAGGCTTAAAAAACTTAAGTTTTTTTTAACTTGTATTTAAAAAAATATTTAAAAAATGAACATAGTTATACATATTTAAGTGTACAAGGATGCACTTCTAAACCCAGAATAGCAGCGATATCTCAATCAGTAGAAGTAAAAAAGAAATAATTTTCTCATTTTTAACACTCACACAAAAGTTACTGGAGAAGAGGAAGCTGAGGGAAGACCTCATCACTCTCTACAACTGCCTGAAAGGAGGTGGCAGCTAGGAGGGTGCTGGTCTCTTTCCTCAGGTGGCAAGCAACAGGACATGAAAAGTTATGCCAGAGCAGGTTTAGATTGGACGTTAAGAATTTGTTCACGGAGAGAGTGGTCAAGCACTGGTCTGGGCTGCCCAAGGAAATGGTGGAATCCTCATCCCTGGAGGTATTCAGGAGACGTGGGTGTGGCACTAAGGGCCATGGTTTAGTGATGGGACAGGTTGATGGGTGGACTTGGTCATCTTGAAGGTCTTTTCCAACACAGATGATGTGTTATGTGGAACAAATTCTGAATTCCTGTAAGAAATTACAGAGTAGCAACCCCCTAATAACGGGGGAGCACAATTGAGTTTGTGCAACTGACTCATCTGCTGAAATATTAGATAGGGAAAATACAAAACAGTACAGAGAAGAAGTAGGATAACTGGTTTTAAAATTCAATTAAAAATAAAGAGGAGGTCAGTACTCACCCAGATCTGGAAAAGACTGTTAGAAACCATAGAAACCATTGCTTTATGTGTTAAGGAAAAAAAAAATCACATGTGGCTGCAAACTGAATATTGTTTTACAGGTCTGCTGATGTACTTGCTTTTATAGCCATTAACAGGGGCAAGACAGCTATGCTGTGGGGAAAAAAGGTCATAAAGTCAGTCAAAAGAGAATTCATGGCATTAAAACAACTGTCAAATCAAAGTTCCCTAGCCTCTACACATCACAACTAAGCAGCATCTGAGTTTGGATTAAATTGAATACAAATGTTGGTAAATTCAGAAGACTGTTAGAAGACACATTGGGAGAAGATAATGAGCAGTCAGTAAATAAACTTTAACACAATCTCTTTCCCCAGACTACATCTTTCATAAATGTTGCCTTCCAAACACAAATCACAGTGGGGAGGGGAAGGGAAAGGAAGGTACCAAGGGACAGAAGATGCCTCCTATGTGACAAGAATTACAGCTGGTCTTTGCTTAACTGAGAGAAGCTCTAAAAAGCTTCCATGGCTCAACTCAGATGCTTCCAAATCGTAAAAAGTTAACCTGATACGCATGAAAGTGTAAATTGATTCATTCAGCTCAACCCCCCCAAATTCTGAAACTGCGTTAATAATGTATGCAGCACAAGCCCTGTGAGCTGCCAAGAAACATCTGAAAGGTGTTACAGTCATGTTGGTGTACCACCTACCTGCTGGGGCAATGAAAGGAATTCAGCTTGTGACCTTCCAGTTGCTGCAGGTCCTTTGCCATGAAGGGGGAGAAACAACGTAAAACCAGAGATTTAGCTGGCCTTCCTGATGCAATACACAGCTGTTGGTTTGAGTGCACAGGGGTGCAGTATTATCCCAGCATATGGGAAGGATATTTATCATTTGCATTGCTCTAATAGTATGCCTACTGCTTTATAAGCACCTATAACAGAAGATGCTTTTTGGTAGGAAAGAAGTACAGATGACTTGTGGGTATGCAAACTGCCATGGTATCTATACGCTAAACTGGCACAACAGTCAGCAACTCACATCTTTTGCTGAATGGTTAAAAAAAACCCCACAACACTCCACACACTAATTAGTTACTAATGTCTTGCATATTTTGATGCTATGTGTCAAAGACAGGAAACTCATTGCTTATGATTTGTGGAACAAATCTTTGCAGCCGTCACCATGCCAGGATGGTTGATTATTTTTGCTTTCAAAACAAACCAGGCAGCATGATGCATCAGTGACAAAAGAATGCAGAAATGCTAATTCATAAAAGCTGTAATTTAAGATCTCTCTGCTGGGAGGGGTTTAGAGGAGCTTTTTAACAGCACTCATCATCTCCAGCCTCAGACCCTGCACAGCACGTGAACAAGCTGCTGAATCACGGTGGCCATGCCTCAGGTTAAGTACTCTGATGGAACAGCACCTTAATAGGGCACCCGCAATCCCTGTCTTTTGTTTTTATGATCAATGCAACATAAACCCTTGAAATTTACCAAAGTCAAATATTTCTCTTATCAAAACCAGCCTGTGTGTGTCTGTTTCTGAAAAGATTTTCCATTCTGACAACAAGGACTCTCTAAAAAGCCATTTCTCCTTGAACACAACTCAGACCCACTGATCTAACAACGAGTTTGTTAAAAATGAGCTTCTGTTATAAAGAAAATTTAGAGGAAAACTCTTTCTACTCAAGAGCATATTGTCCACCACTTCTGTTTTTCCCACTGGTTATTACTTAACTGCCTTAACAAGAGGCTTCAATATCAGCCCTCGGACATGGAGCTGAGACTATGAGGAAAGGCTGAGTGGTACAAAAACCCTTGAACGGGAACTGAAGGAGAGGAGATACAAAGCATGTACAGATGCTCAGCATTTACATTTACTAATTGTAATTCCAAGTATTTGACCTGGACCTTGGAAGAACATTTGGAAAAGGCCCTTGTAAAACATATTATGGACACTGAGATATGAGGAGCCAGGGAGAAACATCATCAACGTTAGCACGGAGGAAGCTGGAAGTCTGCCAGACAAAGCAATTCATTTCAACCACACAGACTTTTTGATGCAGAGTTGCAAGCATTTGACTTGTTTTCTCCTCTCTCCCCTCAGTTGCAGGATAAGACCAGTTGGTTTTTGTTTTGGTAAGAAAAGCATAGTTGTAGCCTTCCTCCAGGCTTTCACAGGATAGGAAAATCATTTCCAGCTCAACTTCTGGAACAAAGTTAAGTTTGAAAGGGATCTAAAAAAGAACGGTACTGAGAGTCTGCTCTAAGAAAGCTGACACTGAGTCGAAGTAATCCATAGGTCACACAGTTTGGAGGTAGCTTGTGTTTGTCTAGAAAGGCTGCGGACAGCAAAGTACTGGAGTGGGAGATGATCTGGGGTGTTTTTTTTTTTAAAGTCTCATTGGCAATCCCTCTGCAGGCATTACAAAAGATTACCAATTTCTGCTACTACATATTGCAAGAAACTACAACTTTTGAGAAATGGAGAAAAGTTGAGGGCATTTTAAAAAAGGATCAAAATGCCCAGGCCCTTATTTGAATCAAGCCAAGCTCAATCTTTTCAGGTTTTCTTTTTAAAAATTTATATCCATTACTGAACTGGTGAGAAATAATGGTAATGATGATACCTAATAATTCAAGCTCTCTTGCATTAGTCTCAATGCTGGGAATCAATGGTGCACCTCAGACACAACACGGTGCCCCTATGAGCTCACCTCATCGGGTCAGACCTGGCTGCAGGCACGAGCCTTTCCCACGGCCAGGTTTCTGTCGACTGTTCCAGGGACAGGGAGAGCACGAGAGCAAATGCCACATCCCTGGGGCAAAGGGGAGCTTCATGCCTTATATTTCCACAAAAGTACACACCATCCTTCCTATTAAAAATCTCTACAAGCACTACCGAAGGTAATTATTATTGCTATGTCTACAGATATCAGATCCAACTAAGTAACACTAATTAGGCAGAAGTGTAAAGGTTTTAGCAATCAGCTCTGAGGCAGTGAGACAAGGAGAGGACAGAGGAGATCTGGGCTCTGCAATGTTTCCTGCAGCCTGGTGAGGAGTTGCAGCCAGGTTCTTGCAGGAGGGCTGGCAGCACTGCCCCTTCCCAGCCAGCAGCCACAGCTGCACAGCCACTGTGCTTCAATGTGGAGCCATGTGCATTCCTAAAAGCTTTCCTTGAACAGGAATGAATTCAAATATATACTCAAATGCTCTGTTGCATTCAGGCTTACAGGTGTAGGCAGCACATCTCCCCCCTTCACAACATCCCTCTTTCTGCTTACAGCATGCCCTCTCCAGCTGCAGCTGTGCTGTCTCCTCTCCCGCTGCCCCTAGCAAAATATTTGGTTTATATGAGCAAACAAATTAAGCCACGCTTGGCTGTGCCCCCCCCCCCACACAATAGATGACCTCAGAACTGTAATACCTTCAGCAGACTTCAGGTGTTGCCCCACAACCAGCTCACCGAGCATGCTGCAGTAGCTGTTAACTTCAAGCCAGCCTGCACATTGTGCCAAAGATGTTATCTAAGCAATATTCAAAAGTGATTACAACAGTCTTCCTGATTTAGATACATGCTTCAGTATATTGAGACATGGGAAAACAAAAAACAAACCCAAAACAACAACAGAAAAGCAGCAGTTAGTTTAACCACTAAACACCACGATATTAAAGATCGCCCTTCAAATACTTTAGTGCTTTCTCATTTTAATAATTTCTCTGCATTAAGAGGATTTCTGCAGATGTTTACTGTAACATCTCCATCTTTGCCCCATTGACTCTCTTCTATTTCCATTCAGATACAGCATCGTGCAAAATAAAGCATCTTTTTCTCATGCCATACTTACTGCACATCTCTGAACTTCAGGACTAGAAAGAACTACATTTGAACAACAAACCCAACCAGCCCAAGTGGTTTATAACTTGAAGTGACCTTGATGGAGATTTCTTTATGAAATACATAATAATCTGCTTTTACACACCTGGCTTATGCATCAGCTGGTTGGATTTAAGCTTTAATTCCCAAAGCCCTCAAGATGACAGTTTGCTGTATCTATGGAGAGGTCTTCACATCTATCTTTCAACATTGCTTCCTATCCCAGGCTCTCCAACTCCAAAAAACAGAATTGATTCAGGCATCAAACAGTGACCATTTGCCTCTGAAGTGCTCGTTGTGTGTTTTGTTGTTGTTTTTGTTTGTCTTCATTACTGTATGCCGTGCACAGCACAGGCACGAAGTGAATGCAGACTCACCCTGAGCAGGAAGCCTCTGAGCAGCGCCTGGGGTAAATCTTAGCAACAGCAAAGTTTTAGGGGGAACAGGGAAGAATTTAAAAGAACATCTGTTTCTCCAATAAATTTCAGGGAAATTTAACACTGAAGCTGTGATAAGTGCTTTGTGGGGGGGAATGAGAGAAGGAAAAATGAACCAATTCTATAATTTCTGGATAACACCTGCCTCACGTGGAGAGTCCTTTAGAACGTGAGCACTAACACCAGCTGCAGCAGTTGTCTGTTGCCTGATGCACACAGATCCTCGCTCCCCGCAGTCTGGCTGGGGGCTCACACAGACCACCAAGCAGCCCTGACTCGATGTGAAGCTGCAGATGGTCCTAGAGGGGATGTCTGCACCAGTGCTGTAGGTATGAAAGGTTCCCAAAGCCCCTGCAATCCTCGGCAGAGGCTCTGCGCTCTTCCACACTGCTAAATGTGATTAGAATTTAGCAAAGAGTTCATCATTGATTTAATTGCTGCTGATTTTCTCTTCAGGAAAACACCTAGAATCAAACCATCAACCCTCAGCTTTCTTTGTTATCTGGGATTATTCAGCGGCATTTCTCACAAGTTTAAGGGTGCACTATGTTTTGCTATTTAAATACTGAAATATGAAGTACTGCATCTCAGTGTACCATGTGTGTATGTGCACTGATCAGGGTTCTGCTCAACAGCAAAACCTGATTCCTGGCTCTGCATTGGCTGGGTCTCATCTCCCAACTCATTGTTACAGCAGCCAGACACACATTCCTGGTTCAACGCTACGTCCCCACCCAGACATCCTTGCAGAAATGCAAATGCCAATAGGAAGTTAGACAAAATTAGAAGAGTAACCCCTGAGCTGAAACTTAATTTCTCTCCTCATTACTCAAGCATCAAAGATTAAATCTTGGAAGACTTCACTAAAGGAGGACAATGAATGGGTGCAAACATAACTGAAGGGAATTCATTTAAGACTCTGGATGAATATTCATTGAAAATATTTTTTGCATTGTTTGCCTAGCTCTAATTGTGTTCATTAAAGAAAAACTTCATTAGCAAAAGCAGGAGCATATTGTTGTGTGCAGCAGAGAACAGAACACAGTCCTAGAACTAGCACCGACTGCTTTCTGAGCAGTGTGTGCAGGTTTGTCAGTTACTGGTAACAAAGGAAACATTTCAGAGTTATGATGAGCCGAGATGTTCACATTAACAATTCAAATTCATAAAAAGGACAGGAATGGTCTGAACTTCTTGCAAAACAAACCATAACACCAAAAACATTGGCATTGAATGCTGAGGGAGTTAGATTCTTGGAGGAGGTAAAGGATAAATAACAGGATTACTGCCATGCATTAGGGTGTACGTGCATCACTGCCTGATGACAGATGAATTCTCAGTGTTTGTAAACATGCTTCCATCAAACTGCTGATGCACAAGGCTATAACCCCTGGAATTAGTGCCAGCTAACAGAAGAGGGCTCTGTTTTTCAGCAAAAACATCCTCAGTTCTGCAAACAGCTAGCACACATCAACCATCTTGCTTCATGTTGTAGAAGGCTTGAAACTGGGTTTTTACCCAGAGCAAAACCAAGGCTGACTTTCCCTCAGAAACACTTCTTCCTTCTGCCATGGGCATTGTATGTCAATTGTGCTCCTTCTCTGGGTCAGAATTTGAGGCAAGCCACTGGGTAGCAGCAGTCAATACCTCAAAGAAGTGAGGCTTCTAAAAGCACAAGGATTGACAGCTCCCACTCCAAGCTGCCTGGTTCTTCCCACCTGCTGTATGTTGTCCATAGAACCTGCTCCATCCTGACACATCCACCAAGAGGAACCGGGCGTCAGAGTCTGGAGCTGTGCCCAGTGTTAGACGTTGCACTGCATGGCACTGCAGTTATCAGGTTCATTTTCAGAATGAACATTTCAGGAATAATCAAGGGATGTTACAGACTCTTCATCACTAAAAAGGGGCTGATACTGCTTCCCTTCTTCATGGGCTTGGAAAGATTAAACGCATCAGAAGGCATCTCGCTTCTTCAGCACTTGGGACCACACAAGTAGTACAGTGACAGTTCATCTTTGATAAACACTTAATGCGATGTCTAGAAATCCACCTAGGGATTTTAGGTAAAGCTCAGTAACTTCTGAATGGAAGCGTCTGCCTCAGAAATGCCCTCAGCCTTGCTATCAAAGGCTTAAGTGATGAGCAGTTCTCTGCGTCCTTCACATCAGAAGGACAAGGGTCACAACTCCAAACCTGCAAGCCTCTTGTACAAAATCATCTGGCATTTGCTTTAAACAAAGGCATCAGGGAGAACNTATTTGCTCACTGTCTATGTGTATCAGTTGTATTCATGTATATATTTCTACTTTTGTACTTTTTCCTATGTGTAACAGGCCTCTGAAGAACGATTCTAGGTTTTCTAACTGGCTTATTGTCTAGGATAAACACTGCTTCCCTCCCCTCTTTTTCAATTTTCCCTGCTGAGACTTTAAATTTTCTCCTTTATAGGGCATTTACCATATTCATCAGGATCCAGACATGACTTGTACTTGCTCATGATATTTCAGCTTCTGTAGGCCAGACAGTAATTGGATAGTCCTAATACCATTTTTTACTTCTCCTTACAGCCACCATTGCAAGTAGAACATGTATGTAGCCTCTCAGGGAGGGAATTTATGCATAATCCTCAGATAACACCCAGGGAGTGGGAGGGAGGAGCCCAGGTAATCTCATTATTCAAATTGCTCCTTTTAATGTAGTCCTTTTGCTGCTCTCAAACAACAACTGAGGAAGATTTGGGGAACTATCGGGTAGTCAGCTTAGCATCCATCCCTGAGAAGATTATAGAACAAATCTTCCCAACAGCCATTTCTGGGCATGTGAACGACAAGGCAGTGATTTGGAACAGCCAGAACAGATTTGCTAAGTCATAGCTGATTGCCTTCTATAACAACATTTGGTGGATGAGGACAACAGAGCAAATGTTTCCGTCCTTGACTTTCAACACTTGCTCTCAGAGTATCCTTACAGCCACGCTGCAGGGATGCTGAGCTAAAAGCTTGTAGAAAACTCACTGGACTGCTAGGTTGAAGGAAGAATGGTCAGCAGTCTGGAGTTCAAATGTTATCTGGTTGCTGGTGGTTAATGTTCTTTAACATCTTCACTAGTGACCTGGAACAGGAGAGCTGAATGCACTCTCAGCAAATTTGCACGTGTCGCTAAATCAGAGGAGCAACCAATATGCTCAGATGTCATTCAAAGAGATCTCAGAAGGCTGAGGGGACAGAGTGACAAACCTCATGAAGTTCTAATGCATGTGGGACAGAATGAACCCATGCAACACTGGGCTTGGGACAACAACATAGAATGGCCCTGGGGAGAAGGAAGGAACTGGTTCTCTAGTGAGCATTGAGCAGGACACGAATCAGCAGCATGCCCATACAGTGCTATAAGGTGTTTGTGTAGTGGAAATTGTTTTCCATGCAACATTTGTGAACATCTATCTGGACATTTGTTCTTTAGACCTTCACTTTCAAAAAACAAAAGAATCCATTCCCCCACCTATGCCTGCATCTTCTCCATCTATTCTGCTCTGCATTCCACCTCACCAATTTATTCAGCATCTTTATTATGGGCATGAACATATCTAAAACTAAATCATCCCAAGAAGTGCTGTGCACTTGGAGGAGCAGCTTTATTTATCATAGCCTAGAAGTACGTGCATATTGCATCCCTTGGCATGAACACCTGCTCTTACTTCAGTCATGAAGTCAGCAACTCAGATTTTGAGTTCTCTTTTTGCTTGCCAGTGCTAAATCCTCCCCCTATGCTTCTCCCAACAGGGCTGGGCTCAGCTCTGCCCTGTGGCTGCTGGAGGCATTGCTTGCTCACCAGCCCTGCTGCTTTGCAGTAGGCAGTGGATTTACATTGCAACAAAGTGTCTTACTCTGAGAAAGAGAGCCCTTTGTATTTGCAATTGTAGCTTATTATCGGCTTTCTTTAAATTGGATCGCTCTAGTATATTATGGTTGATGTGTAGAAGAATGACCCAGCCATTTACAGAACAAACAAAAACTTTGTATTTCCCCAAATCCATAGTTATTCAGTGGAGCTCACCTTGCCAGCAGGAAGTTGCAGGCAGATGAAGTGGGACTTCAGATCTCTTGCATGGCCCAAAGTGGTTTTGGCATCAGCTGGAATGTGGAATTCACTTAACATTCACAATTTATTTTCTTTTTTGCCTCCAATGGTGTTTTCATCCATATTTAGCTTCTAAGACATTTCTGTGTTTTAGAAATATGTATTATTCATACCTATTCCCACTCACACCTAATTTATGACAATTGTATTTTTATAACTTCGATAACTATATATCATTGTGCAGTTGTCACTCTTCTAGAAACTCGAGCACAGTATAGGTCTGAATATAAAAAAGTGACAAAAAACAAATACAAAACATGGATGGGAAGTGCTTGTTCTGGAGGAAGGAAAAGGAAAAAGGGTTGGCTTAGTCTTCATGGAAAACAGGCTACAAGGGCCCTGCACAATAAATCCACGAGTTTAGAAGATCAGAATACAATATATTTTAGAATTACCATATTTTATTTGATTCACCCTTAGTAGAGATCATGATTTGTCCCCCCAGGCACCAGTAAAATACTACAGAAGTCAGCTGATGCTGCAGAAAATGATCACTTCAGATTGTGGTTTTAGAATTTAGTACCCCTGGTTTCTCCATAATTGCTTTTACCCAAAGCCACTGAAGGACAAGCCTGGAGGTTGCAGAATTTTTGAGACACTGGGATTTGGTGGGCAGTATCCTGACCACAGCACACTCTCAGAGCAGCTCCACTGAGCAAGCAGACACACCATGGGCACACATCAGCACGGCCACAGTCCCTCTGCTCATATGCAGCTTCACCTCTGGGACAACACTGGCTTCTGTTCCGAGCTGTTTCAGAACTGACAGCAAGAAAGATGAAGTTCAAGCATTTTTAATACTTTCTTTTATGTACTCTAGCAATGAGAGACTTCTTTTAAACTGTGTATTAGAACGGCTTCACGTTCAACAGATTCTGCTACTGACAAATGGCAAAATTCCCATTTCTTTTTATTTTGATGTGTGTGTTAAGTCATGACAGGTATCCATCCTTGACAACTAGATCTAGCATGAAAATAAGGAGGCCCAAGAGACTAATGCTATCTCAAGTATCAAATAATATTGATAGATTTTAAAGAAAAAGATAAGCCTATATTGTCTGTTAAGGAATACCCAGGTGGAAGAAAGCATTCTGTCAGATACAACAGAAACTGGATTAGAGCTGGTCTAACCATTACAGCCACTCAGCTACTCTCGATTAACAATGAGCTAAAAAAAGACAGAATGGTAGATAAATTGGGACTTACTAACTTGATGTTACCATTATATAGGTTTACAATAATGGATGTTGCCAGCTTTTACACAGTCCCAAGAAGATTCACCACGCTGCCCTGCAGACACTCATTCCTGCCATTCCGCGTGTGCCTGCTGTCACTGATGGGGTTCGTGAGGAAGAAGATGCACCAGGATATGTTATTCTCTACTGGTGGCATTCACCCCGTGTCTGCTGAGCTCAGAAGATGTGATGTGGAAACAGAACCACCAGTGCTGCAGGAGAACATAATGTAGGAGAACACCTTGCTGGTAGGCACCAGCCCAGAGAAGTTGGAGCAAATACTAGGAAGCAAGCAAAAGCCTGAAGATGACTCTTAAAAGTTTACAAAACACTTTAGGGTGCTTACCTAGCCCTAAGATGCTGCTGGGCACGCTCACCATGGCTGGACAGGAAATCAATGGGAACATCTGTAAAACTGCTCAGTGAGAAGCAATTTGTCAGAATTTGACCCACTCCTTTCAATTCTGGGATGTTCCATTAATCAGCGAATTACTGTTTTGTGGGGGTTAATGTACATGGCTCCCATTAATCATCAGGGGTGCCATGTGTACGGAAAGAGCAAATAAACATACCAATGTCATTTCCTTGGCCTCTGGGGAGCACAGGGTTATTTTGGTACTCCAGTGTAATTGAGAGAACAGCACCCAAGGTGTGAGCACAGTACATAAATATACTTATTGCAGATAAGAAGTTTCTGATTATTTTTGCTAAGGCTGTATGTAACACCACTTCAAGTTGGATTAGATGTCTCTTCTTGACAGAAATATCACCAGACAAAAATCAATAAAGCTGTTAAAGAGCCCAGTAGATTTATCACCTATATACTACACCTGATATTTTCAGGTGTCCTACTCTAAAGTGCAAGCTTTTGTCTATTGGCATTTTCCAAATGTGAGAAGTTAAAACAATTCAAAAGTCAGCATTTCAGGAAAAGGGAGGCTTAATAGTTAAATCAAATTAGACTCAGGTTACCTGATGTAACACAATCATGTTCCAGCAATTACTTTGTGACATACTAATCTGTGAATTGAGCGTTCAATTGCAACAGTTTTAAATGGCTGTTTCAGTTGTTCGCATGTGTTGAAAAAATAATCAGCTAGGGTTGAGTGGGTTTCTGGATGGATAGCATGCCTTTCTGCCTTCAAGACAACTTTTTAATTCAGATTAGAGAAGAAACAGAGTCAAAAATAACTGTCTGCCTTGGAGTACTGCAGAGCCAGTAAAAAAAGAAAGATAAAAGCAATCTCACATTGGCTAACTGGCACAAACAATTTATTACTAAAATTTATACTCCTAATGATCACATATTCCTTCCTTAATACGTTTCTTCCATTTAACTGATATTGATGTTGTCCAAATTACCCGACTTCCGTGCCAACATGGTGAAGCTCAGCTTCAGTAGTTTTCCAAAGAAACCTTTCTATTATCATGTCTCCAGTTTCGATAATGCAGTCTTCCCCATAATATAATATGGATGACTTCTCATTTGTATGCACAGCTTCTATATTGCAGAAGCAGTACAGGATCATATCCAAATGTCTTATGGGCTTTTTATAGCTACAGTACATTTGATTTACAGCTACTCCAGCAAACTGTTGTACTCATTACCATTGTAAGTTGAGGCACTTATTTCCTCTTTGCTTTTCATGTCCCTTGTATCACTGCAACTTTAAGAGGCTCTATGATAGATCATTGACAAAAATCAGACTCATCTGTATTTTTCTGTTTATAGTCATCTCAGCTCATGAACTAAGAGTATTTTCTAGCCACAATGTGGTCAAGCAGTAAATTTAGTGCTGATACAGAAGTCTGTGCAAGACGATCCTTTAAACTACAAAATAAGCAGAGATCATTTGAACAACTGATTAACAGTTCCTTACAGACTTCATGCATTCAGGTATTCCAAAACAAATTTCAGAAACTTGAACTCCACTTCAATTGCACTGATGTTTATCTTAGATTTATAGGAACATCTGTATCCACAAGGGAAATTATTTCACTAATTAGAAGACAGGCGTGCTTTTGTTTGATTAGCTGACAGGGTCACGGATTAGAAGGTAACATATCCTGACATGTACAGATTTGAATAATAAACAACCAACCCTATGAAACACCTCTGCACACCTATACTGATTCCATTTTTAATTAGCACACCTTAACTTCATTCTTGTGTTAAGGAATTGCATCTACTTTATTATTGTGCTTGTAAGGAAACCAAAAGAAAGCTGTAGAAGAAATAATCTAATCGTATCATTAGTACATCTATTTGAATGAGAACATGCTTGTTCTAGCAAGTTCTCTGGGTAAAACCAAACAGTCATTCAAAGAAGTTAGAGGAAGCTCATTTTTTCCTCTTGAATCTGTCTTCAAAGAGTCATAGACCCAGCCAACAGTCAGGGAGATCATCAACTCCAGGTCACCAGAAAAGGCACATATCCAGGACTTTAAAGTGATTTTTGGAGAATCATCTTCACTCTATTGTGAGTACAAAACAATGGCTCCAAATTAAGGCCTGATGTATGCCAAGAGTGCTTGCCATATATTGTTCCTTCTTACCTTCAAGGATAAGTAATGCTTTTCTTATATACAGACTGATTGCATATTCAAAGCTGCTACGATGGCTAGCAGTTAGCCAATCCCCCTTTGCACATTTTCATTTGGTCTCAATTCATAGGCAGAATCCATGGCTAGGAACAAGATGCACACCTCAAGGTTATTTTCAGAGTCCTCATATAAGAATTTCATCAAAAATTGCTTCTCTTTTTTCAGGGAAAAATTGCTCACCTTGGAAATATCTGGTACCCTTGAAGAAATCTTTACTCTTAAAAGGATTGTAATAGCAAAAGCTACACATCAGTCTTTAAGAACAATTAGGATCTATAGAGATTTCAAAATGATATTCAGATGTGTATTTATCATACTCAAGTTAATTAGCACTCTTCACTAAGGACAAAATAATTAAACTAATCATGTTTAAGGAAATTTCTATCATAGTTGATGTCTTCAAGTGAGATATCTAAAATACATTAGTTGGACTGATTTGCTACTAGTTGGATTCTCACTAATTAAGTGTCCTTTCTCAATTTTCATTGAGCTTCCTTTCTAATTTCTGCTCCTATAAAATAAAGGCATCAGAAGCTCCAAGCCTCTTCTCTTGTTGTTTACTGAAGTACTTCAAGTTCCACACTTAAAGTGAATTTTGAGCCAGGCATTTCTTCTTACATGGATATTTTTTGCATTCACTTTAGTAATTTCTGCACATTCAGAAGCTTCTCTAGGCTGTACCAAAATCCTGGGCAAAGACTGAAACATCTTTCTCCCTCCGTTACCTCTCTGGCTGGTGTTGCCTCACCTTCCTTCACTGTGGAAGCATCCCAGCTGCTGGATGCTGCCATGTGCATCTCTGCTGAAGGCACAGTGCAGTGCTGTGCGAGCAGGGATAATGTAATTACCTAGACAAACCGCCTCTGTCCCATCTGGTATTTATTTAAATTAGATATCAGTGTTAAGAACAGACTCAAAATCAACATCGTTTTGGTTTCTATCTACTTTGTGCAATATTTCAAGCAATGCCACTGCATGGACAAATTGCAGTGAGTTACAGTATGTGTGGTTTGTAATCAACTCAAGCTATTAGCGCCTGCATGTACTGATCCATCCTCCACCTCCTCACGTGCTTTTAGAAGGATGGAAAAAGAGATCCAAATTTGAGAGTGTGTAAAAAATGAAGCAGAAGTTAATGGTGAACTTCATTTTTATTTTTTTTTAATTTCACCTCTAACATATACTACTCCCCTTGATTTATTGAGGCTTCTGATGACCCAAGATGAGGCCATCAAGATACGTAAGATCTGCTTTTCCACTGCCATATTTCTACAATGTCCACTATCATAGATACGTCAATTATTCTTCTCTCAGGAATAATTCAGATTAGAACACTACAGAGTTAAGTTTACATACAAAACCTCCAGCACTGAAGCACAGGAAAAGTAATGGTGTGTGCTGGGAGCACGCTACTTTTGGGAAGTGCTGCAGCAACTGACATATTCTCACTGTACATCAGATTCCTCCCTGTAGGTCACTCCCTAAACCCCATTTTTTTTTTGTCATCATTATCTTATGTATTATCTGTGTATGCGCACATATGTGCAAAATAATGACAGGAGATACCAGATAATACCACAAGAAAAAGAGAAGCAACCAAAAAGAGAGCAGCAGATTGGAAAGTTACCTGCTGGAGTCTTCACTGCCAACACACACCTTAGATGCACTCAGAGATTGCAAAAATGAAACCATTCATACTTCTTAGTCTTTTTAAGAAGAATAATGCAGCTATAACAGGTAGCATAAATTATCAAGGGTTAATGATAATTCATTACTTCTAACTCTACGCAACCATCATCTGACAGCATTTACCATCAATTACAAGTCCAGAGTAACATAAGACAAAGATTACCACAGCAATGCCTCTAAACAACAGACTCAAAGAACTTTCAGTTCATGGCACAGGCAGTATCGTTCATTTCTGCTTTGTCCATAGGGAGGTCATTTCTCAACTGCCTGTTTGCTGTTTTGCAGCAAAGAGAAAAATCTTTTTCATAAAAAGTTCAGCCTTCATCTTGTTCCATTACCTAAAATGTTTTAAAAATATGCTGATGTCAACAATGTAGAAATGAGCAACTGGAGATTCATGACAATTTCATTTAGATTGTTACCAGAACAAATTTAAGAGGCAAGAAAATTTGGAAGACAATTTTATACGCATTCCTTGTGCTCAGTCACCACCACTTCTCCTCAGAAACTGGGAGCCAGTCTTCAGCTGAAAAGTCATGTATGAAATTGTACATCCCACATCTAAATGAATGAGTACAAGTAGGAACCGAGGTAGAGAGTAAGTACTGTGAGGATGAGAAATAAAGAAGAATTAATGAAGCTGCATCTTCAGATATGCAGCTAGAAGACATTGGTTTATTCAGTCTACTGAAAAGAAGGCAGAGAAGTGATATTCTTATTTTGCTACATCTTCATAACTCTACATACAGAGTACCAAGTATAGCCAGTCCTTAACATATCACAAAAAGATAGCTGTGTTGGTAACTAGTTCTGCACTTTCAGATGAGGATCTGAAGCACTGAGGGAGGGGAGATAAAAAAATTTCATCACATAACTGTAACACTTAACTTTACATCCCTATAATCAAGAAGGCAGCCACACATCTTCATCAGTTAAAAGACTGAACCAGAGCTGAGCAGCTCAGCCACAATGAGATCATTCTCTGTACACCAAAAGGCCAAACTCAGTGAAACAAGAGGAATTTTAATTTTAGAAACTAAGAGCCCTTACCAAGCACAGTTTTGAGAGGGAGAAGTGGGAGCTTTTGCCACTAACACCCTTCAGCCAAAATCCATACAGGGACATCACCCTCCAAGCAATTCACTCAAGGTTACAAGCAGGATCTGTGGCAGGGAAAGTGAGCTCAGGCAAAACCCAGCAAGCAAAACATCTTTCCTCTCACAGAGGAGCACTGTTTGCCTTGCTTTTCCAGCAAGGATAAATGAGTTTGAGAGAAGTCAGGGCCCTGAATGCCAGAGAAACAGAGCACCAGGAGCTCAGGCTGATTACTCTCACCCTTAGCAGAACTGGGAATATAACACAGGTTCCTCTGATACCCAGCAGCTGTGCAGGGGCTCAGCTGGTAAACAGGTAACAGTATGTGTATATACTAGCTTGCCACTGCTGGGGACACTTCCAACTCCCCTTTATTTATTGGGCTACCTTTTTCAACCCTCCCATTAGGCTGGTCATTGCCCTCTTCCTCATTACTTAACTATCACACAGTTTGTTTTCTTTGATTTATTATCTCGCATGTAACTCAGAAACCCAGCAGGTTTGCAGTATTCTAGTAATGTGTAAACCAGAGGGAGACATTAATATGTGGAGATCACATATGCTAGTATTTAGCTTTAAAACTTATGGGTTTCACTGAAGCATTATATGAAATGAATAAACGTTTTTATGTAAGTGACCAGGATGGGAGAGGCTAATCAAGCTCCTGCTTTGGAAAGCTGACAGAGCCCCAGCTTTCTTGTATCTGAAAAATTCTCCCTTTTCATTAGTCTTTCTTTGTTGACAGAGCATTTCCACTGGGTATTACAGTCATTCTCTGAGCACAGACTCAGGAAAAGAACTATTTCCTCCTCTCCACACACTGAAGTCTGGGGGCTGTGGAAACCTGCTGCTGGGGGCAGACTTGATTTCATTCACAGCAAAATCAGTTACATTGTGAAGGGTTACCAAGTACGTGAAATATTCATTAGTAGGATAACAACAACACAGCCCAGGTCATGAAGTCCCTTAATGAGATGACATATACCCCCATGCTACCGGAATCCAGCTCTTTCAGGGAGACAAGAGCATCGTATTTAAAGATCTCTGTCAAAGAGGGATTGAAATAGCTGCTGCAGCTGTGGAGAATTTTTCTTTTCCCTGTTAAGCACAGAGCTGCACTCTGAGCCTCATCACTCAAGTTCAAGAAATTAATTGGCTACTGGGAACTCAGGTTGAGGAGGGACAGTGACACTGCTTAGTTTTTGTTATCACCTTCAGCTGCTTCAGTTAGCACCTGTGCTTTCAAGACACTCACCAGAGCTGCTGGAGGGGCTACCTGTCTGCAATACATAAAGCTAGAAAGTGCAAGTCGCCCCTTTCAAGGTGCAGCCTATGAAAAGGGAAAGGTTGAGATAACATAAACACTATTCTGGCAAAACAATAAAACATGATTTCTGTTGTTATTTCCCTGTGTTGCAGCAGTGACCGAGAAATCAGTTACTTTGGATCTGAATGCCCATGTGCTACACAAAGACATATCTCTCACAGGAAAAAAGAAACAAACATAATTGCTTAGGAAATTCAGCACAATTAAATCTGAAGGTGACACACTATCTAGGCAGGCAAATGGTCTTGGGACAGCTAATTCACAGAAGCAGAGACATTTAGGAAAGTATAATAAGCTGAAGAAGGAGCCTAGCACCAAAAGAGTTATTAAATCTTTGCGGGTCCCTTCCAACACATTCTGGTTAACTCTAGTCCACACAAGAAGGAGAGAACTGTTGCCACATACGAGTCCTAGCAACTTTATAACACAAATAGGCATCACCAGATGCACCAACGGCATCAGTCAGACCAGATAAAAGCTTCTGCTGTGAGGACAGCAAAACTAAACTAAAAATACAACATGGAAAGGCAACATACCTTTGAGAAACATCTTATTAAGAAACAATGATTTCAGGCTTCACCTTTGTCTTCTAGGCCTGGCTTGCGACCACAGGGAACGTTTTGTTCTAGTAGGCATTGCTACCTATGCAACCAATGCTCTGTTTTCGCTTGTATTTGGAGTTCAAGGGTTATTTCCTTCACGTCTTCTCCCTCAGGTCACGTACCTCATACTGCTCCAGCTCCTTATTGATGTAGCTCTTTGCAATTTCCTCCTGCTCAGCAGGATCTGAGCCAGGGGTAATTGGTGTTACCTGCGTGGCACAGCTATTTTGCCTCAAGGAGACAGTCCTGTATTTCCACAGCATGGTGGGCAAGAAACACAAGCTCAGTTCTTTCCACATACAGCTGGTTTTGATGATATTTAAAAGCCATGGGCAAAGTAAGCATGGTTGGGCTTCAAACTGCATTGGTGTCTTGAAATAAAATGGCTGTTAGGAGCTATTTACAAGACTGTCTTGTGGCCTACTGCTACAGCACCTGTGGCATTGTTTCAGTTTGTGCCTCTGCTGATTGTGGAGATATTGAGGCCAGAAGTCCATCTTTTGGCTTTTCCCACTGCCAGCCTTGTGCAGGCCTCAGGGGCTCTGCTGGTCCAACATGGCCGCCAGCCCAGCACCACCACAGCAGCCCTTCACTTTAGTTATTTTCCAAGTCTTCCAGTGGCAGATATAGCACACTTGAGCCCCACAGTAACTAGCAGGGTTTCCTTTTATCTTTCTACACTCTGAAGAAGCAGCTTACAGACCATATGGGTGGNCATATGGGGGGTGGGGCGGGCTCCAGCAGTGAGGCTGCCATGGGGCACTCTGGCCTATGGGAGCCCGTCAGACCCCGTCCTGGCCCTTGGAGGGCAGAGGGGCAGTGCTTGCTAAAACCACAACGTCACCAAATAAGAACTTCCAGGAGCTGCTCTGAGTGACTGGAGAGGCAGGGTAGAGCCTTTCTCCAGGAAAATGCCCCTCCCCCAGTGAATTCAGCCATAGTGCGGAAGAGCAGAGGAATTCTGGCCCAGGGAGCAATGGCATCACCTCCTCTGTTTGTAATGCTCTATTCAAGAGCCTTTTTTTGTCTGTTTGATCCTAAAGCTGACAAACCTAATAAAAAACTAAAGACATATGCAAGTTTGACAGTTTCCCTGATCTCATAATTCCTTACATAGACATAGGAGCAAGTTAATTCTTCTCTAGACAGATTTTTTCTCCTTTGTGGTGGTTTAATTTTTGTAGCTTAAGTGTTGTATGTCTTTCCTGAATCCCAGCACACACTACTGCAGCATCCGCTGTCACTACATAAATTGACAGTCTTTCTGGTAAGCCAGTCAGTCCTATGTATAAATGCATATGCAAAAATTATAGTATTCCTGTAAGCAAGTTCTGTTATGAATAAAACCCTAGTACAGAACCCAATTCTCCATGCAAAGCTGATGTGCAAACTCCTAAATTAAAAAGAAATCTCAGGCAGGTGGAAATGCTGTTTTGGGACCTTTCTGGGGTTGTGGTTGCCAAGGAAACTGCTTCCTTTGTGCCCAGGCAGAGGCACTGACAGTTTGGAGCCTCATCCCAACTACGCCTGAATATGCTGTAGCATCAGAATGGAAGAGAAACTGCTAGAAATGCTCTGATAAAGGAAAAAATATAATAACGAAAATAAGAACTGCCTCACAAAAATGGCTCTCCCTAAAAAAGGGAGGAAGCAGGAGGTATTCTTGTGAAGCCTGGGGACTGTGGCTGCAGACTCCCATGGCAAGTGACTGCCTTTTACCTTCAAAGACTAACGCAGAGGCACATGGGGACAGCTTTTTTATGCTATTCTCTCTACTAGTTAAAAGCAATGCATAATAAACTGCAACATTTTAAAGAATATTTCTGTCTTAAGTCACACTCCTCCCTATAGTTTTGATCTTGTTTTAGAAAGAATCAATAGTTAAAAGAACTGTCAGGAGAAAAAAAAAAAAAAATATATATATATATGTATTTCTCACTTTTTTTTTTAACTACTTTTTTCAGTGCTTGCTTGTTGCACATAAGTACCTAGGCCTATGTCTTTCTATGAGTTCTATGTAGACATCAGGGTAGCCTCAAAAGAAATTTTTGTTGTTTGAGAAATGAATTATTTCCTGTCTTACTAGTTAATTTTGTATGAGGAATGAGAAAAAGGACTGCAAACACACAAAAGTGATGAGGATGTCTCTCGAGCTTTGACTTGATCTTGGCGAAACTGCTTAGTTGCTGCAAGTATCTTTACTTTTCTGACATTGATTTACATTAGAATCATAGAAAAAAAGTCCTAGTTAAATGGATTAGCCTTCATTCCTTGATGCATTCTTAATCTAAAATTAATAGCACCCTCAGGTTACTTTGTTGTTCTACAAGTGGTTTATATTAGCTTCAACAGATTGATGTAGTTTCAATACATTTAGTTAGCTCTCACATTAATACAAGCCAATTTAACAGTCACCCTACATCTGTCTGAAGTCAAAGCCAGTACAGAAGATTTACAGAGACAGGCAACATAAGCCAAGTGGGAATGAAAAGGGATACCTAAGGATCTAAGACTTCTCTGAAAAATAAGAGGGGAGTACAAATAAACAGCATGAAGTAATCCATCCCAAACTCTTTGGACCTCTAATGACCACTGACATCTTTTACACATAAAGATGTGCTACAAGGACATGTCTAGAACATTTGGTGAAAGAGGATTGAGTCCATGGTGTTGCTGTGGGATAAGCAGTGCCATAGAACATGACCCCATGGATCTGAATAGTTAATTGACATTCCAATAAATCAGTAAACCCAGTTTCCCAGTCTATGTGCTGAGTATCAGAGGAAATCACATGACGGTATGATAATCTGTTGCGTATCTCAAGAAGAGCCATTGAAAATGAAAGCAAAACTGATTTGGAAAATGTTTTCTTTGGTCATCTCAGAAATCTCTAGTAGAAGGTATCACCATGTATTTTAGGGAAGGAAAGAGGAAGCAAAATGTTCGTCATTCCAAACACCATTTGGCCAGTGAGAGTAAAAAAAAAAAAGGAAAAAACCTCCAGAATAGGACAATTACTTCAATTTTTTTTTTTTTTGAGAAAGGTTTCAAACCAATAACTTTGTTGGTAAGATGCAGTTACAGGCAGAAATGGCTGGTTTCTTGCCTCTTTCAAAGGGCAAATGCTATGCCTTCATTATAGCCATCTCAGAATGTCTGAGAAAATTCAAGTGATTATTTGTATTAGGGAAACAAAAGGTCAGACAGTCTGTGCTAGATTAATACAATAGAGAAATCAAAATATTTTTTTAGAATGAGGTCTTCAACTTTTGTTTCTTCATTAAGAGAAAGTCTCTATAAAAGAAAAAACTGGGAGCAATCATTAAAATTAATCCTGTGAATGAGGGTGAACACCAAGCAGGCAAGCACGCCAGCTTATGTAACACTGCAGGAAACTTGAATGAAGGAGCTACTTCCTTCCAGGCTGGGAAGCATCACTGGAAAGAAACATTCTGCTTTCTCCCTCCCAACACCTGCTGACAGCTGCCACTTGCTGATAATGCACCTTTCCTCTATTCCAAGTATTGCTACACCTGTTTCCCTTGAAGTCCTCTGAAACTTCCTTCTCATCCTAACACATTTTTTACATTTCTGTCTCATTTGAAGAGGCCAGGAACTTCTGGAACCACGCTACAGCGATTACTAAGACATCTGACTCATCTTCTTTAGCACCTTTGTGGACACAGCTAAGTGGATTTGCATTAGACAAACCTCCACCGTACCGCAGGATGATCCTCCTACAAACTGGTACAGATCACAGAGCTCAGAGACCATTGCTCTAGTTTTGGGCACATTAAAACTGTTCAAACTATTCAAATAGAAACCATCCTCCAAAATATGGGACTTCTGGCTAGTCTTGTTAGTACAGATGCAGAAGTCCTTCACAGACAGCTGTTTTGACATTCTGGTTAGGAAATGGATGCCACACGCATAGAGCTTGGTGCACATGATAGTTCCCTGGCAGAAGCGTGCTCAAGTCCATCTGCTGCATGTGGCAAGCTGCCAATTCACAGTGCAGATTACAGGCTTCAGTTAGCTAGAGGAACACAACAAAACAGTTTGAAAAAAGTCCCCTCAAAACCTGTTGTTGTCAGAGACTTAGGGAATACTGGAGATTAAAATCCTGAGAAACACTCTTGCTTTAATTTTTCAAGAAATGTTAAAAGGAAGTGAATAAGCACTGCAGCAACCAGGTGTAAATATAATCCTTGTATCACATGCAACTATAGGCATGCTTGGACATTATTGAAGCTTCATCGTATGCCTCTGTAAAGAAAGCTGTAGTTCTGACAGTGCATATGGTATTATGGAGAAACCTGAGGGGACCTTTTCCTGTTCTCAGAATCAAGCGTTTTAAGAGATATTGGAGTTGAGTCTGCCTCACTTTTCCAGATGTGTTAGAAATCTAAAAGGCAGAGGTTTTGAGTTGTGGTCAGAGAACGAGCCCTACCAAGCTGACAGAAACACAGACAGAAATAAGTTGGTAGGAAGTATATCCTTTTGTCTGCTACAGGCAACCATTCCTTACATTCATATCAACAACTTCAAGTACTGATCCTACCCTACCCCCTTTCCTCCCCTTCATCCACACTCCAGAAAAAGAGGCATCTACTGTTTATAAAATAGTACCTGGAAGCACCAAACTTGGAAGACATTTCAGGTAACAGGCTTCTTGGTTTCTGCATGCACAGCATCTCACCCTGCCAACTACACCAACTGTTTACAATTTACCTGTGCTCCCCAGGCCAGCCGTGCCCCTTCACCAGGTGCTCAATCACCATTTCAAGCCCTGACCTAACAGTTCCCTTATGATAAGTAAACATCTTCTGACACACCCAATTTAGGTAAAACAAAGGAGGAACTTCAAAGCAGAGAAGCAAGCTGGCACTTAGGACATGGGCACTTGAAAATGTTACTCACGTTCTACATGTGTCAAGACTGAGGCAGGGATGCCCTGAAAAGACAATTGTAAATTGCCTTCTGATTTTTTTCTCTGCCCTGCCCTGGGAGTGACAAGGGATCCACTAGTCATATTGATCCTCTTTCTGCAAGATGTTGCTATCATTTAGCTGAAGCTGATAAATTCTGGAACCAGAGTGTAAGAAGGCAAAATGAGCAGCAGCAACACTTACTCCAAATTAAAATTAAAAATAAAAAAAAGATGGTTCAGGACATGTTCTGATGTGCTCAGATATCACCAGGCATCCCACTACTGATGAACAGTCAGCAAAGGTAATAACATGCATAAGAAAAGCCTTGAAAGTTATCAGTTATGTGCCATCAGCAAGGAGGGGAAAGAGTGTGAAATGAGGGATGTTATCCCTCTTTTTTTTTTTTGGCATGAAACACTGAATGCAGAGCAGTTAATCTGCCCACTCTGTCTTTGGACCCCAAATTCCTTCCTCAACGTAGAGTTAGTGACAGATCAAGAAATAATTGCTCAGCCGCACCAGGAGAGCGTCCTGGGAGCAGCACCGCAGGCAGGCAGGCTGTGCAGCTGCGGCAACCAGCCATGCCATGCTGCTGCTATTTCTGCTAAAGAAAAGTTTTTCTCTAAGAAATCACTGCAGGGATTGAATAGTGACAGGAGATAGAAGCTGCAGAAATCAGACATCCGTATATGGCAATACCATAGTGGGGGCTTAATCATCTCTCTACTTACACCAGCTGCCACACAGAGGCAACAGTGCACAGGAGAAACCACTGGCTGTCAAGATTGCAAATGAGATATGATTTCTTTCTTTGCTTATACAAGCAAATTATATTCTGTTCTCCTGAAACAGCCAAATACTTTGCGGACATTTTGCTTGAGGGATCATTATTTGTGGCCATCCAGTCTAACTCACAGTCACAGGAAATCAAAGAGGAAAGCAAAAGAAAAAGATTATTCTTCTAGTAAATATTTTTCTGCTTCTTCCTGTTCACAGGTGAGCAAAGACTGGGATTTGACCCAATATGGTTCATACTCTTGTGCAAAAATATGAACTCATTAGGGGAATCTTGTAGTGTTTTTTTTTGTTTTGTTTTGTTTTTTTTTTTAAACCAGATTGTTATATATTTATAAAAAATTATGTCGACATGTGCTGTGGAAGCTAAAACTTCCCTATACCTTTTTATATTCTTTAAATATAAATGAATGACTAAGGGTAAATGGTGAGTCTTGGAACGGTCCCCAACCTCACCTAGGCAAAGAAAAGAAAATCATTTTTAGGTCAAGATTTATTTCATTGTCAATCAGACAATGAAATCAAGTCAGATGAATCTCTCCTTCAAAGAGTCAGCTATGAAAGGGGCACAAAGCAGCAACTAACTGAGCAGTAGACATCTGCCTGGTGGGTGGTTCCTTTCAGGGAAACCTGTTCCCACTACTCCCCAAGCTATTGGAGAGGCCAATGCTGTCTTAAGACATCAGGGCACCTTTTCTGCCAGCACCTCCAATGTATCAGTGGGAACATCCACCGTCTATAAATCCACCTTGTACAAAGGCCAGCTTGGAGTTCTTTTCATTGCTGGTAGCTCTTTCAGCTTGACTTAAACCTAATTTGAGAGGGACATAAAAGACCATATCTATGCTTTGCAGAATATACACGTCACCACTTAACAGTCCCTCTAATTATCCAACTGCTTTAGCTCTAATCAGACAATTTGGTAAATCATTCCATGGAATTACAACAGGAATTACCTGATATTTGATCTGTGATGGTGTTGATGTCTTTGCTGAGATGGCATAGTGCTTAGCATCAGGAAGAGCTTTTGTAGCATCCGTGGAAGGGTATTGTCAAAATGGTCCATATCAGCTGCTGTGCTCTCCAGCCAGTAGCAGCTAGTGCAAATTAACGCTTAAAACATGTTTTAATTTAATCAAATGGATGACCCTCCTGCAGGATATTGCTTTCCAAAAATAGCCAAGCAACCATTATGTTTTATGTTAACTATTAAAAGATAATGGCTGCGTTTTATCACTAGAGTCCAGTAAATAAGAATTTCCACACACATTTATCTGATCGCCTGTCTGTCATTTCCAATAGCTCAGAACAGGCCCAATGCCCAGGACTGGGAAGCAGGCAGTAACATTTCCAAGACTTGCTGAAAATCCCACACCTACCATTTTTCACCCCTTCTCCCCGCCCAGTGATCCCCACATCCCAGCTCACTTCCACTAATAAAATGAGGTTGTACCATTTATGATATAAAAAAAATATAACAGAAAGGATCTTTATAGAAAAGGGCATCTGTCCTCATTGGTAGTCTGGTTTTTAGGGCACTGACTAACAAAGATGGCATAGATGCCCTGATTGGTGACACAGAACATTAGTTTTTTTGCATATCCACCTGGGAGGTGTGATTTGGCTTGAGAAGATTTTCAATTAATTTCAGATAAAAGCCTTTATTCTTCCTCCACCTTTGTGAGGCCAGATAAGGTTTTATATAGTCTGAGGTTGACCCAAACAGTCTTTTTCCATGGTTCTCTTCTTTGTATTCACACTAACTTCCAAGATTCGGCTTTATGAACATTTCAGGGGACGATGCACACGTAGCTCCTGTGAAAGGCTACATAAATTCTAGAGCACAGCAAACCTCTTTAATATGTGGATTGTGATCACAATCAATCACTGAGCTATTCATCTGATGCTATTCAAAGGCTCCATAAAGTATGCAAGTAACCTTCATCTCCAAATTCCAATCAAGGTATTTATTGAGAACTATGCTGTATCTCCCTGATAAAATTTAAAAATAATAATAATAAAAAACAGAAGGATAGTGCGGGGCTATAAACCAGTGTAGCTCTAAAATGGAAAAGGTACACTGAGAAAGAGCATTTTCTCAGGAAATGGGTAATCTAAAGCCACCACCAACAGTTTAATTCTAAGTAATAGTATTATATGGGCTTTTCATGTCAGGTGAAGAGAAATCTACTGAAGATTGCCTAGAACTAGAAATAAGAATGAATTTGTTTCAAAATATGACCCAAAGCCCCACTCATCTTGACTGTCCTTTGTGAGAATTAATTGATATTTGCAGAAGGCTTTGAAGAAAAATAGTGTAATTGTTTGCACAATTACTCCAGGAGAACAGACTGTATCCTATTTTCCTTTCTGCTGCTAATCAGGCTGTCTATAATAAAAGCATGGGCTCCCCCTAGAAATGAGAGGGAGGTCCATGCTTCCACAAAGGATTCACACGGTGCCTACGCTGCTGGTAAGGACTGACTTCCTAACTTCGATGCTCTCTCCTAGATGCTTAAAATTGCATATCTTATCTGAGTCTAAGTACGTAAAAGATGAAGGTGCAGAATTAACATATAATTCAATACATCCACCTCACATAATATGATTCCAAGGTTTGAAATCAGAAAGCAATGTGGCAGTTTCATTATATTACCTACTATTATCTTAAATTCACAATTCTTCCAATAATTATTTTCCCCCAGGTGGTAATCAGAACAGCACTGCAGTCTAGAGGTTCGGAAAGATTCAGTTATTGTAGTCAAACCCCTGATACCAGAAGTGGAAACATCAAGGGAGAAGACATCAAGAAGGGCTTTGCATCATTCCATCTAATTTTCATTGTAAAAATGTAAACTTCAGTCTCAAGTGTCTTGTTAGGCAAGTTCAGCAAATGGGAATCTTGAGCAAATAAGTTTCACTTTTGCTTGCTGAGATTGTTTTGGCATCTGAAAATATGCTTTGGATGATAGGAACATGGTTAGGAATTTGAATACTTTTTCTTCCCCCTAGTCCTGTAATAGCCTCCTTGAGAAATGCCTTCAGACTACTACATTTATATTACTGGTCTCAGATCATTTACATCTAATCTTCCAGTGCTGTTAACAAAAGGTAGGCTAGCATGCACAAATGTAAATAACATTTTCTGATGTGAAATCCCAGTTTAACTGCATAACAGACTTCAAAGTGGGTTTAACATTAGAGATGCCTGCCACGCTAGTTATTAAACTGCTTCTGTAAGAGTTACTGCTTTAATTTATTCATCTATTTTGGCTGCATGGAGCTCTGTTTCCTTCTTCATTTACTGAGATACATTTTCAAACAAAATATTTCAAAAAGGACAAGTGATGTACAAACCAGCAGATACAGAAATTGATACAATTTTAACCTAGAATTTTGGGGTGAAAGAAAAAGAAAAAATAAGGAAAATGTACTATTAGTGCTACTATTGTTTTGGTTCATATTTTTTGAATCACCCTTCGAACAGTTTAATTTTCCATTACATAAAAAGCGGAAGAAAGAGAATGATGTGCTTGACCCTTTTTTAAAAAAAAAATTTGAGGAGTTTCAACAAAAGATGAAATGACCATAGCTGCTAGTGCATTTCTGACATATGTTAAAAACCAAACTCAGCGGCAAAATATGCACAGCAGCTGTTTCAAGGCACATAGATATGGAAAAAGTCATACTGGCTATCAGTGGTCTCAGCCACAGAGCTCATAGCCACATAAAACTTGTTCCTCCTTGCACAGAGTTTCAGCTAAAGAAGCAGCAGAGTCCACAGCCTCAGGTTGCGCAACAGTTTCAAATGAAAACCTTCATGGGAAAGTTGTGAGTCTGGATGGAAAAGAGGACTTAGAGGAAGGTGGCCTTCTGGGGGTGGGGCTTCCCACCCTCTGCATGAACTGAGCCATTAGAGCAATCCTCATCAAGACAATCAGAAATTTGAAGAAATAATACTTAGAAACAATGATTTCAGAAGAAAAAACACTAGGAGGTATATCCATGATTTCCACTGCAAGACTCCTGCACTTCAGAATGAGACAGTATGCTGTCACACATACGTTTCCATGGCAAACATCTAATTTCAACATAAACAGAGGATGCTAAAAATGTACCTCAGCAGCTGCTAATGCCCAAGGGCTGCAGAGATCACCTTCTTCTTTTCAAACTACATTCACAGTTATTATAAGCAGACATTAGAGTGGTTGCAGAATAGTAAACTTCTTAAATGAATATCTCATCTACATTCACTGGAGGACAAAAGCTGAAAAATTCGCTGCATTATGCAAATACACATTTTTTTCCCCCCAAATATATTCCACCTTCTCTTGAATAATTCCCAAGACTGTTTACTTAATGTGGCAAACTGCTTGTGCAGAACCAACATATTTATGTTATTTTGTACTAATCTTTGACTTTTTAGTTCCTGCATCAGCCTTGCTGCCATGATGTTGGTAACTGTAACTCAGCAACAGCGACAAATGTCGAGGGCTCCACAGGAGATGGACAGCCTGCACAGAGCACAGGCGTTATCCCAGGAGCACAGATTGCTTGGTTGAAAGGAGAAAAAGATAAAGGATTATGAGTAAGATGCACATAGTGCTTTGTCTTCCACTTATTTTAGGAAAATATATGTGGAGAAAATAAATTACATGATTAATTCAGCTCCATATAAATCCAAAAAAATAATCACGCAAACAAGAAGGTAACTACTTTCTCTTTGAGGTTTCCCATTTCAAGCAGCTTCAAGCAGCTGAACCTTACTCTTAATTACAGTTCTGTTTCCCTACTCCTGTGAATGGGGAGAATGCAGTTTGCAGACTTACATGGCAGAGCAACTGTTAAACTGTTAAAACACAGCCCTTCCAATTTTTAGGTTAATGTCATGTACTGAATCATGTCACATCCCACAGGTAACAATACTAAATTTACTTTTTATTTTACAAATACCAGAGAAAGCAAGATTTCCTCAATTTAAGACAATGAATTTGATTTAGGTCTCATATACCTTTCCACTTACGAGTCCAGAAATTCCAGAAAACACTTTATGTACAAAAAGCATCAGACAGTGTTTACAAGCCAATTTAAAAAAAATATTTCTAGGAGAGCTGCGGAAACCAAGTGTTAGCTAAGTCTATTTAGCTTTATGGATGAATGACTAAATTGGTTTGGGAAGTCAGCACAGCAAAACCAAACTGAGGACAGCTCCCAGGTTATTCTTTGAAACTTGTCCCCATTTTATTCATCACAGCCCTCAGAGACTTATTTTTCTTTGCCATTTCACCACTCTGGAGAGTTTTGCCTGTTGTTAAACAGCCACCTGCTTCTCTCCAGCTACAACAGTGGCATTTCTGAGCAGGAGCTGATGAAGGGACAGACAGGACAGCACAGATTAAAAGACAATTTTTGCTCTATTTCCAGTCCTAGGGCATCATTCTGCTCACAGCTGGAAAGAATGGACAGCAATGAAGAAAAAAAGGATTAAGAAATCAAGCGGAATATTTAATGAAGGACCAATCTTCAAGGAACTAATTTATTCCAGCATTCAAGACTGCAGAATGAAAATAAGATAATGAAGGTAGAAAATACCTGAAGAGATGAGACAGCAGAAATAGTCTGAGAAAAGGTGCCTAACCAATGGGATGCGTTATTATGTTAGTGTATTTCCTCAAAGAGAAAAAATTGAATTAGTCTCATTATCATTGTTGGCCTTTATACACAGTAAGATTGAACAAGTATGTAAATGTATCACTGATCGTATTTTTTATTTTTAAATCTGCTGTTACTGCTGTCAACGCGTCAGCTCATTTGTGCGCCTGTCTGACAGCGGTACCTTGAGCTGGTCAAATACTGCAAAATGGTATTTACAAAACATTTGAATGAATTCTCAGGAGCTGCTTGGTTCAACCGTGTTTGTGCCCCTTGATGTTCATGAATATTCAAGAGAACATGTTTTTGTTTGCACAAATGGTTGGGGAGTGGCTGTTCCTGTATGAATATATTCTCATGCAAACAAAGATATTCCTGTGGGATCAGGCGTGCTTGCTAATTCACTACTAACTGCCTGTTATTCCCTTGTTTAAAAAGTTTTGGGCATTTAGTCAGAAATCAGAAACCACATCAGCTGACTCTCTATATAACCAGCCAGATCCTGCCACACACAAGTATTCAGCAGCAAAAGGCAAAGAGTACAAAACTTACGTTACTGGAAAGTATGGTTTGAGTAAAAAGATTCATGGAAAAAATTCAAAGCTTTTTGTGAACAGAGTAAAGACCAGTCAACATGAGTAACCTGCCTGACTTTCATAATACATCTCAATTTGAAATTAACTGTTAGCATACTCAGAAAGGTGAAGAAAAAACAAAACCAAGAACAAGCTAGATTAGTAGCTGTTATCCTCAAGACTGCCTGCACTGTCTCTTTACCTTACAAACTACTCTTTCTGAGTTACATATGACTCCACAGTTTTTTTGTACTTCGTATTTCTTCCAACAGGAAAAGCAGATAAATGATGTATCAATGAATCTTGTTTAAAGATGCATCAGCTGCAAGAAATTTGGGCACGCCTGCCACTGCAGAGCAGAGAGGAAATGTCAGAAGGCTGCTGGATCTCTGCAGTAAGGCTGCACGAACCACCCTGCCTGTTCTGTGCTCAGAGCTGCAAACAGATTTTGGCTGTTCTGAGTCAACTCGCTCAACCCACTCAGCAGCGATGAGCAGACTGGGAGTTCAGTTTGGGGAGGTTCCTGCTGATCTTCAGACACGATTCTTACAGGTTTGAAAACACAGGTTATAAAGGCCTGAATTTGTATGATTCAGCACAGGATTTTACTACACAGGAAGCTGAACTTGAGGAAGACAGAGACAAAACACACACCGAGTCTATTAATTATGTAGATTTCTCATTTGCAAATGAGAAAGCAGCATATTTCTATAAATGCAACGAACGTGGCGCAGCATTATAAGGCCAAGTCAGACATCGGTGAGCAGTAACATTTACAGCTGGTCCTGGCTTAGAGGAAGGGAGGGCACAGGTGGCTCCTGTGGTACCTCCATTTTGGTTTCCATGATTTCAGGAAGGCTTCGTAAAACTGACTTTGCTAAGCTGCAAATGGACAGACACAGGTCCACATTTTGCCTTTTTTTTTTCTGCAATATGCAAAGTTTCTGAAGTCTGGAGATTCGGGATAATTACAAAGAATGAAGCAAAACTCCACACTCCATCATTTTTATAAGAGTGCTCATATATCGAGACAAAGGTTATGTCGTTGTTACTCAACTTGTGATGATTATGAAAAATGTTAGTTTTAAGATACTAATCGAGGTGTTAAGGAGGTAGAATCAACAATATGCAACACAGCATTGATGTACTACTGCAGATATGAAGACTTTCTCACCGCACAAAGCCTTTTCCTATTTTTTTCCTCATGTCAGTAGCTGTGCACTGTGATACCCTCCTGGCTAAAGGGAAACTTCAAAGAGCCTTTAGCAGCTCTGCAGAGCAGCCTCCTGCTAGCACGTGTCTGAAACTTAATACGCCCATCTACAGATTATCTGAGAGAGTTTAATGAATATTCTAGTTTCTGCAATTAGATATTGTTATTCACACCTAGGGACTCCAGAGTGCATACATATTAAGCAGAAAGTAATATTTATGCTTATAAGCATAATAATCCTGAAACATGAAAAAAGATATGAAGATATTATTTGATTATTGACCTGACAAGACCGAACTCAAAAACTAACTACACAGATTTCAGAGCACAGACTTAATTCGTGAGGAAGATGGGGTTTACTCTCTCGTATCATAAACCAGACAATTCAGTAGTATTGAAAACATTCCAGTCTTTGAACCATGGACAGCATTTAACCCTCAGAGCTGGTAAGCATTCCTCCTCAGGGCAGACATTCTTATTAGTTTATTCCTTTCCAGGTGTTCATCTTGGAGAATTTTACCAACTTACAACATACTTGTTTCTTTGTGGCTCAAGGCATAACTGAACAATGTTTTCCTACTTTTCATCTGGCCCTGGCTGGAGGGGCTCAGCCCCTGCACCCCCACGCACTGAGGACAGCAGCTGTTCGGGGCTCGCCATCTTGTGCTGCTGCAGCTGGAGGCTCAGCAGAGCCACAGCCCTTTGCCTTTCTCTCTCCCCTCTCCACAGTGCCAGGACTTCCAGGAGCAGCCAGCCCTGCCTGGCTGAGCAGGGTTCACTAACAATAACCCCCCGATTGACCCTTTTAAGGCCCAACAGGCTTTGGGGCAGGTGACATACAATGATGGTCCCAGGGTCACTCCATGATTTTCCACCTAGCTCTGATGTACTCTTAACACATTTTCTGTTGTTGAAAACACTGCAGGACTCACTAAAGCAGGAGCTGGACAGCTCTCCTGTGAGCCAGAAACCAATCCCTGGGCACATGCTGAGCCCCGAAGCATCTCTCCTCTGAGGCAGCCAAGCCAGCCTGCCTCCAGCTCATCACAGTCAGATGCTTCTTCATCTGTGTCAACATCCTCTTTTCAAATCCTGCTTTGAATTTTTGTTAGCAACCTGCACAAAACAAGGCTGGCAGAAAGGGACAGCACGAAGCCGTGCTGCAAAACTGTGAAAATACAAAGTACTCCCACATTCATAGTTACACAGCAAACAGGTTGATCTGCAAGCAGAATTAAAGAGGGTTGGAGTGCTCTGGATCTGCATCTTTTGGATTGTTTTCCTGAGGTCGGATGCCAGCTCCAGTTGCAGATTCTCCCCGCATCTGAAGTTTTCCTAACATCTCCCTCTGTCTAATTACTTTATTCTTGGAAAGGGGTCTGGGCCCTCCATGGAGCCTCTTCCACAGAGCGCTGGCAGCAACTATCAGTCACCCACTCCCCTGAAATGGACAGCAGCTAATTGCCTCTGAGACAGCTCTGCCCTTCTGCCAGGTTGGGCCGAGTTCAGTCAATGGATTTGGATCACTGAGGAGAGGAACTGGGGGTGGTAAAGGAAGAGATATGTATCGCTTCAGCGTTGGTACTCCAAGAAATCATTTTAAAAATAGAAGCCTTGCCATAATAGAAGAAAACAGATACTCTACTCTGCAAGTAAATAAAGTCTCACAGGATGAAGAATAGCAATATCAATTCCTATTTTAACACATTCAGCTGCAGGAGATTTAATTTTTATCTGAAGACACATCAGAGAAAATTAAAAGTCATTGATTCTGTTCTATCTCCCTTTCTTCTCCCCCTCCCTCCCAGTTTCAAATTTCAAGCACTTAACAAGAAAATTAAACAGTCATTAAGGAAGCACTAGAAATCACTTGCCTCTCAGCATCTTCTCATTTGCTGAAAGGGAGACCATCAAAGGAACCTTTGAAAAGCAGCAAAACATCCATCTCTCAGTCCCCAAAGCTTTCATTGTTTTGGGAAAGTTGTGGCCAGCTACATCCCCCTGTGCCCTCTAAGGCAATTATTCACAAGTGTGATGACCTTAATTTATTCCCCAGGGCCTCCTATGTGACGTTGTTTAACTTGATCTTGTTACTCCCTTATGGCAGATAAGAGGTTTGAGGATTTCTCTCTAATCTTCCTCACCCAAGTCACTGAATCCTAAGAAAAATGACTTGGATCCAAACCCTATTTTTGTAACGAGTTGAGAGAAAGGAGGATGTTTTTTAGTTTTCTAAAGTTTAGAAATAAAACAGAGAGTAGAAAGCCCCCTAACTAATATAAATTTAGAGAAGTCAAACATACAACTGAACTATTCTCAGCTCTGTCTCTTGAATTGCACAAGAATGCAATTTTAATTGTTTTCTTTGAAAATTACTTTATCAATAAAGTGTTGTTGTCATGGAATATCTGCTAATTTAGATAACTGCTGTGTGTAGATTTCATTTTTTTTCCTGTCCTTAACAAAAGAGCCCTCAATTACAGCACTGAACGTTTTGGAGAGATCTCAAATTAACTGGAATACACATCCTTAGAGAGATCAGCTGTGCATTAGGAGGGTCATGACAACACTTAAAAAAACCCTGCCCAGCTGGGGATGCTTTTACATTCTGATCCCCCCAACTTGTTCCTATGAACATGTCAAAAAAGGTACCTTTATCTAATAAGGGGAAAAATGGGCCAGGCTGCTGAGAAACACCTTACACAGCAAGTTGGTAATAAAAATGGAACAAGAGAAGTCTGAGGATCAGATTTTCTCTTGGAAATTGACTTGGATCATATTAGACTCCGATGATTGCATATGAACCTGAGAAACTTTTTCTGTAATGCCATCAAATCAAGTTATTCCAGCTTCTGGCAACAACAACCAAAGAAGAAGAAGAAGAAGAAAAAAGCCTTACGTACAATTAAAGTGAAGGAGAAAATGCGCTGCTTCTGTTCTTTTACAGATGGATTTTTTTTTATTTCTGTTTTTTTGAAGGCAATACACTGGGAGATCTTGTGATAGCAAAATGTTTTGAAACTCTAAGCTAAAAGAAAAGAATTCCAATTGTACGTTTGCCTTCAAAGGCTTTAGGGATTTTTATAAGCAGCCAGAATTATTTTAATTACTCTGAATATATTATTTTTTACTATTTCAAGCCCTGAAGATAAAATGTTTATTTTATGCACATGCATTTAGCAGCTAGATGCTTGGACGCCTACAGTTTGTCTGCAAAGGGAAATTAAGGCTAAACATTTTTCTCAGGGTTAATACAGTTAACTGAAAAATAAAAAAGTTCATAGCATAGCATAAATCCAGGAAATAGCCAGGTAAAATTAAAGCCTAAAGTCAAACATCACTGTCTGCCCTCACAGAGACATGGTGAGAAGGAGTGACCGGGAAAATTCTCTGTACCATTACAGGGTCACCACGTTTAGAATGACTTGGTTACAGTAGTAAAAAAAATATTTTGCTTCCCATTAACCCTGCTGCAAGATAGCATGTTCACTCTCATCTCAGGGATGTATGTTGGACACAGAGGCAGACTACCAAGGATCTTTTTGATATGAGGTTACATTGACTTCTGTGGGAGCGTGGTTCTTACATTCAGCTGTACCCAGGCCTGAGCCACGGAGGGGCTTTGCATCCTTTAGGCAAATGCATGTGCTGGCTTGCTTGATAGAGTAGCACAGAGTACACAACTGAGTAAAGCTGTTTTGCATGCAGGAATCATACAGAAGAATCTGGAGAGAAAAATCTGTAAAAAATTTATCAAAAGTGTTGAAAAAAATCACTATCTCGAGTGAGGCTAGGCTGCTCGCCTTTCTTCTTTCTGAGGGTGAATTGGTAGAGAAGTGAACAAATACCATCCGTTTTATCTTCGGGGTGGTTTTCTCCCTCCCCCAGAAGGGCCTGATACACACACACAAAAATTAAAATCAAAGGAAATGAGTCACCAGCACAGCCCTGGCCTGGTCAAAGCTAGGTGTGATGGCACTCAGAGGAATCACAGTCTGTATTTTTTCCAAGCAAAGAACCCAAGGACAAGTACTCTATTCTTGTAGCCAAGACTTGTATTCAGAATTATTCTTTTAAAGTAAAAAGTACCCTAAATATTAACTGTTCAGCTTTATTAACATAATTATGTATTAAAAAGGCACTGAAATTGCATTCTAACTTTCATATAAAATACAATGTAATTACAGTCTTTTTAGTGTAAAATTATGACTATATCATGGTAGTGAATAAAGATGAGAAATCAGATTATAGACTAGTTGGTATTTAGATTAGACATTGCCACACTTCACCTATGGTTCCACTCTCAGGAATAGGGCCGAGAGCTTTCCTTCACACCCTTTGGGCTCAGAGTGCCAGATCTGCGAACCACCAGAACAAGACTGGTGGTTTGTGCAGCCAACGCGTGTCCTGTTGCTGGGTTTCCTGTGCAGAGCTAATGCAAGTAATCACTCCTTGCCTGCACTTCCCCTTTGGAAGCAGCTTCCTGGATAATTCCATGGTGGCAGTTTTCCCCACTGCAGTGCAAGCATGAATGGAAACCAATGGTATAACAGCACTGCTGGTTAGGCAAATGTGTCAGATTTTATTTTTTAAGTGGAAGGGAAATTATAAAATTTTGGTCTCCCTCTGCTCCCTCATTTGGAACAGATATTCCAGTGCATCTCAACTAACTCTTCAGCTACAAATTCATAAAATTTGCTTTGCCAGGAACGTTGCTTTCTGTGCAAATCTTTGCCATCTGTTGCGCTGTCTAACTGCAGAGACAAAACCAGCATAATTTGCCGTTGCAGCATACTAACATGAGATCAATGATTTATAGGGCCTTGAATGTTCTTTCCTCAGAGCTGTGTGCTTTTGTTGGCCTTTGCACCCAATTCAAATACAAACTCAAGCACAGAGCTGCTCCCCTCCCTCTAATGCAGCCTCTGCATGTCAAACACAAATCCTCCAGTATCAGACACCGCATCACTGGGCACACGACCCCCAGCTCACAGCACAACAAATCCACGGGAAGGATGCTATTAAACCCTGCTATCTTGGAACACATAAATAATTCACATTTTTCCTATAAATATTCATCCCTGTAACCTCTGTTGCCATTTAAGGAAAGGTTACCATCTTCATCCACGTCCATCTTCCATTTACTAATGAAATCATCTGAATTTTTCAACTGCCTTCTCTACTTAATTTATATTTTTCTTATAATTCAGATGTATGACATGTTTTCTCAAGTTTAATCCAAAAAGATGTATGATTTCAATTCTGCTGTCTTTTCAACCAGTGCTTATCCATTGGCCTCGATGAACTACTGTGAGAGCAGAATCAGGGATTACGTATTTCAATTAGTGTCCCATGGTTTTAAATAAAAACATCACGATGTTATACTCGTATCTGTACACTGCAAACATGTTTGAACTGTAACACAGGGCACAGAAAACATCCATGAACTTTCTAAAGCCCTCCTGAATGCTAAATACACTGACACAAACTTCTCCCCGCTCCGCGCAGTCTCCTCTGCTGTCTCTTGAAAACACCCACAACAAAATCATCCTGAAATTTGGCAGCATTATAAGCCAAAATTAGACTTGTCTCTCCTATCATCACCTCAGGAATAAGAAAGGGAAAATAAGGAAGAGAAGCAATGAAAGTTATGAATATTCACAAGCAAGAAGGGAACAGTCAATCAGTTACAAAATGACTCCCTCTGGGCTGCAGCTGCTTGGTTCTGCCAAAGAGCCAACACCAAAAAGCATCCTGGGAATAAGAAAATTCCTGGAAGTGGGAAGCTTTTTGCTGAGGAGAGATATTACAAACCGTAAAAATTATGTGCTGCTTCTGTTTCATGAACATTATATAATTGCTAGACTAAATAGCCAGAATAAACAGAGAATGGGCATTTTTACTAGGCTTCAGAAGAGTAAAGCTATAAAGAAAATAACTCCATGAAATTTACAGGAGAGACCCATTTCAGACCATATGTTGGAAGGATCTTCATCCAAATGTATGAGTCAATGTGTTAGCTAAGTGTTGCATGCAGAGTTCGTGAGTTTGGGGCTGTTTGACGTTTGGGTTTCCTCAAAGCTTTCATGCTGGCCTGCTTTTATCCTCCAAAACATGACACATCTACTTGACTTCCTGCATCACAATTTTTTCTCAACTCTCTGCACTGTGAATCTGAGCAGAAGAAAATAACTTGCTCGAATTGTTCATGGTATGAGAACTTCAGCACACACAGAATTTTTATTTTTGAAATTTCTGAGCCTTAATTGCTTGATTTTGCAACCATCCATAGCCACCCCACAATCATAGAGTCAGATTCCAGGCAGTCTTGGCTATCAAAGTATTCTGTAATCCAGATCCCTAACTTTCTTATTTCACCAATCTCTTTTGACTAGGCACTTGTCTTTTATTTTTATTTATTTTTATGGTGATTTACACACCTTGTGAAATTATCATTTCAAACCTGCCTGTAGGCAACAGCTGTATGACTGGATAATTAACACTAAAATATGGCAATGTTACAAAAAGATCCTCTCATACAAAAAAACTCTTCTGGCATAATCACTCATTTATTTATTTAATAGATGAAATTAGTGAGAGAACAGAACACAGACAATAACGAGGGTGTTACGGAACTCTGCCAACAGCTTCCCCCAGCTCAGCATCCCCTCCCTTGAACACAAACTGCCAAGTACAGCTGTCCCAAAACTGGCCAGTCTCTTTTGCAAAAACAAAACAAACTAAAAACCAAACAATCTTCCAAAGCTTTAAAAATTGTTTTCCTTCCATACTGAATATTGGAGCTTTTCAGAAGACTGTCAAGGATTTGTTTTGGGAAATGTTTCTCTCTAAGCATATCAGAAGATCCAACACAGACCTCAAAGACCCCTCATTAAATTGGGATCTGGATTGTGAAGGATGAGCTCGCATGGGTTACAAGGATATGCAGCAGCCCCTGCCTTGTCCCACAGCTGGCAAAGATGACAAACAAACAGAAGACTTGACTTTCCTAATTTAGGTATTAGGCCTTCTATCTGAAAACTGAATAAAAAGAGCAAGAAAAAGCATTCACTCTCTTTTTCTAACATGAAGCAATTCCAGTTTCATCTGCACCTCTCTGTTTCAGGTCCTTGAAACCCTCACATTCAATCTAGATTAGGGAAATTTTGTTTGTAAAAATTGCAAATGCTACTTGAGCCAGCCTGAATTTTTTCATCCATATTTCAATGCAGAAAGTACAGTGAGACCTTTTCTTACAGTTGACCAAAATCTTCCCAAAGATTTTGCGTATTAGGTGACCTTGATAGCTAAACAATATGGGCTTTTCCAAAAGATTTTGTCTGTTGCAAGTATTCACAACACAACGACAAAGACACCCCATGGTGATAGTTAGAAGCTAAGCTTTACTGGAAGGGTAGAGCCCAGGATCTGGTAAATATGCTAAGGGGAAATAAATAAAAAATAAAGGAGGTGATATCATTTTTCCCTCGTGCCTATGTGGCTCTAAGCCTTGGTAACCAGCTCTCTCCATGTGCAGGCTTTCACAGACTTTGCACTCCAACCTGTTAATCACTCTTCCTACTGCCATGCACTGAGCTGGAAGAGAGAGGCAACTCCCAGCACCTGAATCAGAAATGCAAGTGCTTATCTGTTGGAAACTTATTCAGATAGACACGAAAAGTTATTCAGGATTGACTTCCCATGAAGGCTAAGAGGTTGTTAGGATATCTGATTTTAAGAGGGAAGAAATAAAGCTGTACTCAACGCCTTGCAGATCCTCAAAGTGTTTCTGACAGCAGCCTTGTGACTGACTTACACTTTGAATCCTCCAGAGGCCACTGATTTGGGGCTTTTTTCAATTCTACCACAAAAAGTTGGGAAAAGACTTAGGCTTTCTCCACAGGACAGTGCTGGAAAATTCATTAAAGTAACACTGAATTATAAAATTACACTGATTAAGGGACGATTTGAGGTCTAAATGCACTTCTTAATTCTTTATGAGTCACAGAGAGTTGAAGTGAACCTACTCTTGGAAGAGTAAATTCCCCACTGCAGTGACAAAGGGCTGATATGTCTCATTTTCCCTGCAGTCTACCTGATAGCATTCCACTTTCTGTTTTAATGAAAGTCACTGGAACAAAGACTCCTCCTTTTAATAGCTGATTTAAGCTGGAACTTCTAGGTTAGTCCTAATCTGCAGAAATACCCAGATTTTTGGAAATTGGAATCTAAGAGGAAGGAAGTTACAGCGTTTGTAGTTTCACCTTTTCACCATGGAAATGCACTTTTCGGTTTTAATCAAATCTGTATAGAGTCAGTGAGATTTTTATTATGATTAAGGACATTCTTCGTTCACGCTTTATCCAGCAAATGCTGTAGAATAGCTGTGTTAGTCAAATGTGACTTGAACACAGAGGTCATTACCCACTTTGCTAATTGACCAGCAGGCTTTCACTTAATTAACGTAAAGAAGTCACTGGGGGTAACAGTGGAAGGACTTCAACCTTTCAAATGAAGTACTGAGATATCAAATTAAATGAGGTGCACCAACAGTTAGCAAACAGAGACTACCATGCCCAGGAAAGCTACAAAAAAAATGAAATGAGTACTTTTGCTATGCGAACAGTTCGTGTGAAATGTAGGCAATTTCCATAGGGTTCACAAATCTCTGTGTGCTGAACAGAATTTGTCTTTTTCTCTTACTGAAACACTGCTGCAGTTTTAGGACTTTTTATGGAATGTGGCTACTCCAGGAAATATTTCCAGATTCCATACATGCCTGCATGGACACACAAAGAAAAAATACTTGTGATGTTCTCCATGTCTCAATAAATGCACAGTGTATGCAAGCTTAATCTGACAGATTTGGATTATCACAGCATTTCACAACAACAGAATAACTTCTGATCCTTGGAGGTGACAGATCCTACAGTGTGTATGTTCCTACAAGCCCCTTTCTGCCCCTATATTTTACAGATAAACTTCTTTCAAATACTTTATTTTGTATTTTTTACTATGAGTGCCTTTTAAAAGACTTTCTAAGTCTCTCTACTTCTAATTTAGCTTCCTGTGGTGTAGGTTCAATGTTTTTTTGAGCTGAAGGAGAAATTGTTACCCACTACAGATTATTTTTGCTACAGTCCTGCCTATAATTTGAAATTACTGAAATGTGCATTAATCATATTCTGTCAGTCTAAGGCAGTGAGACTCTCAAATAGCACCATGCACTGTGCTACTGACTGACTGTGTGACCTTGGGTGAATTATTTATTTCATCAGGAACCTGAAAGAACAACCATAGCTATTCCACTTTGACCTCTCTGGGAAATCAGACATTTTATCAGCTCCACTTAGGAGAAGATTATTTTTTTCATGAAAAGTCTTTGACTATATCTAGTACAAACAAGAGGCAGAGCAAGTGGCTTTTATTAAGTTAAAGTTATTGGGAAAAGGAACAACCTCCACTGAAGCCACTGCAAGTGCTTTGATTGGGAGCTACAACAGACACAACATTGGCTTCGGGCATTGCAAAATCATTGCTCTGTTTGACCCTCAGTGTCTGTTGTGCTTGTAAGGATGAGGGTCATTTGAGATGACAATGCCAAGTACAATGGGAAAATGATACCTAAAGGTTACACCTGGACATGAGGCACTGAGAGGAGTTGCTGGCAAGGGGTGATGTGTACTTTATGCTGTGAACAAGTCTTCTGAAGTGTGGAGCGCAAATTTCACTAAAAATCTCCAAATAAACATCAAAGACAAGCAAGCTGGAAGAGACCCCAAGGTTGCAATCTGGATCTGAACAGCAATCTGAGCTATGTGAAATTTTGCCAAGAACAACTTTCTGAGCTCCAAGAGACCAGAACTCGTGTGTGATCGTGAGAACATGATTGCTCTTTTCTGTGTGCAATAAGAAAAGCTGTAATTCTCAAGAACATTGAGCCTCACCAGATCTCTGTTGAGCCTGAAAATCCTCATCATAGTAATAATTTCACTTCAGCCATTGCTGTATTCATATACCCCTAACCTGAAATCCAAAAAAGGACTACAGGGGTCTTGTGTCCAAACCCGCCCAGACATAATTTCAGTTCCTATCTAAGCTTCTACACCTTGTACTGCAGGGTAGCATGATCCTCCTGGTTACAGAGAGCTAAAACAGTAACTCAAAAAATGTTGAGAAAAAAAATACATTTGAGATACTGAAGTGGAAACTGTGCTTGATTCTTGCTTGGCATATGGAAGAAGTAAAGAGGGAAGAAAAAGCCAACAAAACAAAAAATCAATCTCTTATTGCTTTCTAATATTACCTGGTATGGTAGAACCAGTTTGATAACATGAATGGCAAATTCTTTCTTAAATGTTTCTCTCAAATTCCACACACAGAAACAGAATCGTATGAGATAAACTTATTCAGATGGACATGTAAAATTATGATAGTAAAAAAAAAATAATCGTACAGAGTATAGCCAGAATATAGCCATTCTAAGCCAGACTCAAGAGTTTCCTGTCTTGTTGGAAAAACAATTTACATCAATATTTTAAGGGATAACCAATATTCCTCCTTCACTTTCTCCCTTTTGCAGCCTAAGGACATAATCAGAAACATCCACACACCTGTTCTTTTCCTGCAGGTACTCTCCAGAGAAGAATGCTGGCAGGGGAACAGCCTGTAGGACTTCTTGCTCTGTAGTTCAAAATAATCAGGGTCCGCTGATCAGCACAGCTTTTCAGGAAGGGTACTGCAGGTTTCAAGCATATATTGCATATGCCTCTAACCTGTCATGGTTGTCACAGTTCTGTAAAGCAACACAAAAGGAAAGAAGGGAATAGATTAGCCATTTTAGGATTCTACAACCTCAAACTACCTTTTAAAACTTTACTTAAAATTGATTAATTAGCAGCCAGTACACATTGCATGGCCCACACATCTTACATTTCCAAAACGTTACCTCTTCCTTAAGCGGAACATTGCTTATTGCAGTTCCACTGATTCTATACGAATAAAGGTAAAACAAACAAACAAACAAAAAACCCACCAACCAGCCCCCAAATGGGGCCCCTTTTTTCCAGCTCCAGGTGTTTCTTTTTACTGCTCATAGAGATCAGTTCTTGCAATCACTACTTCCATGGTGCTTAAATTTGAACCATGCCAGCTGGGTCTGCGCCAGTGGGACTCTGATTTACTCCTAATGAACTGTGCGTGATGGCAACTCATTCCAATCAAGGTAAAATCTTCTGCCTGGAGGGTGCTGTCAGATCAGTCATTATCTAAGCACATTGAGAAATCACTGTGCATTATGTCAGAGGATGTATCCTTTCCAAAATGGATGGAAAAGTCTGTGTTCGGAAATGTTTGCTCTTTAAACTAGTGTTTCAGAATTTGCCAGATTTTAGGAATATTTTCCCTTAGAAAAGATATTGCTTGTTTTGTCTTTCTTCTTCTTAAGATATTGCTTCAGCAGGCATCAGGGAAAGAAGAAAAAAGGAGCAAGAACAGCACTGTAAGAAAACAATAAACATGAATAGAACACTACCCTTCAAAGGAGAACATGTGAGGTTTATCTAACCTGAATACTGAGTCAAATGGAGCCTAGCAGCTGAAAGAAATTATAGGAAGAAAAGGGGAACAACCAGAAGGAGAAAATAAATATATTTTGGGCACTTAGTTCTCCAGTGTCAGACTTGTGACATGGTTGTGCTTTATTCCAAGCAAAATTTTGTATCTATGAAGTTATTAGAGTGATAGAAAGTGCTGTGAAAAGCAGAGTAAACTCAATTCCTTCCCACTCTCATATCCTCAGTGCTTTACAGCTGGGTGAGATCAATGCTTTGCTCTCCACTGAGACAGAAAACAAAGGAAAGTTCCTTGGGTCCCCAGCAAAGCCAGGGCCCCCAACCAGCAAAGCTGCACAAACCACTCACCTGCACCTCCTATGGAACCTCTCTGCTGTGCTACACAGCACTGGTGCCCTTTGTCTTTGGAACAGAAACACACAAATCCAGCACCAAGTCCTGGGATACATCCACAGGTCACAACAGGTATCTTCCATGACATTAACCATGGAAGAGAAATCACACGTTTATCTGCTTTGCTGACGTAGGCTCCTGAATGTCTCATGTGTTGTGACCTGAGCAATGCCAGCTACATTGTGACCCCAAGGCCACTTTCCTGCTTTGATGGCTGGATCTGGAGTGATCCAGCCCTTGAAAAATTGTGACTTAGATGCTTAAGCACCAAGCTGAGGTAGGTCTTACATGTTTTTCTTGACTCTGAACAGATCAGTCTTTTTATGTAGTAAGTATAATGCCACAGTTGTGCTGTATTTTGCCATTTTTGTTCATTTTTAGTTCTTTCTTAAATTTCAGCTTATGAAATTATAAAGTCACAGTGTGTGTTTACACGGTGACATGGCGCCGTAGGAAATACAAAGGATTTTTTGTTTGTTTCTAGTTTGCATTTATCCTATTTATAGGCAATCATCAGCAGATAAATGTCCTGTTAAATTCATCTTCCTCTAAACAAAAGTGGAGCCTGCGATTATGATAAAACGAAAGCGATTTCTAAATATGCTGTGCTGGAGATTTATGCTAATTCAGCCTAAATCATATCAATTATAAGTGACAGTTTATCCAGAACATTATTTTGTGTTTCTAATTTTACCCTAATTATTTTGGTTCAGTCGATTTATACCAATAGCTGTTACATATCTTCATGTCTTTGTCTACCTTCTCTTTTTTTTGTGATGTCAGCTTTCTAATAAAGAAATATGCACTACATGCAACCTATTCTTCTTCCATACTGCATAAAAGCATATTGTATACATTGTGGTATTTTTTTGCTAAAGGAAAATTAGCACAATCTTTATTCCATTTGCTGTATGTCAGCAGATCGTAGGATTTATATTTCATTTTTAACACTGGAGGAAATCCATGCTTATGTTCCTAAGTGGCTTAAAATGTCTTAATATCTTCAGAATTTCTGCTGGCCAGAAATATTCTGCATTATTGAGGTACCACAGGTGCATCAAATGACCACAGCCTGCTCTGACCTCCTTGGGGACATGTGTGGGTCAGTTGGCTCCCGTCACACACATTCCTCTTTGCACATCAGGCTCTGTTTGTACACTGAGTTCACAGTCCACTCTTTGGCTCTGGCCATGTTTGCACGAGGAGTGTCTGTGATAGGAACTACAAGTTTTGGGTGAATTTTTTCTTTCTTTTTTTTTTTTTAAAAAAATCTTTTTGAGGAAGAAAAAACAATCTTCAAGCATTTTGTCCTAGTTTCTTTTGAATCTGCATAACACTGAGCACCCTTTTTGAAGAAATACTGTGTGTATCAGCATTCAATTGACTCAGTGCATGATTGAGAGAGGAGTACAAACTTTGACAATAGTGACCAAAGAAAATAAATTAAGTAGCAGCAACATACATAGCAAATGATTAGAAAGACAGAAAACCTTTCCTTCCTCCTTGAGACAAGTGTAAGCCTTTGTGGAAAACGTGGCAACTAGACAAATTGCCCATTTTCAAGGCACCCATCAGGTTTGGGCCATGGACCAATGTAACAAGCCCCAAGGGCAGCAGACACAAATACTTCTCACAGCAATGCTGACGTGCAGTCTTACTATCATCCATAATGCCCTTTTTCACAGGGAAGGCTACTGGTGAAGAAGCCCACCTTTAAGTAGGAGCAAGGCCAGAATTAATTGCTGCTGCTGTAGAACATGCCATTACCAGAGGGACTGCAGTGGCATGTCACTGCAAAAATGGTGTATGCAGTCTGTCAATAGATATTTATTTTGGTAAAGAATATTTGCCATATGGAAATGGATGCAACTTTTGTTTCTGTGTGTAGATAATTAGGGTTTGGGTTTTTTTTTTATTTTTAATTTTTTGCTTTGTTTTCTCCCTCTGATCAAATGTCCTCTAACTGTAGTGGGTATCTTTCAAGAGAGAAGAATGGATTTTGGATCAGTACTTCATGGCAGATGGTATACAGGGCTACCAGAAAGAAGCACTCCTTACTCAGAGGTCAGAGAACATCTTCACATCCCTTTAAATGGCTCAACAGCTCTGTAAGAATAACAAATCTTTTTAAAATAGGAAATCAGAAGGAAATAAAGCTGTGTCAGGAAACATTAACACTCCCACATGCGAGTTGACCTTGGACAGCTTCTAAGATCTCTTGTTCAACTCATTCATCATTATTCCAAGCTGTCATCATGAACACCCTTGCTCATTAATTATACATTAACCTCATTCATGACTTTTATAATCTGTAAATGGGTCAGGATTTTTAAAAATGATTAAATAAGAATGTGCAATGGTAATAAGGATAACACTTGTACCAGAGCTTAGGACATCTGACTGCAAATCAAAAATAGGTAATGCTGAACAATTAAATGGGAAATAAAACAAAAACAAGAAAGGAGAGTTCTCTGAACCTCCAACCTTGCATTTAGAAGAGTATTAACTTTAAAAGATTCACAAAATAGGCAGCTTGCAGGTTTCTGACTATTTCTTTTAACTGCAAAATGAGCGTGAGTTTTCAAAGCCATGAATTATGACCTGCTATAAGCTAAATCTTTATGATTAGTGGATTGAGCCATCAGGCATCAGCTCAGGCCAAACTAGGATGGGTTCCTGACAATATTCAGACTTTTTTCAGCTGGTTGAACTGACAATGCTTCCCTCTGGTGGGTGCATTTGCTAGGTGGAATGTGATGACAGCAGGCAGTTATGTTTTCAGAGCACCCTGCACTCCCACAGACTGCAGGGTCTTCTAACCTACAGTGACTCGATTGCCAAGCAATGCCAGGTGAGACCAATACTCTGAATCTGTCAGTCAGTTCTCTACAGTGGATATTGGATTCAATAGAGGATTCGCCTCCACGTTTCCAGCACTAATAACATTTTTAATTCTGAAATTGTAATCTGTTGTTTTTTCCTATAATTAAATGAGTTTTCACATCACAAAGCTTTGGGGCACCTTGCTCTCCAGCATCACAAAAGCCTTTTCATATTGTGGCAGTTGATTGCAGTAAGCTGAAAGTGCCAAGGTTTCCAAAACAGGCTTGAAGTAGAAATAAAATTTTATGCCCGAGGAAGAATTACTACATGCCACATAACATTTCAAGCTAAAATAATGTTTCATCAAAGATTTAGGGAATGAAGATTAGTTTTTTAAACCTGGCTAAGTCAATGAATCTTATGTCCCATACGCTGCTATACATTATGTTCAGAGATACATTTCACTATGGTAACTCAAGGCTGTTTTAGGGAGGTTGCTTGAAAGAAAAATCCCTCAACTGAGAGGACACTTCACCAACCCAGTTTAAACTAACTTGCCAGAAGCATAAGGGTGCCCAGAAAAGTGGTCAGAGAATCTTACATTGCCTGTGAACTATGTAATGAATTTTAGAAAGGTAAATTACAGAGTTCGGTAATAAATTCTGGAGGCTCAAATACAAACAAAATGATTTACCCCAGAGAGAAAAAAACAGAAAACTTTCCCAGCTGTAAGTAAATCCCATTCCCAGAGAAGCTAAAAACTTTCTTAATTTTTGATTGCATCTAGGATTTTCCAAGGTCTCCAAGAGAGTTAGGGCTAATATTTGGTGACCTTCTTTGGAGGCTGGCTACCTAACTACCTTGGAACTCTTGGAAAACCTGTTTCTTTGAACAGCTGGATTCCGCTCAGCTCTAGCAAAATACATGTATTTCATAGCTCTGAAATACTCCATGGGATTTTAACCTTAAAAATATCTGAATGAAAGGGTAGGTGCTTAATCTGATGCCCTACTGAGTTTAATAGGACTCTGCCTACGGCATTAAATAACGTAACCGTGTAACCCACGGGTTACAGGTTCCCTGTTGTGTTAGATCCAAAGAGGTGAGGTTGCTAAAGCCCCTCCGGACAGCCCTGCTGTTCTCCCTCCCCTGCAGCAGCTTGTGCTTTTAACTCCAGAGATCTCCAGGGCAGATTAACCAAGACAGCCACCAGCACCTTTACACCTATAAGCTATCTTTTATCTGAGGGTCTCAAAGCACTTCACATCCATTAATTAAACTGTAAGAGCTTGGTAATTGGATGAGGTGCATATTTTCTGCTGTTCCTCAGGTAAAATAGCAGTTTTGCTTATCCATGAGCAGCAATTGGCTTTAAACCTACGTAATCTGTTTTCTGTTTTTACAAGCAATCACAGATCTGTATGGAGTAAAAAGTATGATTATGTGGGATGGACTCAGCTTGTGCTGGAATGGGAAAGGAGATTACTTTTTCATTCAAAATACCTTTAATGTATTTCTTTCTTAAACTGAACTGAGCATATTAGGCTATTTATTCCCAAATGGAATTCCAGCAATTGGGGATATTGAGAATGTAGTCCCTGACATATTTTTTCCTTAAATCCATTTCAGAAAATTGTGTTCCTCATGTGATCAGAATGATAATTAAAGGACTTTTCTGTATATGCAATGCTCCCACCTAACCATGTATTAAGGCAATGTAGAACGAATACAATGCCAGTAAAGCAATAGGAGTCTATTTTTTTAAACAGGGTATTAGTTCACACCTTATAAACCAGCTCTAATTTCCACTGGCTGGGAATATTGTCTTTTACTCAGAATCCTGGCTTGAGTTTCAGGACCAATGAATAGAAACTCATACAGGCAGAATTTCCCTTCTATGGGAGGCGTCAGTATTTTGGAGAAGAAAATTGCCTTTACAAAGAGGAGGAGTATTCAAACATTGTCTGCATGAAAAATAAAAGAAACCATACTTGAAAAATAAAGAGCCTTATCTGAAAGCGTAATTAGAGGTTAGCATGTTCCAAGCCTCAACATTTTCTCCCTTTTCTGTGTCTCAGTATCCCCGTCTCTAAAACATACATCGTGATGGTGGCCTGCTTAGTGAAATAGTTCCACAACTGATAACAAGCATCATCCAGGAACTTACTTACCACTGTTCAAAGTGGATATGAGTAATTGCTCTGCATAAAGTAACAGTTGTCACTACATCCATCCAGTGCAACTCCCTTAATGTCAAAAAGATACTCTCTTCCCATCACAAGACCACACTTAGACCAGCTGTGATCTGTTACACACGAATGGTGAAGCAGTGATGCTCATTTCAGTTGGTTTACATGTATTTCTTCTGTTTGAATGCATAGTATTTTTCTTAATTATTTCTGACCTTTCATCCAGCATGCTATAAGCTTCTTATAAAGAAAAGAAAATAAATAATTCAACTTTCACTTATTCCTGGAGAAGACTGGCTGCTCTAATCTATCCTTAGAGAATAAACAAGCTAGCTGTTCACATACAGCTTATTAGAGTATGACAGATAAACATGTACACAGTACTGCACTGACAATAAGGGTGGGGAATACCAGGCTGTACTTCAGGCTGGAATCTGAGGCTGGGGCAATTTCCAGTTGCCTCCCAGGGGCCTGCAAGTTTGTTTACATTTTTGCTTGTAGTTGCAAGCCAGAGACTGGTAACAAATGTCAGTGCAATAGGGAGCAAGGAAGAAAGGATGGAGCCAGAGAGTGTGTCAGGGAGTGGAATAATTCCCCACCATGAGAGTGCTCCGGGCTGCTGTGGGCAGTGCGTTCAGAGGAGCTCTCAAGTGAGTTAAAAAGTCTGATGGAGAAATATGGTTCCTCAGCGTCCCAGCAAGGCAGCATGCTGGGAAAGCTTCCGCACCTGCTTTAGGGAATCCCTTTCAAAACACTTATTACTTGCTGCCTCTAGGAATGCTTCATTTTTACCTGGAACAAGGGTGGGATGAAATATTTGAAACAGCTTTGGACCAGAGATCCCTTTCCCAGAGATGGGTCTATGAATCTCTCATGCCTTCTCTCTGGCATTGGTAAATCCTGAATTTCAGCTTTTACTGAAGAGTTATTGAGGCCTCTCCCTGGAAGAGCCCACAGCTTGATGAAAGACAAGAAATGAGCTCGTGCTCATCGAGTCCTAGGTAAGAAGTCTCACACCTGTGCCCTGACACACTGACTGCAGTGGAGCAACAGAGAAGAACAATGTCTCTGACAAAGCCTCCCTGCAGCTTCACAACAGCCGGCCACCACCTTGGGAGTCCTGAGAGGAGATGGCTCAGTTCTGACAGCAGCAGAGCAACGGGGCCCTCACTTGGAAGTGTTTCAGGGGAACATAAAAACTTTGAATTTTTTCCTCTGAAACAGTAAAATATGCAATTAGATTGGAGTAGGCTGCATCCACAGGAGATACCTGACAGTCTTTCTTGATGAGAGAGAGCTGTATGTGTCACCAGAGTGAAAGATAGAGTGTCTGGAGAAGAGGAAACCATTCATCTTACCAACCTGACCTTTCTGATAGCCAGCTAGTAGTATGGGCAGACCTCCACAGATGACTTCAAAGTTTATTGCTCTGTTAGTTCTCTTTGACTGACACATCACCTAATGGATAATAAATTACTGCTCTCCACTTGGACTGGGGGCTGCCTGTGTCTCACTAACGCTGATTTTTCAGAACCTACTATCACTCACACTCTACTTGTGCAATTTAAAGGGATGCAAGTTCACAGACAATAAATACATACAAAGGACCGGGATTTCAAGGGTATGTGTGGGGAATTAACTCATGGTACCCTCTGAACTTCAGCATGACACAGGCTCCCAAATCCCAGATGTCTTCAAAAATCTCACACCTCTGCCCCAGCAGCAGGCAGTGGGTAAAGAGAGGCCATTTTCCTCAGTCCCTCCACAGCATGGAGGCAGTGGGTCTGGGGGACACTTTCCTTGGGTGCAGACATGAAGAAGATGAGAAAATTGGCTCTGCAGTGAGAGAAATCTGAGGAACTACACCTGGAACAGGTGTTCCCTCCCTAGGCAGCGGGCAGGCTGGGGCCTGGCTCTCGGCTGTTACCTCATTCCAGTCATGGTCACTTGCTTTGGAACAACAAGCAGGCACCAAGCAGAGAGTGAATAAAGATCTCAGGGTTTTGTCCATTGAAATAAAAATAATTAAAAAAATAAAGTGGAAATGCCTCTCCAGAGGTTGGAGAAGCCAGGCTCTATTACGACTGCTTAGGGTCTTTGAGAGTGCTGCAACTTAGTGATACTTTCCGCAAGAGCTGCTGCCAGCCCAGCACTCCCATTAGTTCTGCCACATGTCAGCATGCAGTTAAAAAAAATAATTTCCTTCTTTCACCATCTCCTTAGGGACCAGTAGGCTTGTTGCCAGCGCTGGGGATAAGGCTCTCCGAACCGCTGGTCCCCCTGGTACCTGCTGGGTGAATATCAGCACATGTGAGGCACAAAAAAGCAACAGAAAAGCTCAGTTCTCACATGGGCCAGTTTTTCCAAAGAGCTTTAAAGCTATTGCAGATGGAGCAGGGCATGTTTAAAAATGTATTAGCAAACCATATTCCCTAATCTTACGGCATTGCTTTCCTGAAAAGTTTTATTTTTTGGGGAGAAAAAAAAGGAACTTGGCTCTGATGCCTAACAGTGTAATTTTGCATGCAATTTTGCATGGCTTTCCTGAAGGTTAAGGGCCTTCCCCTCCTGTGGCTCAGCCAGTCCTCTGCCCTCAGCACTGTGGTCAGGGTGCTGCTGCTGAATGTCCATTCGTGTCAGAGAAGATGTTCCCCCCAAAAAGAAACCTACATACTCAGCTGGATCCAAACCGGTGATGGTGCAGCTACACCACTAGCCCTAGGCTCCCTAACTCTCCTTGTCCCTGTGTGGTGCACCAGCAGTTTAGGGGCTTTCATTTTGAAATAGCAACAGCCATTGAAAGCACCCACCACAGAGGCACCATCACCATGGCAGGTAACTCCTGCAGGTTGGTTTTGTCTTTTCGGGTAGGTGCTTCTCTTCAGTCCCAGGGTTGTGCCTTTTCCCTATACCCTGAGATTTCTCTCTCGTTCCCTGGCTGCAGCCCAGGTCTGCAGTGCCAACTGCCAGCACCATTCCGCTCATTTTCAGGCACAGAGCTGGGCATTCTCTGGGCAGTGAGCCTGAGCTGGGGGTGTCTACTGCTCATCTTGCTGCCCCATAGCATTCCCATTGTTCCTTCCAGCCACCACAAGATCTCTTAATTCCTCTTCAGAGAATTTGAAAACTTTTTGCACAGACAACTTCTTTTGTTGTTGCTTTTGTGAATGTTTGCATCTTACAAAATCTAGCCCAGTGGGGTTTGGTGCATGTCTGCATCTCCAGCTCTCATTATATTCTTTTTCCCTCTTGACTGAGTAGTGAGACCTTCAGAAACTTGTTTATTTATGAAATCTATGTTATTTGTTCCTATAACACTTATTTTTCTCTCTCTTTGGAAAGCACAGAAGTTCAACATAGGCCCTTAGAAACACAGCTGCTGTTACGTTGCAGCTGGGCGCTACTATGTGGAGAGCATCTGAAAAGGGAGGCTTGAACATAGGAAATTAGACGTGAGTTTACATCACTCCAGAGGACAATACATGAAAAACTTCAGATGTAGATTTTAATCCAAGATTTTCAATATGAGTTTTTCATCCTACAGCCTTTACAGTTGAATGGAGGACTGGAAAAGCCCATCTATGTACAGATCTGTTGAGGATAAGACACTATTTACTCCTGTTTCTTTCTCAGACAAAGATAGGCGTGGCAGGTTACACAAATTCCCTCTCTTTACATCCTCAATTTAGGAAAGTGCTATGGCTATTCAAGAAAGCATTTATATACACCAATAGACATAAAGTGTAAGCTGAAAGTTTCAGATGTATTTCAGTGCTATCTTCACAGCATGCTCTATAGGCAATGTGTTCCCTTTACTCACACTTCTTATATTTCTCCTTCCTTATATCAAAGCTTATGGCTTAAAAAGAAGGGAACTATGTTGCTTCATTTACCATTATCAAATATTTTTACTGAGAGTAACTGCATATCTAGAGTTTGCTTATGTAAGAATTAAACATGGTATTCCATTAAAATTATTAAAAATATCTTTCTATAGCTCTGCTCTCTCCACTTCTCCTCTAATGTTCAGAATCACATAAAATAGTAATGAGCATACATAGCCTTCTGCTGTTTTCATAGACATGGCAGTAAAAGAGACAGTTGCTGTTCCCTTGAGTTCTAGCCCACGAATCAGAAAGTCTAATCAGCCATAGTGTCTGACACACTAGATATCCCCTGTATTTCATTACTGCTATATTAAAATCTTTGCTGTTCTATTTCTGTATCCTCTTTTAAAAGGAAAAAGAGAGATAGAAGAGATAATCAAAAGAGGGCTAGAAGAAAGGACTTACACAAAAGTTACTCTCCTTTAACTGCTCCAGCCGGATGCTTTGGAATTCAGTTTCCATTGTAAAATTTGGTCTGAAAACACCCAGAGCAAGTACCCAGCATGCTGCAGCTGTAATACACCCCCAGGGCTGTTTTGCACAGGTTTTACTGGCCCAGGTATGACCCAGAGCCAGCTTAGGTGGTTCTGCCTCACAGCAAATGCTCAGTGAAAAGTAAATGAGCAATGGTGTTTTTCACTGCTTGCCCACAGCACTTGCCTACTACTTGCAATTGAATATTCAGGGTTCACTTGTTTAAGTCCAAGGATTGCAGAGGGCCAGATGTTATGAAGCCACACTGTGAATGAATTCAAGGGCAATCTTCCTGGGAGAAACGTGCTGACTGTCCACAGTGCGGAAGAAGCAGCATCGCTGCAGCCATGCCAGCAGTGTGGCTGGCATGCAGGTTTCATAAAGCAGTATCTTCTGACACTCTCAGTAACAGAAGGTGCCTCTTTTTGTGCATCACTCTACATTGATCTGTTAATTATGCCGTGACAAAATGAATTAGACTTAATTTTGTGTAGCTGTCCAGGAGCATTACTACCTGTGTTATTACATAATTCTTTGGATCAATAATTTGACTGCGCATGTTTGCATCTTATGAAATTGAGAAAGATCAGTTCAATACCTGTAGGCAGTTGCTCAGAGAGTCATAGATGTATATAATATTGAACAATAGATGTCACTGTTCTGCCAATAAAAAATGGGTTATATTTACAGTTATTGGTAGTTTCAACCTCCATTGCACACAGCTCCAAAAGCCAGGGCACTCACCGACACGTGATACATGGATTCTGTCCCTCCTGGTCATTTTTCATCTATTAAATTACACACAGAAATTGTAAAAGATTTTAAAAGTGCTTTTAAAAAATATCCTATGCCTTTGTGCAAATTGATCAACACGAGAATAGGACCACTACCCAGAAGTTACCATGAGTGAGAGAAAAAGGGACATGTGAAGCTTAACTGGAAATATCAGAGATGGAAACATTTTTGCTTAGACTTCTTTCTTTCAAGGGTAATCATTCCTCTCCTTGGAATGATACATGGAAGATGGCAGGTATGAACTCACTCAAGGGGGAAGACCAAGGATGAGCCATGCTTTGTTGAGAGACAGGAAAAGAAGGAGAGGCGTCCCAGGGAACACCCTCCAGCAGCAAAAGTCTGCAAGAGGAGGGAATAAGTACCCAGGGTGAAGTTTGAGCTCTAACCTTCTATCTCAAGAGGTTCTTAATGCTGTTTGAAATCAGTATAAAATTATGAAAATTAGGCTATACACAATATAAGAAACTCCAGACCAGCACGGTACCCTTTTGCTCTGCTCAAAGCAAGGCCTGTGCAGAGTCAGCTCTCAGGTGATGAGCAAAAGCAGCGAAGTCTAACAAATGAGAATGAGTTTAAACGTCAGTTTCAGGATGAGACACAGAGGAAACCAGGCAGGTTATTACACAGCAGCTGTTCACCAGCTACTGCTCTGTTTCTCAGCATCAAGAGCACATTACACTGGGAGAAAATGTCTGTGCTCAGCGGCTGTAGGACCCAATTTGTAGTCAAAAAACAAGAAACAAAATGCTTCTTTTTGACCAACTGATTTAACCAGAAAAAGTGGACAAGCATTTTCATTCATGGTGCTGTTCATCTGCTAGGATCAGAAGGAGGAGGCTCCTGATTTTTTGTTTCTTAACACGCGTTAGATTACCTCAAGCAAAACCTAAGTCTGTAAGAAAAGCCACATGTCAGATTTTCAGCAAACCTTTTTCCTCTACAATGGAGGCAAAGTAACATTTCTGGATAGACAACACCTGAACTACACACAAAACCAGATATTCTCTTAAACAAATTTGTTTATGTTATGTGCAAAAATGCCAAAACTTCACCCAAGTATTTATGGTGCAGAAGCAGATAGCCATGTAGATTTGATCTCACTCAATAAAAGCTTCTGAACTGAATGAGTGGGCTACAGGGAGAGCTGATCTTGCCTTCCCAGTGAGGGGAGCAGAACTATGGCTCTCACCAGGTTTGGTGGAGACCAGGCACTTGGCCTTGCATGCATTCCTTCCTCCTCCCGTCTGCTTTCACTGTGGTTAAATTTAGCTGCTGTGGGCTAAACCTCAAAACAGCATTACAACGCTGAGAGCAACTCTCCAACCAGTCCAGAGCCTGAGGGATTTGCCAGGAATTTTCTTTCCACTTTGCAGGCAAGTCTGTGCTTACTATTTGGACAACACCGTGATGCAGAATCAAACCTTCCTGTGTTTACTTACCTCTCTACTGAAAGTTTTTCATGTAAACAGCATCCTTGCATCTCAGCTTTCCTCTTTGGTGTATTTTTTTCCTCTTCACTTGAAATTATCTCCTCTCATGTCACATCCCAATCTCTTGCTGAGGAAATGATTAGGAGGTCACAAAAAGAAGAATGACTCAATATAAAAGTAGAAATAAGATAAAAGTTCAAGGAACATTCTGAGGAATAACAACATTGTTTGCATCATGTATTCCTTGTAGTGTTAAGGGAGAGAGAGAGGCAGAATACCAGGTGAATTTCTTCAAAACATAATGTCTTTCAACATACCCTGTGAGATATTACCTGCTTCTGCAGAAAAATAAAAGGAGGATGATACAAATACCTCATAAATCATAGCTGAAGTGCTTATTTCAAAGATTCACAGGATTCTGGTACAAACCAGGAAACAGTATGGTTTGCAATATAATGTTGCCTGACAGCACAGAGGAATTTCAGCCACAGGCTTCCAGCCTGAGAAGTATAGGTATGAAAACTCAGTATTTTACACATACTTTTAGAGCTCCAAGATTAAGCATGCTTCTGGACACAATGATATCCAAACTGCAAAATCAAAGCACCTGTGAAAGAAGAAATATTGATGTACATCACTAAACATATGTTGCTGACTAAAGCTGTTATTAGCGACAACAGTCAGTCTCTCCTCTGGAAAATCCCAGTTGCCTTGGGCTTTGTCTGAGCAGAAAAACACAGAAAAATCTGAATAAAATCTTGTGAGTTAGCCTCATGATAACAGGCTGAGCTGTAATGCTCAGATAATAATAAAGCCAAAAATACAGGGCTAAATTCAGCCATGCTTACTTGATGCTAAATTGAGCAAATTGCATACCGCCTGCTGCAGAGGCAGTACCAGAAGGCGTCTTGTTCTCCCAGATTGTCTTTGCAGGGTACAGATTATTTTGATCCATTCATCACAGCCCCCATTTTGCCTGACACCTCAGAACTGAACTGGAAACTCCAGATGCTGCGATGTGGGAATCTGGGGGCTCTTGCTGGGGTTGTAACTCACTCATTTCCTATCACATAACACACACAAGAGTAAGTTTCAGTAAACATACTTTCCAACATGGTCTTCCAGTTTAGAAGCATTTCAGTTGCACCTTTCCAAATTTTCTTTTGCTACCAATAAGTCTAAAAGATTAATTACCCGCCACCCTCCCACAAGTATGACTCCAACAGTTGAATAATTCTAGAAAGTACTAGAAGAATGAGTAAAATCTATATTGTGTGAGACATGAGTGCTGGCAATACTGAAAACTCTGAAAGATTTTCAGATATACTCAACAGTATTAATGCATGACAGCGTGATATGGAGAGTCACATCTAAAAAATTAGTTTTGAATGGGAAAAGTAGATAGAAAGGCAAGTGAATGTGAGAGCAGAGGGCAAAGCAATTGAATATTTCAGAAAACTTGTGGATGAATCAGTTCATGTTGCTGATGTGCAACATGTTATGGGTTGAACTGTCCTGACCGTTCAAGGGAACACATGGCCATTCAGTTGCTTTAGACTGAGGGAATTCAAACCTTCGAGGACTGCAGAAGCAGAACATGTAAGTGTTGGTACAAACAACGAGAAAACTTAGCAAGGAGTTCAGCAGAGACTGAATCAAGCTACGAACACACTGCAGCACTGCTCTGACAAAGTTAACTAGCAAACTTTAAGAAGTACGGAAAATATTTTTAAGAAGTATGGAGCATATTTTACAGCCAAAGCTGTTCCAGGCTCTATTGTCCTAAGCTCAGAGCTAGGAAAACCGCAATGGGAAAATCAGACCAACATATATATGTATATATGTACAGAACTATTGCGCATATATATGTGTTAATAACTGTCAGTTGTTGACAGAGGAGGTTCTCTGTGCCAACGTTCAGTCTTCATGAAACACTGAAGTCAAGCAGAAGTACATAAAGCATTGGAAGGATGCAGAACTCCAAGGAATCATCACTCACGTTAAAACTAACAGTGAAATCTCACCTAGAAATGACAAAGGTAGGAAGAGAAGATTTAAATCCTTGCAACATAACAGAAGAGCAGTATTTATGGTTAATTATCAGGCCAAGCTCTGTCTATTCAGCAGTTGCTTTTCTTGTTCATTCAGCTACAATCAGTTAGAAACAGAAATGCATACCACAAAAGTGTTTCAGTTGTTTAACAGGCTAAGTGAACGGCTGACCTTACCATAATTAATTAGGGATCTTTATTTAATTGAAAACTCATGGTTGCCAGAACAATGCAAACCTAAAACTCAGCACACTTAAGTGATTCTGGTTTCATTACAAAGACGTGCCTGGTCTGATAAAAATTAGATGGAATTTTCATTAAACCTTTGAACCTATACAGGCTGGGCCCTGTGTATGCATGTAAATATGCTTTACCTACATTTCCAAACCCAAAATACAAAAGGGGCATTCTGTGGCTACAATCTCATGGAAACCAGACAAGAAGTCATGCTTAAAGTCCAGGTAATAGGCAGAAAGGTCTTTGCATTCTATACATACACAGGATTTATGTTTAGAAAGCAAAGGAAAATATGTAAATGACGGTCATCAAAGAAATAAAAGAGGTCAATCAACACTTCACGTAACCACAAGAATGAAAAAAGGCTAATTTAGTTAATTCGGTTAGCAGCTGCTTTAAAGAGCAGTAGGGTGTGCTCACGAGTCGCTTTCAGAGTTCAGTTGCAAACAGCCTCCTGAATGTGTGAGTATAAACAAAGAGAGGATAAAATTCATTTTCCTACTCACTGCAAAGCACCGCGCCCTGGTAAGACTTTGTTCCAGCTCATTAAAACTGTGTTTCTAGAACTGTGCCCAACTCAATTAATTCATAGCCCTTTTTGCCAAAACAGTTCATGCTAATAATTTATAACTAATACACGGCCACAGCTGTGAACAGCAAGAACTTAGACCTGGACCAAGCACAAAAGACGGCCAAAAGAGTGAATCTATCACATGCCCTGCATGGAAGACACTTCCTACACCAGCTAGAAGTGACCCTGCCAGAGTTTCAGGCAAGGGACTGTGGAGCCAGTGTGCTTTCACGTACGGTACCAGGTGGTGTGGTACCTGGGCTTTACAGCATGGTCCCCTACTACGTCCAGCCCCTCAAGTACAAGAACCCAAGAGAAATGCTAAGGAAGGAACCTCAACGACATTTCTTTTTAGAAAGGATAAAACCCTTCCATGGTAAACCCTGCTGTATACAACACTTTTATCTTGATCTGGCAAGTAGTACCTATGTCTCATTGCATCTCTGAACGCCACGAGCTGCTGAAACTAGGAACACCAAAGCAAGCAGAATGCCAATACACAAATGCTTGTAAAGTGCACTGAAGCTTAAAAGCACAGTGTATTATTACTGCTAGGAGATGACCAGCATTTAAATGACGCTTGGTGTCTAATAATTTCATCACTGAAAACAAATTTTTGGCCTCTTTGAAAGGCTGCTGAAGTTCTTCCATTGGCTCCCTCACACTTTGCATCAGATGATTAAAATGTTCAGCAGGATAAACTGGTGGATGGGACCCACAGCCAGAGAGAGATCAGAGAGCGTGAGAAAATTGAGGGAGATTATCACCAATTAATTAGATATGATTTATACTATTTAATTTATTTGTTACCCTTTCAAGAATTTATACTAATTAATTTTCACACTGAATAATGCACATAGATAGGAGTTTGATGCTATAACCTCTGAGAAAAGCAGTTTTTGCAGGATTTACCGTCAGGGAGGAAGCACTGCCTCACCCCATGTGCAGCCATTGCACTGCTATGAACCATATCAGATGGGGCTTTGTTGAATGCAGCTTTTCTGACCCTTTAAGTCTGGCAAATCTCATCAGGTCTCTGATACAGGGCACTGAGTTCCTTGCTTCCCTCTGCAAACCTTGCAGGCATATCTTTTCCCCATAGGTCAGCCAACTGCCATGCTCTTTAGTCTGCTTTTTATGAAGGCAGATTCTAGATTTTTTTTCCTTTAATGTCTCATGAGAACACAGTTAAAGAAGAAAGAGGAGGGGAGAGAAAAAAAAAAAAAGTGCAGATGCTAAAAAAAGTCACTGCTTATGTCATGACAAAATAACTCTCATTTCCCAAATGTATCATGCTCAGAAATCATGGTGCTTTGCACTCTGGCATTAATTATGTCCCTTGAAATGCCTCCTAACCTGGGAATGCGACTTTCATTTTGATGAAGTTTGACAGAACTCCAGAGCAGGTCACATCCAGGCAGGTACATATGAATATATATGTGTGTATATATACGTATATAATTTTACAGACATGAGAGAGAAACTTGCCCAAATGAGGCAGATAGATTCTCTGTAAATTCTTGCCTTTTCCTACAGGTTACATCCCTCCCAACTGCACAGGTTAACTTTCTGTAATGAAAAATACCCAGAAAAAAGACAGGACCACTCTCCTACAAGATTAAACCACAGTTTTCAAGAAATAAAAAATACAATCAGAAGTTTTCTGCACATGCTATTTTTTAATCACTCAAATTGTTGGGCAGTTGAAGCAGTGGCACCTAACAGCTCTCCTCTCCCAGCAGTCTCAGGGGCCAGGGGTCTCCAGCACAGCTTACAGTGCACGAGCTCTCTTCATGCAGCTCTGGTTGCTGTCGTGCACTTCCTTGCAAAGAAGTGACCGGAATAATCTGACTTTTTCTTGTATCTCAGTCAGGGTGCCAATTTTTTGACCCAGAAATGATTCAAACTGCACAGCATAGAAATATACGGTGTTGTCTATTTCTTCAGCTGCCTCTAAGAATGCTTTCAACCACCGCAGAGATTCCTGATGCTCCTCCATAAGTGTTTTCTCATTTATCTCTCTTTTCTTCTTCTGGGTTTTCCCTCTGGTATTTGAAGCAAGTATCTTGGAGAGCGCTTCCTTGTCTGCCTGTACCCCAAATTGGTGCCATTGTGGGAACCTGGACGTCTCCTGAAAAGGTTGTCTAAGGCAATTTAAATCCACCACCAGCTCCTTCACGCGGTTGGCATACCGTAGGGTGTTAAGGGTATGCTCACAGGATCTCATCCCTGGAGAGACGGTGGCAATCATGCAGGTGTACGAGTTTTCCCCTATAAGAGAGTCCCTAAGGACTTGGGTCAGTTTGCTAGCCCTGAATGGGGTATGGGGTTTGTTACGCCCCAAAGCTCTGATACACTCCTTGAGTGCCAAGAGGCTTTTATTAATGTCAGCCCCCTCCAGCCTTGTTTGCTTGTCTGCAGCTGTGATGTCAGCTCCTCTCTCATTCCCAGCCAAATCAATTAGGGAAAATTTGGCATAGAATTGCCCTCTCTTCTTGAGTATGATCTGGAAGATGGCATGGCTCCGGGAGGACTGAACATTGGCAGAAGTCTGGCCCAACATGCGAAACCTGCTGCCTGTTTCAATTAGCTTGATGACATCATCCACGCTGGTGACCTCTTCCTCCCACAGGCCTACCACCTGGATCTGCTGCTTATTGTCTTCCAGCACCCTCAGCCGCTTCTTCCTGTTCAGCAGGTCAAACACTTTGCCCCCATAAATCTCAAAGAAGGCCCCATAGACCTGAAGATCCAGTTTCTGGTAGCAAGGGTACTGCAGCCTGCGAAAGACATCCTCAGCGACCAGGACGTAGATCCCTTTGGTACCGATGCCTCCCCTCATGGTATGCGTCTTGCCGCTGCCTGTCTGACCATAGGCAAAGCAAGTGGCCATGCTCCCCTGGAAGATGGTCTCCACCAGGGGCTGGGCAGTGTGCTTGTACACCAGCTCATTAGTGGCACTGTCATCAAAGGCATGGTCAAAGCGGAAGATCTGGTTGTTTAGGTATTGTGTGAGGTCCAGCTTCTGCTTGGCTTTATGCACAATCACCACACCCTGGCGGGACACGGTCACCACATCAGTGTCTTCGAGCTCAGCTTCCCGCTGGCTCAGGGGCCGCTTTCGAACACACACGCAGATGCGATGAGGCCGGCGTGGCATGGAGGCCAGCGTTGGCTCTCCACTTGGGTGGCTGTGGCTCTCCTGGGTCATGGCCATCGTGTCAGTCCTGGAGTGGAGGGCGGCCTGCTGAGCTCGCTTCTCCTGCACCTCCAGCTGATGGCATTCCTGCTGCTCTTGCAGCCTTTCCATCTGCCACACGCATGGTGATGTCCACCTGGATCTGGAGCCAGGCTGGGCTGCCACAGGGCTCCTGCTGTCCCCACACTGATTTTCTACTTCAAAGGGCTGTGGAAGCCCTTCACTCACCAGGCTCTGGTCCACTCTGGCTGACAGTGAGGTCTCAGTGCTGCTTGGAGATGTACTCCTCCCTGGGGCTAGGTGAGGGTTGAGGTCAAAGACGTGCTGGAGATCCACCTGCTTGGCCTTGTTGGTTCCTTTCTCAAGCCACTCCACAGTGATGCTGGAGGTGTTTTCATGGAGCTTCGTCACCAGTGCTCGGTGGATGCACCCATTGCTGCGCTTGATCTCCACGTAGGTGCCTGGCTGGATGAGCCCAAACTCCCTGGCCATGCTGTCCTTGGGCCCTGGCTGCAGCTGGGGTATGTAGGGCTGGAACTCACACCCTGCCACGGGCGTTTCCCAGGGCTCAGTGCTCCAGCACCTGGCACCGTGTCACAATGGCCCTGGTTGCTGTGGAGCTGGGGTTGGCTTTGAAGCTCAACAATTGTGTGTTTTTAATGTGCTGCTATGGGTGGAAGGAACATACAAAGCTGCCATCACCTGAAAAGGCCTACTGGAGCATCCAGACTGGCGTGCAGCTGTTGTGACACGTTGTGTCCAATTAGATCAGTCACATCATGTTAAGCCAATGCTGGTGACACAAGGACTTATAGCAGTGACATAAGCACAGAAATTCAGGAGAACATTTTCAACCTGCAGTGTCCACATGAAAATGCAGAAAGCAGCATGTTGTTTTCAATTACCTTGAATGTAAATTTTGAATTCTTTTAAAAGGCTTTGCATGCTTTGAAATCCTGCTTGAACAAAACATGGGCTTAATAGAAAAGGAATGAAAATTAGAGTGTAAGTGCAGTGGGTATTTCCGCACCCACAAGGAAGGATTTGATATCATTTTGATGAGTGGAACAACTGATGATATTTTTAATTCATTTCTGTAATGTTCTTCAATCATCTGGATTCCTGAAAAAAGAATTTCAAAGTTCTGGTCACGTTTTAACAGTTTGGCTAATGTAAGATTTTTGGTTCATTTTGTCAGACATTCAGTGACAAGGAATGTTATTTACAAAAATATTCAATGCCATAATAGCCCTCAGAAGAATGCTTGCAGACAGAGTGGTAAATTGACACAAGCTAGAAGTAAATAAAACCGGTTTGGAAGGTTATTTTAGAAGGTAACTAATTATCCCCATTTGTTTTTGCCTTGCGACCATTGACTTAAAATGATGAATTCTGGCAGGCTGAGATGACCAAACCTTAACAGCAGGGACAATCCTGATATCTGTATTTACTAACCCTCCTTTGGAGCCAAAACACCAACCAATCTGTTGTAATTTCTTGAAGGAGGGCAATTAATATTCACATTTTTGTCTGGCGACAGACCCAGCATGACTACTGCTCCTCTCATCTATTTCTGCTCTGCTAAATCCTCATGCCTTTGCATGTGTTTTAAATGTAATCCAAAACATTTTTGTTTGGGAAGATAATGTCACTGTCGTAGAGAGGATCTAGTTCTTGGGCCTCCATCTGAAAATGCCAGCCTGAGGAAGGATGCAGAGCAATAAAACGGCAGTGACTCGTTGGCTAGATTTTGGAGATAAAAGCCTGCCATGTACACTGTTAGATAAGCTTGAAGAAACACAGAGCATCAGGAATATAGAGAAGAGTAAAGCTGTGATTTTAAAGGCTCGTTCAGCTTTCCATGGCAACATTGTCTCTTTTAGTAGGAGTCCTTGCTCAAATTCTTTTCTCTGATCTAGAGGTCAAAACACCCTGGAGTAGCAGGCTGAAGCCATGAATGGGCCAGAATGGGCCAGAGGGATATAATGAAATCAATCCTTGTGGCAAGCTGACTTCTCAGTTTAATGTTTGGAGACCTTTTTAGAATCTCCAATGGGCATCAGAGTTTAGTCAAGCTTTCGCTTGAGGAGTTTGACATTCGCTCTTGGATAGCTTAACAAATTTTATTCATCGGATGCTCCTAGAGGATACACACGCTGTAACACGCGCTCCAGTAACTGCAGTCATACCCACCACGCTGTGCGAGCAGTTGCTCATCTTGGTTTTAATTAGTGATAACTTTGTAAGAGAAGATGACTCAATTTCATAAAGGTATTCAAATAGCCCCAAATAACTGTAATAGAAATCTAATTTTGGGATTGTCACTAGGCTTATTAAAGCCTCGTTCATAGAAAGATGGTTTTTTAAAGGAGCCTTACTGATTGAGGTTTGCCAAGGAATTTTGTTTAGATCTAGATTCTTTTTCCAATGCTCTTAGCAAACAATTTTTCAGCACAAATAAATACTGAACAAGAACCAGAGACTTCCAAACGCTACCAGTTGCACATTGCCTGTATAGAAAAGGTGACTGAATGCCAGCATGGGGCCAAGATTGTTTATGATCTGTGAGAATATACCTAGTAAATAACGATGGCAATTTAAACGCTCTGCCCCAAAAAGGATGCCAGCATTTCTAATCAGTTGGAATACAGGCTAAGCAAACAAAAAGGGACTAATGCTACATATTGTTTTCTTTATAAAACATGCAAATTAGCAGTGGTGCAACTTACAAAAAATAAACAAAATATCCCTCAGAAATAACACTATTGATCAAGGATAACTTTTGACCTTTTCAGAGGAGCATTCTGGAGAAGAGAAATATCCAAATGTGTGTTTTAAATATGAATCTCCCATGAGACAAAGCATCAAATCAGTTTTTTTTACAGCATTGTTGCAAGCTGACACCTAGCAGCTGTTGAGCTCATTAGATCACACCAGGCTTCTCTGCTTGCCTGGCACAGCCATGAAACCTGAAGCTGATTTAGTTCTTCATGAGCTCAGCCCACCTCCCAGCCCCTGTTTCACAGTCAGCACTCATCAATTGTCCTTTCTTGTACAAACCACTAACTGCTCTTTCCTGAGAGCCCATCTGTTGAAATGAGTACTTTTATAACAATAGGAAAGTGCCTGGATCTATCAGCATGTTTGGTTTTAGAGGGGAGGGATTCGATTTTTGGGTTGTATATGTAATGCTAATGGTCGACTTGTCATTAACCTACAGATTTAACATCTTAATGGGAAAAGGAGAACCTTATTTACAGAGGTTACAGACACTTGCAGCCTTCTCTGAGCTCTGCTTCAGGAAGGAGTGAAAAATTCAGAGTATTAAAGGTAGGTACTCAAAAAGAGAGCACGTCTCTAAAAACAGCAATACTGTGCATCTTTTCCAGTGAGTTACAGAATGGATTAATCCCTGTGAGGAAGCTGCTAGAAAAAGAATCCTGTTTTTATAGGGATTTCAGCTCCTTTGCACAGGAAAGAGACTCCAGGAGGAGAAAAATGTCCTGGAGAGTTCATGACAAGCAAATGCTGTGGCTAACTGAACAAGCAGACAAACTAGAAGGAAACATTTTAAACAGTCATATTCAATTATTTTAGTAAGTTTAAAATAACCCATAATTTTTCCTTTACTTTTCTGATGCAATACCTTGTTTCTGTTTCAGACTTTGGGATCCTCAGGTGAGGTGTAGCCCAGTTACATCTGATTATTTGTCCTTGCATCTTTAAAAAATATTTGCATAGGGCTATTTTATAATTCCAATAAGACACCCAAAGCTGTGAATTATAGCACAGTAATTCACACCTGCTGAATTTAACAGCTCTCGGCCTTCTGCCTTTCTCTAGCAGCACCTTCCCGTGAATTACCGCTCCATAATTCACTCCCAGGAGTGTCTTGCTGCTCCCTCATCATGTTGGCATCTAATTGCAGCAGTTCTCAGGTGTGATTTTGTACACAAGAGAGCTAAAATTTATGCACATGCATCATATATAAAGAGTATGTTTTTAAGAAAGACTGCACTTGGCGTGAGATTGCACGTTTTAAGCTCTGACAAATATCAATGGTTTCGATGGCTATGCATTTACAGCAAGCTTTTATCATCAAACACAAATGGGAAAACAGAGATTAAGCCAACACAGCGATCAATTAACTAGTACTTTAAGAAAGAAGTGTAAAATCCTCTTCCCAAGTGCAAGGGTGCCTGTATATAGGCATATTGCCTTAGAGAGGTGCTGAAATCCTTGATAAATGTGGAATGCCACAGCCCTAACGTGAGCTCCAGCCACCCTGTGATGCCGGAGCAGCCTCCTGTGCCAACCCAAACACATGTCCCCTTCCAGTTCTCCCAGCCAACAGCTGTCTTAAATCAGGACTCAAAGGAAGAGGACATTTTGATGTTCATTTTGTCTGTTTTTCAGCTCCCAACTTGCAAATTAAATAAAACTACTGCCTCGGTGCTCCAGTTTCCCTGCAGTGTCCTGGAGCAAAAAAGCACACATCTGGACAGAAAGGGCTGAACTGTTATCGTGGTAGGAGGTGGTTATTCCCATAAAATGGCAAAAAGTTTATGCTGGATTAGAATTGAAGAGTTGTCAAAAGGAAATGTTGCCACAGACCTGAATGCTGTGGTTTATCAAGATTCACTCTCACAGGTGTTTTCAGAAAGGGTTATTTACTGACCAGCACTAAGGCAGCATCTAAAGGCCTCATGAAAATCAGGACTCTGTTGTGCTAAACAACAAGTAAATATTTCCAGAAAAAGACAATTTTTCGTCAGTGTGCTTTTTGCTGGGGTTATAGTCAGTAATTACAAGGTGGAGAGGAAAGGAAAGGGAGAGGACAGTGTCTCCTGGGAGGAGAGGGAGCAGCCTTTTTCCAGAGTCTTTAAAGCTTTTGTTTATCCACACAGAAACCCTGAAACAAATGCTAACATACTGTGCAGCAGCTTAAAAACTTGTAACTTATTCAAACACCCTTCAAATAATTTGCAAACATACGAGTTTTTTTTTGTTTGTACCTTATAAAATACCACCACGTTGAGGAAGAAAGTAAAGGACTTGCTCCTGCTATGAGTCATCAGAGAACAACCGCAACGTGCAGCAGCAAAGATAGAGTGCGGTCTGTTAGAAGAAGATGCTTTAGTATCACAGGATGTAAAAAACATCCCACATTTCTTCTGTTGCTTTTCCACTGCTACCCAGCTAACTGTCAGCTCGCCCTACGTGCAAAAAGCTGTGGTCACAACCCTCAGCATTATTACAGACAAGCAGTCCTGTCTGCCAAAAAACACAGCATTCGGGGGAAACGTGACGAGGCCAACAACAGTTTGCATTTCACACTTCATGGGAGCTGTATGGATGCTCAGATCTGCCCACACAAACTCCTTGCAAAACAACCAAGATCCTGATCACAATTTGGAGGAAAAAAAAAAAAAAGCCCTCCAAAAACCACACACACAAACTTCCCAAACCTTCCTAAGGGAAACAACTGTTGTTCTTTAAGTAGGAAAGCACAGATGGGGTCTACCATGCTGAGAAGCCTAGAGGACTTGCATCCTTATGTAGAGAAGTGGGACCATTGCCAACTCAGATTTCTAAGAGAGCTGAACTGTGCTTTTCTGAGCAATGGAAACGACTTTCATTCATCTATGAAGTAATAAAAAAGCAAAATAAGATAATTATTGGTGTCATTATAAAAGAGGATAAATTCCAGACGACTCAATGGAAGTTGTGGATTACAATGAGTTACCAAATGAAAGCAGTATATTCTCTTCTCAATGTTTTAATGAGACACAGTCGATTTTTATTATTATGTATTTACTAGTCTTCCTGGCAGAAAGCAGTATTTAAAATTAATGTAACTAATCTGAAAATCGGAGTGAATACTGCTAATTCACAGAACTGTTTAGTTAGGCCCAATTCATTTCATAGTTAGAAACATTCTGCTAATGTTTAATACATGGAGAAGCTTTTAGTAACAAACTCCTAATTACTGAATCCTGACTATTCTCAACTGGCTGAACGTGTAAACAGCCTTGTACTTAAATGCTCCAAGATCCCCTCTACAAGACTTTCATTAAAAAAAAAGTTACGAAGCTCTGCAGTCATATAATTGTTTTAAGCCTTAACATTTCAAAGGACTTAACCAATGTTAATTAAAATCTGATCCTACTCCAAGAGCCATGCAGACAGAGATGGCTTGTATTGGTTACCTGGATCTACGACTCTGAGCCACCCTCCCTGCAGTTAGGGACCAAGGCTGTGCTAAGTTTCAGCAACCAGTGCCAAACTCAAGCACTCCCCCACTTCTAGATCCTCCTGTCTGAAGTGTAGGATGCCCTCATGTGCTCTGAAATCACAGGCAATGCAAAGTTTCTGTAGTTCTGAGAGTCATGCTGCCTTAGGAGTGCTCACAAATGGATTTTAAGTGACTCACTTTAGATTTTGAAGTTTGAAAGGTGAGACAGATAATAATATTTGTAAAAAATGGTGGAAGGCTGTTATCCCCTAGTGGTCTGTGTAAGTAGGAGCTTGCTTCCCAATTACCTGCCTGCCACTGCAATGATTGATTTCAGTGCTTTATGAACAGCATATGCAACCCTTCTATGTTTAGATAAGAGATTACAAAGACTATCAATCCTCATACTCTTGTGTACAACATTAACACTGTCTAAAGCTAATATATTTCTATCATGGATGAGTGTTATTTAATTATATTAGTAATAGTTCCAACCTGCAGAAGGGATGAAGCACTGCCAGGGATCCAGCCTGTCAGGTACAGATGAGAAATGTCTTTGGTTGGTTAAGTTCATTTTTCCTGCCAAGTTAAGGACATAACATTTGAGGATAAATAGTCACAGAAGCTATTGGGATCTGAATTAGAGCTTGCACAAAGATTGCTGAAGAATCTTTGGTATTGCTCACTGTAGTGGCTGCCAGATCCCTTTTGATCTCTTTTATAGAAAGCTTCTCTGACTCCTGTACCAAGGCAGCACTCGTTAGTTAGCTTGCCTGGAACTAATAAACAACAATTTATACCCAGACAACAAGTCCATGTTCAGACAGCCTGCCTGGAAAATCACAGAATCTGACACTGGAATCCATATTCAGATACAAAGTGCCTGAACGAGCTGTGGTGTGCATTGTGCTGCTCCCTTTTGCTATCCACAACAGCTCACTCAGGAAAGCCACAGTCACCTCCAGTTCAGCACAGCATTTGGGAGGTTTAAAGAAACAGGAAGAAACCCTTCCAAGCTCTCCAAGCCCAGGAACCATACTGACAGGATGCTGTTATCTTGTCATCAAAACAGTGGTGACTCCCAGCTACAAGGATGCTGAACTCCAAGGCAGTAACCTAACTAGTGACAAAAGGCAAATTCTGGCACCCTGCTTCACTCAAAGTGAAAATTTACTCTAATTAGTCCTATTGCAGAGCTGTACTGTAAGCTCTGTGGACTCCCATGGCTGAGCAGGGACTCCCATCAGTTGTTACCATTTGTGCCATTACAGAGGGAATGAGCTGACTTGGATAAGATCCCATCGATCAGCTGTGTGCATCTCAGTAAGAAAGGTGCAATCAGCCTGGTCAAAGCTGGCTTTGTGAGGTGCTGAGCATGCTCTGTTCAAGCTCACAGCCAGAATAGCACAGGTATTTGACTACCTAGAGGGTGCAGATAGGAGTTTAGGAGAATTTAGACATAACTCCCTAAGCAGAGCTCACCCTAATGCCTGTTGGAAATCAAAGCATGGTGGGTATCCTTAAGCCATTTGCCAATTCTTACTTACTGCACACCTACATCTTAATAGTTCTGAGTGGCAGGTTGACAGATGGTCTTAGCACCTAAAATCCCCTTAAAGAAATGAGAAATGAAACAGCATAGCTCTTTTTAGGATGTAACCTTACATTTTCAATAAAGGCTGTTGGGATTGCCTGGGTCAGTAGCTATAAACTAGTTCCAACAGGAGAGTAGCTTCATAGTAAAGCTGCCACGCTTTCTGCTATGCATGCAGTAAATAACTCATTTCAGAGCTGCAGTTCCAAATATTTGCATACATGAGTGTTTAGAAGTTTCCTAAATTATTCCTAACACTTACATATTGGACAATACATGAATCTGCTTTCCTGTGTTTTTCTTCCCTCCCTCCTTTTGTGTGTATGTATCTGCTTGCAAAACCACCTCATACATAATGCAGCGCAATAAACTGCAGCCTGGAATGGCTGTGCAGCCTTGCCCACGTGCAAATAGCAGGAGAAATCCATTACTCACAATGTATCCTTCCAATGCAATTTGAGTTTGACAAACATTAAACAATTTGAACCGACTACAGAAAGCAGTGCTTCCTTTGAGTGCCTTTTAGGAAGCTCATCATCAAGCTATTCTTGAGAAATGCTGGGCAGAATTAATGATTTCCGCAAGGTAAATGACTATGTGCTGAAACAACGCTGAGGCACACTCAAACATTCTCTTTTGTAAGAGGGAATGTTCACAGCTCCAATGTTTGTCCTGTTGGTTTTTTAAAAAACTCTGCCTCGATGGCAGCTGCTCTGTGCTGCGTGTGGATCTGGCTGCCTGTGTTATCTGGCACAACCGTGCCATTTGATTAGAATTTAAAGCATAGCTTTTCCTTCTGTGTGGTAGCACATTCCCATTTGTTTGTGCTTCATTTACATAACCGAAGTGCAGGTCCATTTTCTGTTAAAATAGATGTCTTATTTCAGAGCATTTAAAACAATCAGCACCAGAACGCAGTACGTTAACGCAAAACATTCTTCTCCCCTATCCACATAAATTAGGAACCACTCGCTACAAACCAGAATGTACCCAGACAAGGTTGATCCAGGAACAGGGTCACTACGTATAGATAAAATCTTTCTTCCATTGCCATTGACTGAAGAGTAATCGCTGTGACAAGCACCATGTCATATTCTAGCCAACCAGGGTGTGAGTACTTTGTGAAGGAATAAGGAACACTGTTTTGGGACAGCACATAACGATCACAGAGCACTTTTCCCTTTAGCTGTGATGGGCACTGCAGAAGCACAACCCCCCCTCAGCCACCTGGGCAGCCCCCGCGCTGCTGGGGAACCCCCCCGAGCTGCTGCAGAAGACTCAGCAGAGATTCCAGCAGAAAAGCGAGAATATTGGCTTCCCTTTTTCAATTCGGAATTGTGAAAATTTCCCCCGAATTTGAAAACATGAACACCTCAACCATCTCAAAGCAGGGCTGGGCTGACACGGCTGGATGTCTTCTGCTTGCATTTAGCTGTGAACGTGCTGACCTGTGCCAGGGAACCAGGCCCCGTGCTGCCACTGCGGGTTGGTGAGCTGTCGGGTGGCAGCAGGAGAGGAGCCACGCAGGGTCACACAGTGCAGAGCCTGGCCTCTGGTAAACAGATCTCTAGCAAATGACAAATAAAGGATTAACTGCCTGGAGCACTAGCCCCTCTACCTCAATATTTATAGCTTTCCAAGTTATTAGCTTTTTAATTAACACTGAAAGATCTGAAAGACCTAACTGTATTGTACCATAATTATATTAACAAATTATAGGCATGAAAATTAAAATTCAGTTGCTTTAATATTCTATTTAGAAATGTGCAAATAGAGTTGATGTTTTGCTAATAAATGCTTCTCAGATGTTATGTTTCTAAATGAAAAGAGAAAATGTACCCTCATAGTATTCCTTTAAGTGCTTCTGCCCTCATTTGGAATTAATAAGCAAATACAAACAGTACTTGAGCTTCAGAAATACCCCTTCCTTAACCTCACTCCAGTTATAATAATTTCCCAAATTACAGACTGCATGTGTATTAGGACAGCCATTTCACACAGTTTTGGATGCAGCCAGCTTCATTTTCTCTCTTTTTTTCTTCTCTGTCCATATACACGTATACACATGTGAAAAAAAGATATTAGGAGGTTGCATAATACAAATTAAATGTCAGTTTTACACACACAGGAATGCAGTGTTTTCCCTCTCTAGCCAGCAAAATCCACAAATTCGCCTTCTCCCACAACAAATCTCTCCAAGACAAGCAGGCGTGGGGTGTGACAACCCCTGCAAACATGACACTGACGTACGTGTGCGCTGTTTCTAACCTGTCCTCAGCCCTCCCTGGCTTTGCCAACCAGAGGCATGTGGAGGAGATGAGCCCGTGCTGGCTGACAGAGCTGATGGAAACCACAGCTCCAAACTCCAGGTGTGACGTTGCAGAGAGGCAGCAGGGGAACTCCATGTACAGCCAAGTTGGTATCTTAACGATAAATGCACCTGGAATGCGTGCAAGCACTCTGTGGAAGGTGCCACCAAGCATTCTGCAGGGAAATCCTGTGCATCCCTTGTATCTAACACCAGGCTAATGCTGCTGGTTAATGAGGCACTGTTTTAACAGATTACAAGACCTATGCTCTGGACAAAAGAACCACAAAGTGCTGGGCACTGGCATTTAGTTTCACTGTGTGCTGGTACATAGCTACCTGAGAAGACTTCTGCCTAAAGCAGATCATATTAAAGTCTCATAACTTCAGAAAAGTTATTCCTAGGTTGCTCCAGTGTAGCAGCAAAAGCAGGCAAACACAAATGCTGCCATATAACCCAGATTTCCTGCTAAGTCTTTCAATATTGAAGTGATTGAAAAAAGCGAAATACCTAGCACTGCTTCAGGAGCCTCAAAATCATCTGTTGCTTTGTTTTATCTAAACACAGAGTGGAAGTAACAGTCTGAAGATTGTGCTGTAACCAGATTACTAGAAGATTTATTATTAATTATTGCATAAAGAGACAGTGGCACATGTGGTGCTGAGTAAAGCACAGCAGGGAGAGGTAATCCCTGCCTGAAGTACTTTACAGTCTAAATACATAAGCAGTATAACAGGCATAGGGACTCTGCTTCTGTTTTAGAGATTACATTTTTCTGCACAGTATCTTGGGACACTGACTTCATTTTAGCTGATGTGATTTGACACTGGCTGCCTCCCTGGAATTAGTGAGTCATTATTTATGATCTGTGTGCACACATAGAATGAATGCCCTCCCCCAGCTCTCGCCATTGGAAATGTCAGGGTACCCAGACAAGGGAAAGGGGCAGTAGCTTTGTTACCTGGGCTGTGGATCAGTAATTTGTATGCAGGAGATGCATGGAAGAAAGCGTGAGAGTCATGGGAGCAGCAGGCTGGAGTCCTGCAGAGCAGCAGAAGGGACTGCCTGTGTAACACACACCTGCAGCTGTGATAAGGGAAGTACTTCCCATGCCACCAGGGAGGTGCTGAGCTCTGCTGCTGCTCTTGGGTCTGACCTGAAGCTGGACATGTAGCTCAGAACTAAGCAGCACCTCAACCTGGAGGCAAAGGCATAGCCAAGCTGACTCCTAGACATCCCCAGGGGCTGCTCCTGCTTCCCCACATGTCAGGGAGCCCTCTGTTCTACCACTCAGCTCCTGAAATCCTCAGGGAAAAGCCCACATCAGTCCTGAGCAGCAGGTAGGGGAACAGCTGGAGGGCGGTGGAAAGCAATCTGCAATTAAAGGGACTTGTCTGCATCCCTACTGAAACATTTACAATCTGTCTGAAACAACTCACTTGGATTCTAGTGCTGCCATGTCCAAGCCTTTGCAGGACCCACTCAGTTTGGGTCAGAGGGCTGTGTTAATGCATACATGGTGATCTGCGTGATAAATAATGCATGGGGAACAACCTGTGCAAGCTAAAGGCCCAAGAAAGATGTGGGGGTTTAGTAGCACTCCAGTGCTAGCAATTTATGCAAGACAGTACCTGAAAAACAGCAAACATCGTAATTCAGCGGCTGCTGAACCTACAGGACTGTCTTCTCTCAATTGCTGTTAGTTCAGCAGATTTGTACAATGTGCACTGGTGGGAAAGATCAGTGCACAATTTTACAATTGCAGTTTTACTGCCAGGGAATAACGTAAGACTGAACAGAACAACTGAACAGCAACGCTGTGCCATGCATTCATATGGAGATGCTGCTCCTGAAGCCTCCTCAGCAGCACAGCCAACTGTTGGTTCCTGGGATGTTCTGGACACAGAGCTCACCGTATTTTTTTTAAAAGTTTGACCAGCTGTATGCAGTTCTTTGAAAAGACATTTTTAATAGCATGGCCAAACAAGGCATCCTCTCAAACATGAACCAAGAAATGAGCACTCCAGAGAAATGCATACCAGCTCAAACTTCAATGTTTTCAAAGCAATTGTAGCAATTGTTCATCTGTGTGTTTGTATTTAGAGCCTTAACATATCCAGAAATCACCAACAGGTTGCCCAGCAAAGCTGTGGCGTCTCCATTTTTGGAGAACATCCAACTGGGGAAGGTCCTGAGCTACCTGCTCTGGCTGACCCAGGTCAGAGCAGGGGACAAGTCAGTCTCCAGAGGTCTCTTACAACCACTGCAACTCTGCGGATGTTCTCTGCTCAGAGATGCAGTAGGAAACATCTCTACATTATTTATATTATTTATATATGTAAAGCAAGAGACTGCATTTGCTTTACTAATATTTTACTTCCAAATACTAACTACTGAGATACGTGATACTCATACGCAGCATTTCAGTAATGAGAACTCGATAATGCTTTATGTGAGCTGAAAAATGAAATGCAAAATCCAGCTCGGGACGGAAATCCTGTGATGCACATTCCAACTCAAAAAGATGCTGCTGTTAATGGGAAGGGCAGTTTTACACTGAACAGTCCCACAAAATGCACAGCTGGGTGTCCCTGGCAATTCAGAAACCCCAAGTAAGCTCTGCTCAGAGCAGTTCTGCTCAGGATGGCAGTTCAAGTTCAGGACATCTGATGATTGCACATTGACAGCAATGCTGACCCCTGTCCACCTCAGCTCTCATCAGAGCCTCTCTGCCTCTAACCCTAACCTTACTATCTCAACCCACTGCTGCAGCAACGACCTGGAGAAGAAATAAAATTTCTTCAATTGACAAAAATCTCATCCTATTTCTAGGGATTAACAGTAATTTTTTCAAAAAGCTGTGAATATACTATTCTACATTGTTCCCAAATTGTGCCTATCCTTGTGTCTGACCCCTGCTCTAGGTGTATGCCATCATATCTCAGGGACCGCTGTCAAAAAGAATTCCATCCCTTTTCTTGTTTCTTCAGGTCTAAGAAGATGCCAGAAAAAACTGGGCCCTTGAGGTACTACTACACCAGAATTGCAGATTGACCAGAGGCCATAGACCAGTGACTCCCCTCTGCCCTGGAGGAAACTGAAGACTTTCTCCCGTAACAGCCTCAATCTGCATTTAAGATACTTTAATAATCCACTCTGAAAAGCATGGTCATGATTGAACATGAATTACACTGACTGAGATCTTGGTATTTAGAATATCACATCAGCAGGTCTCTTCCATTACAGAATCAGTCGCTTCATTATAGCTTTTTATGTCCTTTTAACTGGCTGGAATTAGTCATTGATGTAGGCAGGACACCAGACTTCCTGGGTTTATGTTCTCATTAGAAACAGTCAGTCCTGAGCACACCGTTGGGACGGTGTTCCACGTGGTGAGCAGCATGCCAACTGCAGCACCATTTCCTAAGGACCTCATCAAGCTCATTGCAATCCTACTTCCCCCACATCCCCAGTTCCATCTCCTTTTAACCCACATCTTTTATTTTGCTTCACTGGCAGAGTCATAAAACTACTGTGTCAAATAAAGCTCAGGTTGGTGCTGTTGGGTTTCATGAGGGCCCATTGACCCCCTTCAGAATGCAGAGAACTGGTGAGCTACATGCACGTGATGAAGACCCTAAATCTTAAACTGTATTAGAGCACAACAGACTAAAAAAAAAACATAAAGGTGAAAATGCAGATTTTCTCAGGATCCCATCCATCCCCAAACACATGATCAGCAGTGGTTGAAATGAGTTTTGAAATTTTTCCCTTTGGACCTGAATGCTCCCTTAGCTGCTTTTAATTATTACAGTTAAATGCAGAAAAGTTTTAACTGTAAGCTTTAAACATCCTTTTAAAGATAACTTGAGGGAGTTGAGATCGGGAAAAGAAAGAATTAAATAAGCTTTCTGTCTTTTCCAATCTGCATTGCTTTTCCACCCAGTGCCCTGGCTTTTTATCCCGTGTCTTTTCAAGAAGGTTCATTAAGAAGCATCTTCAGAAAGAATAAGAAAAGAGGATGGAGTACACGATCACTGGCAGATTGAAATGCATGTCTGCAGCCAGGCTGGCATTCAGGAGCAAAGAAATTCTGACAAGGTTGGGGGTTGTGTGTTGTTTGTGAAGGATAACCATTTTGAAGATGTTTTGTTTGCTTTTAATTCAGGAGCCAACATGAAGCCTTACTCAGGAAATTCTCTTTGATAGCTGTGTGAAAGGAGTTTGCAAATCTATGCTGGCGCTGGTGTTCCCATTGAGACGTTTCCCCAACGCTGCTCACACGTTTCCAGGAGGCAGCCCCTGCTTTCTGCAAAGTGGGAGCTCCACGGGGACCCAGTGCATATGGCTGCACTGCCGGGTGAAGCATGGGGTGCTGCTGCACCTGTAGATCTGCACAGGGCTACGAACAGGGAAAAGGAGCTTGGCTTCACCTTGATGCAGCCACTGAATCAATCTTTTACTTTCCTTCCTTGGATCTTTTCTGAAGTTGAAGATAAAAATGATTAAAGAAAAAAAGAAATCTGTACCTCTGCCTACTAAGCAGTGATATTTAGCTCTCAACAGCACTAAGTTCTTTTGTGTATCACTTTTCTTTGGGCATTTCCAGAATTCCATTCTGTGGTTTCACTTCTGCGTGGCAGGCTTTCTCAGGTGAGAGTTACGGAGGGCCATTATTTCCTCCTCTAACTTTTTCTGAGCATATACCAGGAACAGCTCAAAGCAGCCTTATAATTTCCCAGGCTGGCAGTGTTCCACGGCTTTATCTCTCAGGCAGCCTAATAAGGCAGGAGTGAAAAGCAGCACTGCGAGGGGCAGGAGAGGAGAGACACAGAACGAATCAGAAAACAGCCAAAAATCAATGTAGGCATATACATGGCCACATTTTTTATGCAAATTGGCACAGCTTCATAGACAACAATGCAAAAAAAAAAAAAAAGTTAATATATACCAGCTGAAAAAAGGCTTTCATTCAGGACCTGTAATTTTCATTTCTTTTGCCAAAGGCAGAGCCATGGTCCAGGAAAGTCCATGTGTGTCACCAAGAGTTGTCATCAAGGACCTATTAGAAGGCAGTCAGCACACACCACTGAGACACAAAGGAGTAAGGATAGCCCTTTACTGAAAAATTTAACCGAAATCATCAGAATGTTAACTGAGAAACCTATTGGAAGCTGCAGCCACTTTCAGAACTGAGCCACACTCAGAACTGAGTGTTCAGGAGCCACTGAGTATTGCAAAAAAGATAGGCCTACTTATTGCTCTGGGAAGAAAAATGTTCAGCAGGCATCCTGTTTAGTATTTGGACCATTCTGCCACCCATAAGTGAAATAAAAAATATTTAAATAGGCTAAAAACTGTTATGAGTGCAGGACACAAACATTCTAAAAATTCCTGCTTGCACTGTGATCATTAGGGCTGTAATATTTTTTACCAAAACCATTCATGTTTCCACCTAAATAGTTAAGAAAGCGGCAGCATGATATCTGCTTTCCCTTCCAATTAGGGAGGAAGTAGACATTATGCAGAAAATTGTGTTTGGATTGTACTCTGCCTGACCTTTCAAGGTTGTCTGCATTCTTATTTACTGCTTCTTGGATTTGCACAAATTAACGTATTTATCTTTGCTACAAAGATAAACAAAACCAAATTCATACATATAGATTTATTTTTCCCTGAGTTTATCCAAAAATGAAACATTTACCATTTCATTTGTGTCACTTAATGCTGGTCCATCAAATGTATTTGCAGGAGGAAATGCACAGAAATAAGCAAACTGCAGTCCACTGGGCTCCTGTGGGGGTCCTGATTTTGGACAAAAAGTTGTTGTGTTGAGTAAATTACAAGTCTGAGCACAGATAAAGCCAGCTGGTGGTCCTCAAATAATGCATCTACTTCAGCAAGATTACAAAGGGTCATATAACAGCACTGAAGGAGCCTAAGTTAAAATTCTCCGTACAATAATCAGCATGACCTCTCTCACCCCTAGTTTTCTTTCAGTAATGGAAATTTTCAATGAAAACCAATCCCAAAACAAACTTTCTAGAATTCTCCAGTGTCAAATTAATATGTGAAACAGAAAGGACTGAGAAGGGAAAACACGAGCTCAACCACATGAGCACATTTCTGGTCCTTTAATAACATTGGGTTCCATTTTGCATCCCAGTCACCCAGGCACCTCAGTGGGTCCGATAGGAAAATGAAGTATTGGTGGGGGGTGATGCATAACCAAAGGGTACCAAAAGGATATCCCAAACAACCCCAAGCAATCGAATTTTCAAACTTAACTGCCAGAGAAACGCCTTCTCAGCCAGGATCTCACAGACTCACTCAATCTAACTTCCAAACCTCTCCAAGCGCTTGCACCAGAATTCTGCTCCTTGCTGCCCCATAACAGCTCATCTCAGAACAAATGAAGCAGGGAGCAAGCAGGCTTGTCTGCCACAGTGGGGTCCTGCTCCACTGCCAGTGGCTCCTCTGTGCCAGATAATGCACATTTAATGGGTATTAAACACTTGAAAAAGAGAGAGAGCAGAGAAACTTAATTAACTGTACCTAAAACAGTAGGGTGCCTGCTGCGCTCTGGGCTCTGGGGTGCTACTGAAACAATAACTACATGCATCCAGGGGAGAGAAGCAAGGTGGGAAGGAACAAAGGAGATGCGGAGACACCGGTAATAATTTGCTTAATTAATAACATAATCAAATGGAGAAAGAGTGACATTGTCAGAGCAGAAGTTGGGAGGATGGGAATGCCTTTCCTGACCTGTGCCTGTCTCCTCCCATTTGTCCAACTGTCTCTTTCACTGCTGCTCTGAGGAACCCCCTGCAGTCCTGTGCAGGTCCCCAGGTAGATTCAGAACTCAGCAGAGAGCTGAGCCCCCTCCTGGCACTCGTGGTGGGCACCCAGGAGCAGACCAGAACCAACGGAGCTACAGGGACGCAGGGACAGAAGTGCCCTCATCCCACCCTGGGAGCTCACTACGGCCAAACGAAGCGTGTCTGTCACTGCCATGTCACTCCATGGGCTGATCCCTGAGGACAATACAGCTCTGAGGATGTCTGAAGACACATTTCTGAGATGTACTACAGGCAGCTGCAAATCCCAGCTGTTATTAGCTCCCACCCCAGTAGGGCAGGCTTTGCTGTGGTGCCTGAACCACAACGTACAAATTTATCCAGGTTCTGAAGCTACTGAAAAGTGTCCAGATTGCCATAAGAACTTAATCCACCTTTGAACCTTGCTTTTTAAAAAAACAAATAAAGCCTGATTATTGAGGATGAACTGTGAACCAGAACGATTATAAAACAGACTGCATGGTGTGCATGCTGACTTGGGTGGATGCTCTTGGAGAGGCATGGTGAGATAGCAGAAAGAACTGTGCTCTGATAAATCAGCTGATAATTGATTTAAACTATTGTTAAATAATTCATTTGATAAATAACATTCAGCCATGCATAGCTGCAGTGGTAGAAAATTTAATCCTGAAAATTATTAAAAAAAACAGCTGTCAAAAGTCACAGCAGCTGTTATATATACAAAATATATACAAAGACAGGAATTTACTGGGGTTTTCAAACATTATATTTTTAAGAGTTTCTCAGCCAGATATTTTCCCTAGCGCAACCACTATATTCCATTACTCACCACATCAGAAGATGGTAACAGATATTTTCTTATAAATTGCTAAGAGCCTGCTTTATGTGTTACAACGAATGTGTGGAGCCACCTCTTCCAAGGACACAAGCTTTAGTGGAAAGCATGATGAGTCACAATAAGCTATTAAAAATCACCGGAAGAAGGCATAGGTAACCTCAAGAAAGTGACCCAAACCATGAGCTCAGGTTTATACTTTGTACATTTATGCCTGGTTTTCATCAAACAAAAGAGATCTGAGTATCATCCCATCTATTTTGTCAGGGAGATGATAAAATCATACAATATCAAGATAACAACAGGCCACAGAAAACCTCAAATTATTCCTTTTCTGGAGCAAACCAGTTTTCTACAAAATTGGAATATTCTGTAGGATAAATCATTTTTGGCAAATTTCATTTCAAGACAAAGCAATAAGACTGAAACATTCTGATTGTAAGATTGAAATATGTCCTCTTTTTCTAAAATGATGTCCACACTTGTTTTTTTTATATTATTTATTACATATTTTAGTGTGAAAGTGAAAGGAGATGTTTCATTCTGCAACACTGGTTTTCAAAACTTGCACTTTCTGACAAAGTCTGGGATTTTGAATGCTGTTGACCCATATTCTGTTTTGTCCTACTCACCTGCGTGCATCTACGTGTTGTCTCCTTTTCTGTAAACTCTCTTGTAGGCTTTTGAGAACAGAAAACGTTCTTTTCTTGCACAGTTACCCATCTTCAATGAGTGGCTGCAGAGATGTGCTGAGTGCCTGCACAAATAAGCAGGCATAAGTTTACTTCGCAAACATTCCATAACTCTTGGCAAGCAGGTCTTTCAAGGAACGTGCATGTACATCATGATGATACAAATACCAACTGGAAGTCCAAAAGAGAGACCAAAATTTTCATTTAGGTCTCGGTCACATAGCAAGAAGTATCAGGCACCCAACATGGGAGGTTTCAGAAAAACCCCTCACTGTTTTCCTACTGACTGGCTTTCTGAAAGAAGGATTTGGGGGCTCTCATTGTGAATTGCCTCTTGCCAGGTGACTTTTGGTAGCAAAACCTATGCCTCTGCCATAGTATTTTAATTTTGGACTTTTTTTTCTCATCTTAAAATATGAACGCCATCCATCTACCTCATTCAGTAGGATGTGTCAATTCCTGTGTTCTTTGGAGTGACAGATTAGCAAGGTGGATCTTCTGCTGGCTGTAGATTTCATTCTGCTTTCCTCTGTCAGAGCCACATCGCAAGGAGAGTATCTTAATGGGGTTTTAGAATGAATAGCATTCATAAGCATCAAGCAGATTTGCACAAAAGGGAATATATGTCTCTTTCTTGTCAAACCCTTGAAGTGTGCTGCTTCAGTATCTTAAAGGATGAGAGGAAGGGAAAGAAAGTCCCAACTGCTGTGAACTTTGATGATGCACGTTTGGTACCCCAGCTCCTCTCAACTTGGCTTGGCTTTAGAAGCTGCATATTTTTATAGAACGTTTTCATACAGAGAAGCTCACATCTGCATAGAGTTTCACTGCAACTACTAGAGAAAGTTTTAGCTTATCCTTATCAGATGTAATCCCAAATGAGAAAACAAAGCAGTACACTAAAAAGAATCTGCTGAAATATTCCCCACACCGTGAGCGCAGCAGCAGCATGCAATCGCTGGCTCCCGTTTCAAAGCACGCCATGAGCACGCTTATCAAAGCAGCCTGCTTGGGGACTGGGGAGATGGCTCTGCGAGCATTTCGGGGGCCCTGCTGCTGCAGTGCTAGAGGACCTGCAAAAATGCAGCAAATGTATTGAGAGATGCCCTGTGGAAGTGAGAATTGCTATAGGAAAACTAGAGAGAGATGGTCTAACGTTATTAGTGCACCCAGCTAAAATCACTTTTGATTTTAATAAAACCCAGCACCACCTGCTCGTAAATACAAAGTGGCTGAGTCCCTCCTTCTCCACTACCCAAACCTCTCCCAACAGTCCCTGCTTTCAGCCCAGGAAACAGCCAGGTTCTTAGGAGCTTGCTGGAGTTGAGAGCCTTACAGCCTACAGCCTTCAGCTTTACCCAGTTACGGGCACAAGCTGGTCACTGGCACTGCCCACTGTCTGCACGTGGTGTTGGACACTGTTCTGTCAAATTCAGCTTTGTGGTGGGCTGTCACCGAACACCTCTACGTTTCGTTGTCACTTCTCTAGCATGCATTTGATTTGGATGGGTATGCATGGCAGTCTGCATCTGCTGAAACCTAACACAGCTCTTTGGGAGCGGTGCTGTCTGTGTGACCCAGAGCTGTACAGACCGACCCAGAGCCCTGGCACTGCCGGCTTTAGGAGAGATGTTTGTGGTGGGGAAGCTGAATGTTTCCAGCTGTCAGAAGTACCCCAGGAGGGCACGGCCAGGCTGGGCCCAGCTGATGGATGCTTTCCTAAACACTGCAGTCACCATCTGACAGGCTCAGTTCCGAGTGGACTCCATTATGGGAAACTCAGTGAAAAAAGGATTGTGGCATCACTCCATCAAACACAACGAACCCGTGAACTGCTTTCTCTTAAAAATGGTCTCATGGTGCTTTTTCCTTATTGGTTTGATTCAAGTAGTCATATCCATCAGAACAGAGCATTAGCCACCAGCTAGAACCCACAGCAGCAATTATCTCCTGAAAACACCGCGGCCGTTACGGCTCCGCACAGCTGTCGGTCGGTCTGTCCTGGGCGTGCTTAACGCATCCGCATTCAGACAGACACTGCCTGTATCTTTCTGTTTTACTGCTGCTTTTGATTTGACAGTTGCTGGCAATTCTACTGCTGATTTATTTATCTGTTGTACCCCTGCTGTTTTTTCCAAAACACTACTTTCACAGAGTTTCCAGGCAGTTCAATATAACCTGCCTCAATCAACTTTCCCATTTTCTTTTCTCCCTTTCAATAGTCCCAAAGTCCAAGGCACATATTTTTCAACTTAGAACATTCTTTCAAAGAGTAATACATACTATTTTTTAAAGAGCACTGCATTGCTTTACTGGTAACAGGAGAACCAGCGAGGGATGCATCCAGAGGCTGCTGCCCAGCGGTGCCCTCTCACGCGAGGAATCAGACGCACACTCTGCAGGGCGAGGACATTTGTTCCTCCCATGCGTGCTGTCATGTCTCTGCAGCCATCTCTGCAGCCACCGCTGCTCAGAGCAGGGAATACCAAGAGCTGCAATTTAGAAACCCAACTCCCAAACAAAGGAGAGCCCAATCAGCTATTTATAGCCTGACAATATCTCATCTGCTCAGCACCTGCCCTGAGAATCTCCATGGCATTCAAAAGAGCCACAGCACAATGTCAGTAGGGCTGCTCACAAGATTCCATCAAAATAATTTTTAAAACAGAATTAGATTTTCAACAACACAAAAATCCTGCAATCCATTACAGTAATTTGAGCATTATGGTAATTAAAAATGGAACCATTTAATTTGCATGAACAGAAGTTACAGACTACCAGGGACTATTATCCCACAACAATACCCATTCATCCAAAATCAGCTTCTTTTTCCTGTTTCCTGTTTTGTGTTTCTGTTTTCCAAGACCATGTTTGTTTGTTTTTTTCCCCAGTAAACGAGTAACAATTAAACAGACTAATTTCTAATCTCATTTTGACTTAAATTCTATCAAGTGCGTAAGATTCAAGAATTAGTTTAGATCAAAGACCAAAATAAGCATCCATGTAAACAAGTTCCTATGAGAACGCAATTCTCAGCCTGCATGTAAAGAATTGCTGTCTTTTTTTGTGGGTTTGAGTTCAAAATGGCTTTGAATTCAAAACCATTTCAAGAGCTTTTCCATGTCAAAGTAACTGTGGAGCTGTGGTAAGCAGGACTAAGTAAGGACAGCAGCATTCAAACTCAGTAATTTTCTGTCTTGGTCTTCCCTATATCCAGGGGCATCTTGTACGGAGGGGAGGTGGCTTGGGCTGGATACAATTAAGAGCTTTGCCTCAGAGAAGAAATTAGTACTTTAACTCACCTTGATATTCTGATACCACGCTCCTTTTGAACTTTAGCTTATCAAACATTCTGTTACATACCCCATACACTTTGTTATGTATTCTGCACACAGCCCCCCAAATCCAAGGTGCCCCCCGTTGTAATTTATTTTGTACCCCAAACCCAAATCCCTTTGACTTTGCCCAGGGCAGAGGATGCACACGGGCTGGTCCTGCCCTCCCACTGTCAGCTGGAACAGCCATGTGAGTCCACATCTCTAAGGCATACCTGCTCCTCCTGGTCCCCACAGCCAAGTCTGAGAGCTGCAGCTTTATCATCCTTAATGACTGCTGACAGCTCCATTAGCTGAACCTTAGAACCATGTACTTCATATGCACCGCGTATGTTTGCCACAAAATCCTGTAACTGATTATGTCCCATTTATCTGATTTACATGCATTCACTCTAATTATATAATTAAACCTAAACACAGCTATTGCCCAAAGGATAATCTGTCCTAAGCTATTACCAGAGAAAACAAAGACCATCACAAAACAGATCCAAATTGGCTTGTGCCATTTTAGGAATTAGAGGCTGAAGTTTGCTTTCAGAGAAATTGAAAGAAGCAAGAATGTGACTTTTCCTTGTACTCTAGCAGGCTTTAAATTCAGAGTTTCTACCTTTTTCTTGTATTCTCCTCCTGTGTGTACATGACACCTACAGCCATGGGACAGCTGCGAAATGTGGAGCCCTGGAAGCTCTTGCAGTGAGGCAAAAGCATCAACTCCCAGCAGCTCCTGCCCAGGGCCATCCTCATATCCACAGGGACCATCCTCATATCCACAGGGACCATCCTCATATCCACAGGGGTCAAAATGACCCAGCATCAGTATTCCTAGACTTTGACCCTATTGTCAAAAAAAAGCTCCTTTTTACTGCTGCTTGCATGTTTCCTCCCTCCCACCCACCCACATGCAATCTGTACTTGT